>VZTF01002612.1:1317221-1435704 GCA_013397755.1 Cnemophilus loriae | reverse complement strand
CTCAGCCCCGCGGAGCCGGCCCGGCCCCCGCGCCGCCGCCCCCGCCCTTCGCAGCGTCCCGGGCCCGCAGCGTCCCCGAGCGCCTCCGGGAAGCCGCCCCCGGGGGCACGGCCGGGAGTCCTCGGGCTTCGCCCCCGCCCCGCCGCGTGGCTAACCCAGATATTCATTTCAGATCCCTCTGGAAATTCAGAGGACTCATTGCCTCTCCCCTCCTTTCGTTCACCCATGTTCACGCACACCAGTCTCTGTGGCAACTATACGTTCTCGGTATAAATGCAGAAAGTAATCCAGGGAAATACTTCTTATCTTATTTGTTAAAGCAGTTAAAAGTTCAGTGACAAATTTGATTTTCTTTTGCATCTGTGGGTTGGCGTTGTTTGTTTCTTTTCTTTTTAGGTGCTTACATATTTGTATTTTAATATATTTACTTGGTTCAACAGGTGAAAATGAAAGAGCAGACCCAGTATTCATGTTGTTTTCACATCCTTAGTATTTAAGGATCACATCATCTTGAATGTATTAAATCAAAACAATTTGTATAAAACAGGAAAGTGCTCATCTCTATTTTAAAGGTGGCAAAGGGATCAAAACTGAGATGCACGAATGAAGAATTGAGTGCTCACATTGCCTAGGCTCAAAGCCAGCACGATATTTCAGTTGCAATCTGTAAAGCATGCAGTCACTCATCTACATTGTTTCTGGATTGGAGCTGGCACTTGGGAGCTGGTGGGAAGAACTCCCAGTTGTCTTCACCTATCCACCTACCTATAGGTACGTAGGATTCAGGGTTTGGATGCAAGTCCAAAATAGCATTTTCTAAAATGATTCTGCAGCCTTTAGACTCAAACAGTCTGAAGAGTATCTATAGGCCAGCTTTTGTAGGCCTGACAGCTTTGCCACATGAAGTGGCACTGGTTTGGATACTTACCTGTAACTGCTCACCTGAGTACCTCTGCTTCCCCACAGGGATGTCAAGGGTACCAGCACAGTCATGGCCCTGTGGCACAGAAGTCCTGCTTCACATGAGATGTATCGTGAGGAGATCTGGGGTAGAAAGATGGGAGTGGTTTAAAGGCTTGGAGAAATGCACAGAGGAAAGGGGCTGGAAATGTGAACTAGTACAGGTTGCACAAGACCATGACAAATTTACTTAGATAAAGTAATTTGCTTTTATAAAGCTCCTCATTCTTGGGCTCTCACACTAAGAGTAGAATTATCAGTATGAAGTTAACATCAATTCAGTTATGAACATGAATATTGACCAAAAATACTGATTCTGCTCCTTGATAAGACTCTGAAGTTTGGCTCAAGTTCGTGCCTAAACTGTGCTGAGTTACCGGGAACCAGATGTCCTTCAGTTAGTTGTGCCCCAAAACACCTGCAGTTTTGCAGTGGGCAACACAGTAATGAGTTAACGCTGACAACACCCCTCCAGGATAAAAGGGAGTGCCCCACCTGGCTCCTTCCCTGCCTGAAGAATCGAGCATGTGCCCATTTCTTCTCTTCTTAGCAGGAAAGTGTTCATGTTGAATTCCCAGCAGTGCTGCCCCCAAGGGCCTGTTCAGCAAGCTGTGGGCACTGAGCTGCGAAAGAGGTGCTCTCCCAGTGGAGAACCCACCGGAGTGGGCAAACAGAAAAGTACTGGCATGTTGGTCTGGGAAAAAGAGGGTGCAAGTAACTATGCAAACACACACAGGAAACTGTTTCAGTAGGTGAGAATAAGCAAGACCACCCTTACTCACAAGTACCATTTCAATATAATGTAAAGGAGACCAGAAGATCAGAGTGATAATGTAAAATAATAAACAGATAAGTATAGAATTACACAGGAATGTTTCTTTCATCATTAGTATAATCTTCTGTAAGCCTACACTTCTGATGCTTATAGGGCTTCTTAGGGCAATAATTATAGCTGCAAATAGTTCCAACAACAGTAGTAACGTGGCTAGCAATGGAACTGTGCAATGCATGGGTTGGTTGACACCCCACCTAGTACTGTAAGGTCTGGATTAAGCAGTACTAATACACTGAACAATAGCTGAAAAGTGAAAAAGATTCTAGAGAAAATACTGCTGTGGTTTAATAGAGAAACATTCAAAGCTTCCAATCTACTGTGCTATTTACAACTGTATAACAAGACCCTCTGCAAGGTAATCCTACTGTGAACAGTGTAAATGTGGAGCTCTCTGAAACTCAGGGATGAAAGAGAGCAGTTGTCTGTGTGTGGCTCCAGCATGAAGGAGAAGTACACAGGTTAGCTCCAAACAAGCTGGTTGAGGTGTGGAGGAGCAGCTCGGGCTGGAAAATGAAACTTGACACGGGATGTGGCATTTTGGGAAGATCTGTGATAGACAACTCGAGATCAGCCTGCAACCTTTACAGGATTTATAAGCAAACTGGAACTGGAGCCCAGTTTTGAGAAAAGGTGGAATCAAATGACAGTTTTCCTGTAAAATTAAGTAAGGCTGGAAGTCAGGTTTTGAAGCTTTGCCTTTTTTTGAATCTGAAGCTCAGGAATCCAATGCCAGCCTGAAGCATGGTGAAGAAAAGAAAGCAGGACTTATTCCATTAACAATTTGTTATTTCCTAATCGCTCAGTCTTTGGTTCAAGTAATTATTTATGGCCTGAAAATTCATTAATTTTCCAGGTATTTAATAAAGATGCAGAATGTTTAGAAATGGTGACCTCATCCTACAGCTGTGTATGGATATGAGTAATTGGCCTCAAGTGAGGTCCCACTGCCTTCAACGAGAAAGTGTGATTGACTTAAAACATAAAATTAGCAGAGTTAAGTTTCTTGGTATGTCTTCATCCTCCCATAATGCAGAACAAAGAAGCACAAATGTAGTTTCATCATGAAGTTTTAAAAAGCCATTAAAGTCTCCTAAACAATCAATTTCTTTACCTTTGCTGATTAAACTCTTTTCTTATGTAGTCACTCTTTTAAATACGTAGCTTGTACTTCACAGTTACATTGCACTGCAGAAATTTTTATAATTTATTTGTGCTGGGATTCCTAAAGATCCATTACGGCTGACAAGTCTTTTTCTTTAAGCACTTGAATGACAAACAATGAAAGTAAATCTTTCTTCATTCTTACTTTACCTCATTCTAAATTTATTGCCTGTCATATCGGACCGAGACCTTTCTGTGAAGAGTACAGGAGCGACAGGTATTGATACAATGAGGCATCTTACAGAAAGTTTGCTTTGTAGCTGCTTGGTGGACTTGGCAGGGTTAGGCTTATGGTTGGACTCGTACCTTAAAGATCTTTTCCAACCTCAAAGATTCTGTGATTCTATTCTATGATTCTACTGGAAGTACTGGGAATCTTTCAACTGACCATGGTAGTCTGTATACCAGAAAAAAAAATCGTGTTGCAAAACTACAACATTTAATTTGCATCAAAGGCTTCTTCTCAGTTCATTTAATCAGTAGCGAGTGTTAATTCGTGATCAAGCCTTTCTCTTTTATTTCAATTTCTGGATATATTATTTATGTTTTCATATATAATTTACACCATTGCAAATCTAGCATAAAAGACAAAAGAGCAGGGCCCTCTGTCTCTTAACCACTTTTAAAAAATCCCAATTTATTAGGTTAGCACTAGAATTAAAGTTTTATTAGTCTGGTTTTATGCTTGTATATAAACTCATTATTCAGTAATCAGCATTGTCAGAAAACTTTTTGAAGCCAGTGACAGGTTAAGACAACACGTCCAGTGATTGCAGCACTTCTGTGAATAGACAGGACATAGTTACCAAGTGCCTTAAGTGTCCTTTGTGGGGGCTTTATAGGCAATAAATCTGTACTGGCTTTATTCTTGCCAGCCCCGATCGGCATTGTGCTGAGCACATTCACCTTTGTGCTTGGTGTAACATGTACTTTGCTAGATGGATGTTACTGGGTTCAGTCGAAATGTGCTTGCTGAAATAAGGCAAGAAGTGTGACCAGGTCTGTGTACATGAGCCTGGAGGAAGGTCTAAAGCACAAGTCTGATGAGAAGCAGCTGAGGGAGCTGGGGGTGTTTAGCCAGGGAGGCTCAGGGGGGACCTTACTGCTCTCTACAACTGCCTAAAAAGAGGTTGTAGAAAGGTGGGAGTTAGTCTCTTCTCGTGAGTAACAAGTAACAGGACAAGAGGAAATGGCCTCAGGTTGCACCAGGGAAGGTTTAGATGGGATATTAGAAAAAATTTCCTCATGGAAAGGATTGTCAAGCAGTGGAACAGATAGCCCAGTGAAGTGGTTGAGTCACCATACCTGGAGGTATTGAAAAGATGTGTAGATGTGGCACTTAGGGACATGTTTTAGTTGTGAACTTGGCAGTGCTGAGTTAGCAGTTGAACTGTATAATCTTGAAAGTCTTTTCCAACCTAAATGATTCTGTGGTTCTGTGGTTCTGTAGTTCTATGATAATCAATGCCACATACCAAAATACTATTTTCTTCCTCACATGTAATATCTTCTTTATGTCTGTGTTTTACATAGGGAAGGGTAATCTTGCTGAGTAGTTCTCGTTTGGTTTGCTGGTGCAGGACTGACTAGAGAGTGTAGGCAGCCTGATCTCAATTTCTAATTTCAGGGGTAAAAATGCTCTTATTGAAGTCTGCACCAGATGGAAATGCAGGATCCAGACCATTCCAAGTGAGATGAATTGTTTTACATACTTGAATTTGACATAATTTATATTGCAAAAACTTTGTGACCTACATCCAGCAGCAAGATAATCAACACTGTTTTGTTCTCACCCTTGCTTTTGTTCATATTTGAGTAAGCATGCTGGATCTGGTAGCAAAAACTTTCACTATCTGATATGACTGTTTCTGGTTTTCTTGTTCTTGTCAGATTTGAGGAAAGCATTCATTCTAATTCTAGTCATGAGAGCAGGGCTGTGTGCATTTTCACACTGAAAGTTTTTTGTTTACTTGGGTTTTTGATACTGCAGTTAAACCAACAATAATTTTAGGGTAGTTTAATATTGAAACTTGGAATCCAGAACAATAAACATTCTCGCAGTGAATACCAAGAAAAATATTTTATAACAAACTGCCAGTCTAAAACTTCATCCATGGTGCTGGTTTTGCTTGGTGTGGAGTTGATTTTCTCCAGAGTAGCTAGTGTGGGTCTTTGCTCTGGAACTATGTTGAAAACAGTGTTGATAACACAGGGATGTTTTAGTTATTGCTAAGCAGAGCTTACACAGCAGCACTATATGGAGATAGTAGTTTGGTTCTGAAAGGCTCTGTGTTTATTCTAATATTATCATTAATGTTTCTGAGTTTCAAAGGAAAATTAACTTTTTTTGTTCATTAATCACTGTTATATTTCACAGTGTAATGTGAAAGTGCTCATTGTAAATCTCATATTGTTATTGTGGCACTATTCTCAGAAAACCGTAAATGTCAGTAATCTTGCTGGAGAAAACCCTCAATTATAAATGTTTAACCATGATATGTTCTGAACTTGTAAAGAAATACAGCTTCTAAGAGCAGTCTTATACAAATAACATATGTTTTATAAGGTTGAGATTGACAAAGTATTTTTGTACAACCTTGTCTATTTTCTACCCAGTCCCTAATCTGTTTTTACTTAATTCATTCCATCCCTTCCACTGACTTGAAGCAAATATGGTTCTTTCTTGAAACCAAGAACTTTCTTCTTTAACCTCATAAGTCAGACAATTTTCTCCATTTTTTCACCCTGGGAGATACATTCTTACACCAGTAAATGCGTTTCTAAATGTAAGGATGGGACACCCCTGAAATCTGGTCTCTTGCAACTTTATAGGACTTAGAAAAGGTGCACTGACCCATAGAGAGGCACACTCTGTGATGGCAACTGAATAATCATAGCAAACCACTATCAGCCAAAGGGAATGAAGCCTCAACGTCTCATACTTACTTAATCCATTTGACCTAATTAACCAGGTGATTGCAAAAGCTGCATTCCAAAGTTATTGCTGAGATTTTACTGCAATATTCCTGCAAAAGAATGGGTGCTGTTGTGCCATCCAGCCGCAGGTGCTACTTTTGGAATTTCAACAGAGTAAGCTGAAGTTTAGTGGGAAGGTTGTCTTTGACTCCCTTCTTTTGGAACACAGTTGTTGCTGTTCCCTGTTCTGTGTTGGGTGAGATACTCATGGACTGCCTACAATGAGAAAAGGGTTTCCCTTTTTCTTACCCAGTCATAGTCAATGGGCATAGACCAGCACTTCCACAGACTGGTTCATCCTGTCCTAAAATATAGGTTGTTGAGATGGCATTGGTATCCTGTTTGATTTGCTTTATAAACTAGTACTGAATACAAAAATAACTTAGAAGGAATACTGGGCAGGGGGATGGAGAAAAAGTAAGAATTGAAGATTATAGAGCAAAAATAAGAGCAGGAAAATAAACATCAAGAAGGAAGGTTATGCATGTGGAAATAAAGACATGCATATTGTCTTTATTACATATTGTGAAAAGAAAATAAGGTTTTTAAATGGAAATAGGCAAGGAAAATTAAAGTGAACCAGGAAAACAGGAACATGAGGAGGAAAAAATTCATTAGGAAGATGAGATAGTAAAGGGAATAAAAACTATGTGCTGATAGGGAAGAGATGCCAGTAAGTAGGAGGGGTAACAAAGAAGAAAAAGAGGAATGAGCTCAACAAGAGAGGTATGGTCTACACATACTGACATGCACTTGTCCACTTATGTTTTAGTTATGGCAAAAAGAATGGCAAAAAGAAGTCGAATCTTCATGATGCCAGGGGAGCACAGCGCAGGCTGGCACGGCTTTGCCGTGTGCTGGATCAGAGCCAGGTGGCCCCGTTAGGTGGGGTCAGGCCCCATGTAAAGTGCTTTGCCCCTAAGCAGAGATTATTAGCTCAGGTAACAAAGGCCACGTAGCTCCTGGCTTAGGAGCACAAGACCCAACACTTGTGTTCAGGGTGAAGGCAGAGCTCCCTCCTGTACAACACAGTATACCTCAATCGGATAAGACAGCTTCTGCTACACATTTTACACCAACTGCAAAAATAATTTAAGGAAAATTTGAATCTTTTGTATACTCATAGTTTCTAATGAGAGAAGCTAGTGGGATAGATGATAGACTTTACGCCATGTAGCCTTAAGAAATAATAAAATAACAAATAAATATTTATAATATTCCTTCTTCAATAAAGCCTGAAGACAGATAAATTCTCTCATCTCTTTCATGATTTATTAAAAATCTTTAATTGGCTATTCTTAAAAAATTCCAATTCAACTTTTAAAATGAAAAGTCAAAAGATAAAAGCATCTGTGAGTAAACTTCCACGTCTGATCTGCCCATGTCTCTATAATTCAAATGAAGGAATGGACTTAAAAGTTACATTTCAAGCTTCTGCTCTCATTTCCGCAGCAAGTGAGATTTTTATGTTGTTCTGTTTGAAAGGATAAAGTAAAATTTTTGCATTTGCCCATAGTATCTATATGGGTCTAATTCTTTCTGGAATCATGTGCCATTAAGCTGTTTAATAATGATGTCATTTATTTATATAGCTTAATGCCTCTACAGTCCAAACTATTTCACAAGCCATAATATATCACTATGGTAATGTTAAGCCCCCTTGTTATAATTGGGTCTGTACAGTCTGCCATTCTATGCAAAGCAACAAAGGGCAGCTCTGCACAAACCACTCCAAATGCTGGAATTAATTGTGTTGTAGACTTCATATTGCACTTGCAGATGTTATTAATTACTGCTACTCTCTGTTTAATAACTGTTTCCATAGTAACAATGATTTTTTTTTAAAGAGGGTGTGAAAGGAAGTGAGTTGAGTAGTTGTTTTCTTTGTTGGGTTTTTTCCCTAAAAGGAGGAAAGAGGCAATCTGGCTATAGATACCTATAAAAATATATATAAATATATATGCTATAGAAATATATGTGTGTGTGTGTGTGTGTGTGTGTGTGTAAATCCCCAAACCCTAAGCAGTGCAAGATAAACAAAAAGTAATGACACAGAGGAACGTGAATGTTTTCAGAAGATATCAAGCTGCTTAAATGATCAATTACTTAAGTTAACAATCTGCTCTCACTTGATCCTTTTAAGTTTAATCCTAGTTAGTGATTTTTGGCACAATCTGGAAGGTCCAGTGAAGTCAGAGTGCATGCAGTGCATGCGAACACAGATCTGTGTCTGTGTCCAGGATCACAGATTTACTAGATACAAACACACTACCAGCGATGCTGGCTTAGGACTAAAAGGCTTAAAAACATACATCTCTGTGAAGACTTAATAATACATTTAATATCTTATGTGAGTTATAAATTAACCACGTGACTGTGTATCCTGCATTTGAAATACAGTTTTTTACATCCACTGCCCAGCACATTTACAAGAACAGAGCAAAGTATGTAGTATATCAGCTAACACACCAAGTACCTGTTATCTTTGAGTCATCTCTAAATTCTGTCTTCATTCAACACATGCTGTTGGTTAAGAAGTATTCTAAAAATAGGTAGAATGTCTTGGTAACTGGAGATGTGGATAGTTTAATATTTACTCCCTACACATATCAGAAAATAAAGTGAAAATAAAGATTTTTATATAAAAAATAAAATTACTGATAAATTAAAAATTATTGTCTCTTGAAACTACCAAGGGGGAAAAAAAGTAAGATTTATTTTGATATTTCAAGATGATACACTGAAATAACAGAAGCATTTTCTTTTAAAGTGTAGCATTTGTCATATTCTAACTCTTAAAATATCGTATGAAAACTATAACACTCTGAGCTTATTTCCATCAATGGCTATGATTGAAAACATGACTTTAAATGTCCAGTTCTCCCTCCCTCGAGTACAGAAAACCTTTTAGTCCGCTTTGAAATGCAGATGACTGACTCCAGGAGTACCACAAGTATTTTTCTTTTCTATGGAAGCTCATTGCCAAGTCCCATGTGCACCCATCTGTGCTGTGGGAGTGAAATATAACCTTTTGAAGGAGATAAGCATTTGTCCCATGCACTGATGAAGTCCTGGGTTTACAGGTTAAGTAGGTCAGAAGTGATGCCCATTTTGTGACTGATCTTCAGAAGGGTACACAGCACCTCAACTGCTTGTATGTATTAGTAGCCCAGTGTTTGAAATTGTCATCAAAACATCTACATAAAGCACACAGTAAACAAAAATAATTCAGGGTATAATAAACTAATTAAACATTAAAATAGAGTAATCAAGAAAGGGGGGGGGGAGGGTCTCAATGTCTAAGAAAATAAGTCTGAAAGTTTTCCTTTCATAACACAAGTCAATGTTTTCCCTGTGAGCTGGGAAATTCCCGTAGGACCTAAGCATCTTCTGCCTCCCACGCGACATTTTGCAGCAGAAATCCTCTTTGAGGAGAAGTTGCTCTCCGTAAGAGGCTGCTGCTATTTCCTCATCTGCTGCCTTGGACTGGATGCCCAGGCACAGTGTCCTTGAGGCCAGCTGAGCCACAGCCTGCGTGGTGTCCTGCAGCGGAGTCACCGCCGCACCTCCAGATTGACTGAGACCAGACTGAGGTGCCTGCTAAGGAAAAGCAGCAGCTGTGCTAGATGGGATCAGTAGTCCCTGGAAATAGAGTTCCTTTGTTTCTTTTTCACTCTGGAAACTTCCTTTGCCCTTGACTGGGCCTTTCTTCTGGCCAGTCTCCTGAGGTCTGTTTTCTAGGCGTAAAAAGACATGAGAGGAAGATCATTTTTGAAAACATGAAAAGTCTATGGGAGACATCAAGAGGAGGACATAACCTTGAGAGTACAGGGGTAAAGGAGGCAGAAAACCTAATGCAGGGTCAGAAAATTGAAAGGAGAAGGATTAATTAAAATATACAAAAGGAGTTCTGAAGATGAAAAAGAAATATAAGGGCTAAGTATTTTGCTTTGTGGCAGAAGCTCTGCTGAAAATCAACGGGGAAAGCATGGATTTTATTTGAGTGGCAATTTGCATATTAATATTGTGATAGCATTATGCAATAGTATATAAGACAGATTGGGTAAATAGAGGCTGTGACCAAACATTTCAGCTTCTTCCCCATGCCTATTGAAAATAAAAACTGGCAGAATGTCACACTGTAGGATTGTCCTTGATTTGTTTCCAGTAGAACATTAATTGATGTGTTCCCATGTTTTGATATGTGATTTACAAGCTCAATAACTCGAAGGGTGATTACAGCCAGGCAGGCAATCTGGATGCCAAGCCTCATTTCAGTGAACTGTCCTGGATATTTCACTCTGGAAATCATGGCTTTCTAAATGTGTGGGAAACAATATTAAGCAGTGGCAATCAACAGTGCAGTTTTCTGTTGGTGTAGCAGGAGGGATTATTTTGAAATAGCTAGTGCATCTGTTTGGTAGCTATTTTTTTCTTGAACTGGAAAAATCTACGATGTTTCAAACAAAATGCTTACAAAATACCCAGAAATGTAGAAATTTTTGCAGAGAACATTTTGTATTTTAAAAAAAAATTCTGATTCATTTTTTTCAAAGCAACCAAAAGGAATGAAGAAGAATATGTACAACCAGTAAAAAACAAATTTAAAAAGATAAATTGTTTCCATAGCTTGCTTTACAAAACTCTTGGTAACCCAGAAATTCTGAGTTTCATTCCAGTACAATCTACAGTTACTCATCTGTGAGTAAATAACCCCTAAATACCAAGGCTATAATGGTAACAGTGAAAAATTCAAGCTCATTTTTGTAATACCCCATGTTGATAAAATATCATCAATCCATTTTGTGTTTCATCTCATTTTCTAATATGGTTTCATTTGGTGAAATCTGCTTAACTGGAAAAAAAAATTGAGGTTCTTTTGGTTTGTTTTGTTTTAATAACTCAATTGTAAAATGAGTAGTAGAGAATTTTTGTTTCAAAGAGAAGGTATAGTGATTGTGTGATGTAGGTTTATTTGATTGAAAGCTACTTCCAGTACAGCAGCTTTAAAGGTTAATATTTCAGCTCACACATCAAAACCAGGTAGGAGATGGTATAAGTATCTAGGAGCAGAGCACCAGGGGATGGATAAGGCACAATATAACTTTGCAGAGTGAAAACTGGTACATGTTGGCCAAAAATCTGTGGAAGCAACCGTCAGCAGCAAATTTGTGATATCAAAATGTTTAGTATATTAAATGGACAAATGATAGTTTATTATTTCTTATATTGAACCTTCTGTCTGAAAACTGTGGGTATGAAGATTTTGCTTTATCCAGCATTTAGGAGAGCATCATCACCCTCGTTTCACCTGTGGGATAAGTTGGCATTTCACTGGATCCTGTGCCAGTGCCTTTCAGCATCATCTTGGAATTTCTTGCCAAGTTGCTGTTTTAAGAGACACTGATTTACTAGCACCTTGTGCAACAAGTGAAACTGCCTCTGTGCAGGAGGGAGATCAAGTCTATTACTTGTTATACAAACTCATTTAATTCATTCCTCATTGTAGTTCCTCATGACTGATTTTTCCACATTTTAACGATGTGAAGAATGTTCTTATTATATATACTTTCTTCTGTTTCATCTGTTGCTTTATCCGTACGACTTTGCAGTAGAAAGTGAAGCACACCTTACTCTCTGATCGGGTGAGAAGAATGGCCCTGCCTCAGGCTTTTCAGTCCTACAGGAAACATGTTTGGATGTAGAAGCAAAGTGGCTTCTTAGCAGCTGAAAGGACTTATGAGAGTATAAATAAGGAGAAGTAAACAGAAAGTGGGAGTGAATGTTAGGTGTGGCAAGAAGAATGGGATAATTCAAAAGAAGTCAAGTTTGGGAGGCAGGGTTTATAGGAGGAAGGTGAACCTTTGCAGATGTTCGGGGAAGAGAAATGAGACCAAAGAGTTTGCAAGAGGAAACAGGAGATCGTATCTTTATCTGGCAATTCTTGTAAGCATATTGCTGTGTCGAAGAAATGAAGTGGCCTTCATTCCAGGTATTTAACTGGTCACTAGATATCTTTGAACTTCTTTATCCAGACATGAGAACAGGTCTAGAAATACAGCTGCAGCCTTATGTACATGAAGGGTCCAGCTTCCCAAAAGTAAAGTTTTCTTCTATTTGTATCTAGCTCAGCAAATGAAGATGAAAACAATCCAGAGAGTCATCCTGTGGCTTGGAGCTCTCTGCCAACTAGAGATGATTAATTAATTTCTTCTCAATTCTGCTGTACAAAATGAGATGCTAGAAGTTAGCAAAACATGCTCAGAAAATGCAGCGTTGCTGAAGCCAAAAAGTTTAAGAATAAAGTAACAATTGCCAAAAATATCCCTGATTTAAAACAAGCACTGGCAGTTTCACCGCTTTCATAAAGGAGAGAAGCAGAGGCGTTATGCAATAAGGTTAAGGAAAAAGATGATAGAGCTATGATTGTGCCGTAGTTGTGACACAGCCCTTAAACAAAAATTTACTTTCTTTTGTGTTTTTGGCCTCATTTCTATAGATTCTAGATCTTGAAGGTAATTTAAGACATAGGAAAAAATATGATGAAATACAACATGGATTTACAAAGGCTTACTTGATCGTACTGGATTAGGATTCTATTTTACTTTGGTTTTCTGGATAAAGGAAATGAAATACATCTAATCTACTTAGACTTTTACAAAGCATCTGATACAATTCCACAAGGAAAATTATTAGCTAAATAGAGAAGTCAGGGATTAGCACAAGAATTTTAAAATGGGTGAGGAATAGACTTGAAAGAGAAAAAGTGAAATATTGAAGTAAACTTTTGATTAGACAATTGCCTTGAAAACTAGATTAGAGATTTATTTCATCTAACATTTTCATTAGTAATCTTGGCTCATGGTATGTGGTTGATCTGTTAAAATTTAATGATGACACAAAGGAATTGCCAATATAGGGGTGGGTTAAACATCATACGGGATGAAAAAGATGAATGATGATGGCAATAACAGAGTAAAAAGAAAATTATGACTTTAGGGACTAATAGGAAAAAATTACTTGCTGCACATATTGGTTGTTAACACAATGACTATGATTCATTAATATTATGTAGATACAAGATAGCCAAATATGATCCTGTAATCTGGTTGTGTTCTCCTGTATTGCTTTTATATTTTTATTGTTTTCTGTTCCTCTGTATTGTTTCCTTCAGGGAAGGTTTGGATTAAATTAGGAAAAATTTCTTCACTGAAAGGATGGTCAGGGAGGGGGTGAAATTGCCATTCTTGCAAGTGTTCAAAAAATTTGCAGATGTGGCACTCAGGGACGTGGTTTAGTGGTGAATATGGTGGTGCTACGTTGATAGTTGGACTCAAATATCTTAGAAGTCTTCCAACTTAAATGATTCTGTCATTGTATAAAGCACTTGACTTTGGGCTGAGTCTGAAAAACTGATTTTGTACCCTGTTTCTTACATTCCCATGCATATATAGCCTGTGAGAGCCCATCCCGATTGTGGAATACCCTTCTGGCCAACCATGTGAAACAAATAAATTCAGACTGGAATAAGGCCTAAGAAGGGTTCCTGGGACTAAATGTACTTTGCTTTTACAAGCTGGGGGCAGATAAGGAGTATGCTCACCCTCTGGAATTGTAAGAGCAGGCAGAAGAGAGAGAAGACACATTTTTGCTAATGAATAATGCTGGTACAAGGATAAACAGGCACAAATTAGCCATGGTTATGTGTGAAGAGGAAAATCAGGACCATCAGAGCAGTGAGAGTCTATAAGGGCAAAAAGAGAACATTTCTTTCTAGCTCATGAAACAGAAACAGCAGTGCCCCTTTGCCCAGCTCAGTTTCTCCCTTAGTTTTTATTTCTGCAGTGAGTTTGCATTTCCCTTAACATCAATGACACTATGCTTCACTAACAGATTACTTTGCTAAACCTGTCCAGGCCGTAGAAATTGAGCATCATTTCTCTTTTCAGAGTTTGCATTTGCTGTTCCCTGACTACCCTCCAGTTTCTGTGTTTATGCTCTTTTTCACTGTGCTAGTTCACCCTTTCGGAGTTTCTCTCTGCTTCTCATATGCCTTTCTCCTTTTGCTGCATGATATTTTTAGGCATCTTGATATAATTAATTTTATTATTATTTTCTTTTTTTTCTTTTTATTTTTCCTAGCCAAACTTTTCACCAAAGCAGTTGAAACACCATTTCTTGCTCGAAAAAGTGACTCTGTTGCAGGATTCTCTGTCATCGTGATATATAGCAGCCTTCAAATTTACAAACATAAGACTGGAACAGGCAGGCAGAATGCATATAACTTCCTGGACTGATACAAACATAAATGGTTTAAATTCATTTTTGTCTATTATCCTAATTATATAATTATAGGAGTAATGAGAAACCTTTCTTCTTCTTGAGCCTACAAAACCCAAAAATCCCGTTACACTTAGATGCAACCAAACCTTTGTTTGCTTTCAGTAACTTCTGATACTTGCTTAAAAACAAGAGAGATGCTGTAAACCACCTCTTCAAACTGGCTCTTGACGGACAAAATGTCTCCAAGATTAGTTGTTTAGCCCCTTTATCCTGATTTTTTCTAGCAAAACATTTTTAAAAATTGACTTTCAAATAGTTGAATTGCCATTACTGTTATTTTGGGGGAAGATAGTTGTTTGGTTCGCTCAAAGGCTGGGTCAGCTCCTGGGCTGTGTAAGTTGCTGAAAATCAGCCATAAACTGTTCAGTTTTTCAGACTGAAGTCAGAATGTTAAACTCAGCGATATCAGATATAATCTCTATCTTTATTTAAAGCTAATATATTAATTTTTGCAAACCCAGATAAGGATGATTTTTTTTTCTTTGTGGAGATTGGATGGCCAGAGAGGAACTGCATGCTTGATGTTAACACATCATGAGTTATAAACTGTTAATAACTCAGCCCTTGTCAGAGCAAGGTCTCCTCTCAGAAAAACAATGAAGACATAGATATTTCCCTTCAGAAAGTGTTTTCATATCTGGCTTTGTTCCAGGTAAGCATGAAATCCTAATCCTTCTAAATGTTCCACGTAAATAAAGCGGTAAGTTTGAGCCAGCTAAACAGTGGTTTGATTTTACATCTAAAATGCTAGCACTGGTAATAAATGCAAATGCAGTACTGAAGCAGTTATCACAACTGGATTAAATTTTCTAAGTGCTTTGGACATTTTGCTGAAAAAAAAAATGGAGGAGTATCTTTTGGAATATGTGTAACATTTAATTTCAATACTCCACTCCATGCTTTATTTTAACAAGAGCTGAAATAAAATTCAAATTATTCTGCACAAGACTTAAATAACTACAAAATTAACTGAATATCTTTATTTAAATGAAACTATTAAAAAAAAAATCTTAATTTTATTGCATAGCTTGGGCATTTTTCAGTTTTACCTCACCTAATCATTTCTCTGTCAGTCAGTGAACCTCCCAAGTCCGTTATTCACTCAGCTGTTTCTCTGAAATGATCTTTCATGATGATTCTCATGGGAGAATTAGAAATGAGGCTACCTCTAGCCCTAGCAGGTGGAAGAACACAGCCAATAAACTCAAGATCCTGAAGTCAAAGGAAGAAAAAATGAGCAGAGAAAAAAAAGAAAGCTAACCGCTGCCATCAACATGAAAAATACAGACAGACGTCAGTTTACCGTCAAGCTGCAAAACCTGCTACTACAGGTTTTCACCCAAATAAGAGGTGTGCTGTGGTTTAGGCTGTAACTTTTTTTGTGATATTAAGTCTTCAGGGCAGGATATCTATGAAAAGAACTGGGGGACATCATCCTTGCTGCTGCTGGCAGGTTGGAGGTGGTGGAGAAGCCCGTCACGGCGAGGATGGAAGAGGACTTAGGAAATTTGTGGGTTTTGCCAAAGTCAAGGCCAAAGGAGGAAAGTAGACCAAGAAGGACTGAAATATAACCTTAATTTACACAGCTTCAGTGCCATGAAAGCGAGTGTCTAATGTTTTGCTTTTCCTTATCGCTTCCTCTTTTTTTTCTGTTTTATTTCTGTTGTTTGCTTTTACACTGGATTTTTTTTTTTTTTTTTGACAGCTCGAGTCAATTTCCCAAAGGAAAAATAAAAAATAATATAGGGTAAAATTCATAAAGAAATAATCAAATAATCATGAAAATGTTTTGTCTCACAAGCAAAAGGCATTTTATTTAGTGGAAATCCTATAAAACATTCATCAGTTTTGGAGTTTATTGTATTTGACTCTTTTTTTTCTTAAGTTTTAAAGCGGTAGGCCTTGCGGATCTCTGAACCCTAAACCTAATGGCAGCTGGGGCCCAAGACTGAGGTCCCAAACACCACGGCAGGCCTAGATAAGAAAGGTGTGGAGGGAGAAATGTTACCACAGCATCTCCCTTAATGGTCACCACATAAATCTGAGAGGTACTAACCTATAAAAAATAAATCCTAATAAAAACTGAAATAAATAGTAGGTGTTTCTAAATATGAAAGAATAGACAAAGGTAAGGAAAAAGCTCATTAAGAAGACCTCAGAGAGCTATATTTACAGAGATAAAGATTTGATGTGCTGAACAATTTAGTTATTAGTAGTAATCATAAAATAGTTTGGGTTGCAAGGGACATTTAAAGATCATCTAGTCCAACATCCCTGCCGTGGGCAGGGACACCTCCCACTTGATCAGGTTAGTCAAAGGTCCATTCAACCTGAAAACAAATTCCAGAGTTGAGGCATCTACCACCTCTCTGGGCAGCATGTGCCAGTGTATTGCTACCCTCATAGAAGATAATTCTTTCCTTATATCCAGTATAAATCTACTCTCTTTCACTTTAAAACTGTCAGTACAAGCCCTGCTAAAAATTTGTCCTCATTTTTCTTATAAGCCCCCTTCAGGTACTGAAAGGCATAGTCAGGTCTGCCCAGACCCTTTTCTTCTCCAGCCTGAACACTCCTAACTCTCTCAGCCTGTTTTCATAAGAGGTGCTCCAGCCCTGTGATCACCTTCATGATCCCCCTGTGGATCTACTTTAACGTGTCCATGTCTTTCTTGTGCTGGTGACCCAGAGCTGGATGCAGCACTCCAGCTGAGGTCTCACCAGAGCAGAGGGGCAGAATTCCCTCCTTCAACCTTCTGTCCACATTTCTTGTGATGCAGCCCAGGACATATTTGGCTTTCTGGGCTGTAAGTGCACATGGCTGGCTGATGTCCAGCTCTTCATCCCCCAGTGTCCAAGCCCTACTCCCCAGGACTGCTCTCAATCCCGTCATCCCCCAGTGTGTATTGCTATTGGGAATTGCCCTGCCCCACGTGCAACACCTTGCATTTGGCCTTGTTGAACTTCTTGAGGTTAATTATCTGCTTTCATAGTGCTAAAAATAGCTGCCTGATTCCTGGAGCCTTTAGTTACACTGGAAGGAGGCAAAGCTCCTTTGAATAAAGGTCCTAGGCATATGTTTACAAGCTCTGCTCTTCCAGAGGGATGATATCATACTATTACAAATCAGAAGAAAAAAATGGTTTAAGTAGATACTCAGTTAGTAAAATCTGTTAACAAAGAGGCTTTGCTTTATAACCATTAACATGTCCTCTCTTTTGGCTTTTGGTTTTCCTATGGTTTTGGTTTTTTTGTGTTACAAAATTGTGATCAAATATTTCTGCCTGTAAGTTATTCTCAGCTAATGTTTATTTGGGTTCATGGACTGAACAAAATTTAGAGCCATTTTGGTTACCACAGCTACCAGACTTGTTCCCAAACACACAATGAGGCCTGAGGTAAGAATTCAGCAGTCTCCAGCTGGCCACAGTTCAACCTTGGAAATTTTTTTTGTAGATAAGAGAGAGATTTGACCCAAGAATATCAGAGAAAGTGGTATAAAACCTCAGACCAAAAGCCCAGTCAGGAACTCAATCACATGTTGGAAAAATGCTAGTGAATTTTCATGGCTGCTTTCACCAGTACCTGTAGCTTTTGCTAATGGGTTTCCTGTTCAAACAGTAGTTGTGTTAAGAAAGGTTTAATGATAGGAATTTGTTAATGCTGTGACTTCAGAAAACCTGACCTGATGCCAGTCCCCTTCCCAGAGGATGCAATTAAGTTATAACTAGGGTAATGTCTAGCTTGTTTACTGGCTTATAATGGAGTTTCCTGATAGCAGCAAACAAACGGCAACATTTATATTGGTGCTAGCTGTGGCAAAAATGAAGCTTAACAGGGAAGGGAGTATACCAGGCTCATTCGAGTGGTAGTAGACTTACTTTGTCAGTGATTTCAGATTTTTTTAATTGAAGTTAAGGCATTTTTTTTTCCCTATCTGGTAATTTATCTCTTTACAGAGGAGGCTTTCTGTGTTCAGAAGTCAATGGCCAGCCGCTATTTCTATCTCCTTGCGCCTAGAGTTAGTCTTTCTATTGCCCTGGAGAGCATAACCTCTTAATTTGGGTGCCTCACTGAGAAATCTAAAGTACTCTTACATTATTCTGAGTCTAAAAGACGGGGATTAAGTCTGAGCAGTTTGCATATTGTTCAGCAAATATATCCTGGGACCACATATTGAACCGTGAAGGTCAAACAAATGGTGAACAGATAGTTTCTGTGTAAGATCTTCCATACTGTTCATGTTGTATTTTCTACAAGTTCTTGCCCACTCTTGTGATAGAGTGAACAAAATTTACTATGAGGCGGTTTGATGGTGTAGAAGTATTAGAGAGAGTCATGGGAAGATGCAGAAAACACACAATGGGGACTGAATTAAGGCTGCAGAAGTAGCTTTTGAATGCTTGACTCTGTAACCTTTGTAACCTTAATAATGTTATTTTAATGCATGCTATGTTTTATTTGTTTAATGCCTCAGAGTAGCTACATTTGGAATGAACTCCATCACCTCCACTGAAGGAAGCAACTCAATAGGTCCTGACCCAGCATGGCCTGTTGTGATCAGCCTCTGTAAGGTCATAAGCATCAGCCTTAGCCCTGAGAGCTGATGACAGAGCGCAGAAAAATTCTGTCCTCAGTTTCATGAAAGCCTAATTGGTCACTTTGTCATGTTGATCTTGTAACATGTCTCCTGCTCCTGCTGCTTCTCAGTAATTTTCTGCATAGAAATACCCTCTGTGCACTGTCACCATTCACTCTGTGACATGGTGAAACTACTGTACAGGCTATTTCAGTTAGATTTCACTAGGGAATGTTATTTCTCCCTGGAGCTGCTGCCATCAGCTTCATGCTGTTTCTATCTCTGAAGAAACAATTCTAAGTAGCACTCTTTCTACTGGTATCAGTCCTTCCCCTCATCCTTCCGAGAGCTGGCAGTCGTAGCTGACCGTGTGCCAGATTAAAATTTGAGAGGGTTACTATCCTAAGTGTTTGATATATTCTATTGCTTCGGGATCCTTTCACTGTAATGTCATCCTGTACTTCAGCAATGCATTGCCCAGCTCCTGAGTTCCCCAAATCCAGTGTGTCCAGAGCAATGCACTTGTGTTAGGGCAGCTCTGTCAGTTGTAATATCAGTCTGCATCATGCTACTGTGACTCTGTGATCTTGGGTGTCCTGGGTGAGTACAGCAATGGTTTAACGAGCTGCCTCTTTGCAGTCCTGTAGGCCATTTGCTTGGATACAGGGAGGGGAGGGGTGATGTGGAGGAGAACACATTAACCTTCTCTGTGCTGTGGATTGTCCTGAGCTCTAAGTCTGATCTAAAGAGCAGCATTTGACTTTTGTGATCTTCTCACCATTGCTTTGAAGGGAATTTTACTTAATTAGAAAAATGCACCCAAGTTATGTCCACATCACTGGCATCATATGTTACCCTCAGTTGCCCCACAGAAAAGAAACATCATTAAACATGAACTCTGCTCACGAATGCTATTCTGTCACCAATTATTTCATGCAATGTTACCTTCCTTTCCTCCCTGTTTACCTAATGACTTCGTGTTGTTATTCATACTACTTCTGTGCTATTTGACTTACCACCATATGTTCACTCACTTTAGATCTGGTGATAATGATCTTCTGTAATATATGCACTTCCATGTATTAATTATTGCCAAGATTCAGATGTTTGGGCTTCAGAAGTAAAAAGGTGTTTTCTTTGTATTTTGTAACATCCAGAAATACAGGTTTCTTTTACAAAAGGAGGTAAAAAAAAGTTAAGTTTTAAAGGATTCATTTTAAATTAGCGTAGAACTATGGCAGAAATAAGGAGGGTGAAAAAAATTATTTGGCAAACAGTTTCCATTTCTAAAAGTTTACTTTCATAGTTCCGACTGTTAAATGCAACTTGTATAATATTGAGAATATTCAAGTAGATTACAGAACCTGTAACAGGAGGAAAAAATCTAGGCAGATGGAGGAGGATGTCTAGACAGAGCTGTACATGCTTAGTGCTGAAAAGTGCCTTCACTCCTCACTGATGCCTGCTGCTGTAATTCCTGTGTATGATGTGCTATGTTATGCTAGTATGTTAGGAATTGTAAGCCAGCTGTCTGATGCAATAGTCACAGTGGGTTTTGTTGGTTGGAAGTTCATAATTGATGATCTTCATGGGTTTTCGTGTTCTGCATTTGGTCTATTTTGCAGGATGGAGAGCCAAAAATGAAGATTTTGGCTGTACAGAAAATGAATTAATTAATTCACTTGTGGGCGGCACAGGAAAGCTTTTTTTTTTTTTCCACAATCCCATAAATCCTGGCCTTTAGTGGAACAAGACATCAGAGATGAAAGCCATAGAAAGCCACCTCCTTCCCAACTTTCTTGTGGTGCAGGAATGTTGTTTTGGCTGATCACACATTTCTGAATAATTAGATTTGTATTGTTAAATTTGGCTCCCTCTGATGTTACCTGGGAGTTTTGAATTGTTCTGCAGCAGTTATCAGAGCTGCATCATCCCTGATGAGTCGTTTTCCTTCACTGACCCAGCATTAAACTAGGTGCCTTTTGTACACAAGGCTGCACCAGAACATACACGCTAATATCTTTATGTTGAAAACTGTATCCTCGGAACATAAAAGAATCAAAACTGCAAAGACCAGAGGGAACGGAAGTTTAAATTGGATACTAGGAAAAAGTTTTTCAACCAGTTGTTGTTTGGGCAGTGGAACAGGCTCCCTGGGAGGTGTTCACAGCACCAGCCTGACAGAGTTCCAGAAGCATTTGGACAATGCTCTCAGGCACAGGGTGGGATTCTTGGGGATGGAGCTGTGCAGAGCCAGAAGCTGGACTAGATGATCCTTGTGGGTCCCTTCCAACTGAGCATATTCTCTGATTCTGGGATTCACTGAGCAACCAAAATGCCTGCCTCTGTTTTGTCTACAGAAAAAGTTTAGACAAGGAAGAGTCTACTAGTAAAATGCACATTTAATCACAAAATGGTTTAGGTAATTTAGTTTTGATCCACCAGCTGTGCTGAGAAACGTTGAGACATATTTTTATTTTACCCAACTGAAATAAAAATATTTTCTTTCCAAAAAGTCCTATAAAACTATGAAACATTAAAATTTCAACTTTTGTTTTATTTCAAAGTTGCATGTTGAATAGAAAATATTTTAAAAATTAGAACTGTAAATTTATGTATCAGGGCTGAAGACGTAAGTTCTGTGCAGATACCTATCAATATTTCACCTATCTGAAGCTGAAATTTTTAAGAATTAGATATTTAGTGATTTTTTTTAAATTCAGGTCTCCTATAGCGTAAATTTTACATGGGCTGGAAGCTTAACTACCTTTAAATATGTGACAATAACCAGCAGGAATTTTCTTTTTAGAGGAGTAAAAGATTGAATTTCTTTTTAATCTTCAAGTTAGAAAAAAAAAATTATCAATTTTAATGTTTCTACTTGTAAGGATTCCATGGGCATCCAGTTTTTTAGTCATGGCCTGTGATTTGTGCATTTACATTATTGTTACAACTGAATCAATAAACTTCTGAGTATAATGTGACTACACCCATCTAAGTGGTAATCCAAATGTTTAAATGTTTGGAACTCGTATGTTTCACCTTTCTGATTTTATCATTCTCAGTTTATCTCCTTGCAAGAGAAAGAAGCACTGGCTTTTCCATGAGATGAAAGAATGGAACTTCAGAGCCCAGACAACACGTATCTCTGAAAGGGAAGGGGAGAACGGTCGATATTATTGAGGTCTCTGACAGCAATCCCCATCCAGCTCTTTGGAGAAGAGCATTTTTCAACAGTACCTGAGAAAATGCTCTGTGTGCTGCATGTTTGACCACACAGAAACACAAGTGTGAGAGTCTGCGGGAGAGTAATGCTTCAGTGTTGAACTGGACCCCGGGTTTTCCATTTCCATCAATAAAAGCAATCTGTTGCAGAGATGGAGGGCTCTGGTGAGCTGTGTTTTGTCCCTCCAAACCGACTCACATGTGGCGTAGCCTGAGAGCCAGAGAAGCTTGGACTGGAAAGACATGTACACACTGAATTGGCCTTGAGGAAATGGATTTATCATTGAAATATATGCATATCCAAGCACAGTAATTTTCAGGAAAACCTGGTGTTTTGGAGAATGGAAGTTCTAGTATTTGTACAGTTCTTTTCAATAATGATTTTGGAACACACTTCTGGATGAATCCTTTCTTCCATAAAACCTCAGGAGAATTTTCTTTCATAAAACCTTCAGGAGAATTTCCCAGTCTCCCTGTTCTCCCAGACAGGGAATTGGAGGAAAAGACCCTCTTCTCAGGCATGATAACTGGGATACCTTTAAACATGAAAGTTCCTAAAACAATTATTAATGTGAATAACATTTTACAGATATTTTAAATCAAGGATGACATATTTTTACTTTTGTGCTATTGCTATAATTCATTAGGTTTTTTCACTTCTTCATTAACTAATTTGGAGAGGTGTTGAAAACTTTTTATAAACGAAATGTATGTCATATCACTTGGATGACAATGCTGAATTTTTTCCAGGATTTAATATAATGGCTGCGTTTAGCACTCTGTTCGTTATCTGAATAGATAACAAGCTTGCCTTTCAGCCATCACAGTTCTTGCATATTTGAAACACACAGGTTGATGCTTGAAAGATATCTCAGAATATCCATAATGAGTAAAAAGCCTGATGGAAGAAGTGGGTGCTATCTTGTTCACTGAGGTGTTACAGGCACATAATCAATAGGGCATGGAGGAAGGAGATCATTTTTATTTCCTAAATTGTCCTGTTCATTTATATGTGAAACAGACATTCATTAGCATTTAAATACTTTTTGACATTTAAGACACTCCCCTATTTTTATGAGATTTTGACACAGTTTCATTGAATATATTTTTATAACTTGATTTAGAAAATTATTTTAACAATTTCCACATATTATGTCAGCCGTGGGTGAACTGTCAAGAAGCTTGCTTTTATTTAAATTCCCAAATGTACACATTTACAAGGAGCTTAAGCCCTGATTTGGGCCTGAACAAGGCATTTGCTGTCACATTTTTTGAGGCAGTTGAGGAACTCTCTGGAGAAGGTGGTCTAAAACTTTCCCTAATAGTGGCTGCTGCAAACAACATCCAATACCAAATAGGGAAGCAGAAAAAAAAAATGGGAGAAATTGTAATACTGTGTCTGCCTTACAGGCTGGAAGCTGAAGGGAGCGTTTCAGCTCCCCAGAGGTCGGGGGGGGAGCCTGCAATAGACTATTTGAATGTTAAAACTTTTATTTCTAGATGTTCCACTCTTTATGCAGATTTAAATTTTACTGAGAGACCTGTCACCAATAATAGAAAGCAAGTAAAGTCATGGAAAGGAATACAAGTTGAATCTTTTCATCTAGATCGAATGTTATATTTTGAACCTGATCTCAATTTGAAAATAATGTTCTTCAAAGAGCTTCTCTGGATGTCAGACTAGCACCTAAGCCAGAAGTATTGTTGTGCCAGGTACAGTTTATATCTGGGTTTCGGAGGGAGTGAGAAATGTCCAACCATTTTAATGATGATCCAGTACGCCTTCATTTTATTTCAGCCTGCTGAATTACAAATTTCCTACAAGCACACACCTGAAGGCTTGTGTCAGGGTTGGCCCAAGACACCCAGTGCTTGGTTTGCAAGGGGCTGTTATCACTTCTCCATGTTTAGGATCAGCTGTCTTGTGTGCGGGGGGAGCAAAAATAAGTAAGAGAAACATATTATTTGGTTTTATCAGGAAGGACAAAGGAAACAGCTATGGCATAATAGGCCTTGAAATACATTGGCTGCAGCATCTCTTGAGAGAGACTTCAGCATGTTTCCTCTAATCAGCAACCCACTTCTCCCCCTCTGCCTCGCTACAGCTGTATGAATAAAGGATTCTTTTTTTCCTAGAAGTTCTGAAGATGACAAAAACAAAGCACCTTTTGGGGCAAGCCAAGATTTATTTTAGCTTCCCAGTGAATCAAGAGGGGTTTTTTTTAATAAACACTGTAGTTTAAACAAAACATTGCTTTTGACAGGGAATAAAACTTTTTTTTTTTTTTTTGGAGGAGAAAGCTTGAAAACAAAAACAAAAGTATGATAATGAAAAGCATTTTGAATATAAAAAAATTGAAAAACCAACGATTGCTTTTGTTTATTTCTAGTCTCAGATGTATATGTTTTTTTTCAGTTGCGTTTCAATGCAGTTAAGTAATTTGTGAAATCAGTTCACTTTCTGGAAATGTTTTTAGTGTTCCCACAACTGTAGTTTTCTTTAAAAGTAATCTAATTTATCAGCCACAGGTTGGATTTACTCCTGCTCCACTCACCTGGACTTCTATAGACACTGTTTCTGGCTGATCCAGTAACTTAAATTATCTGCTCAAGAAAGTCACCCTCTTACCCCTCTTTTTTTTTTCTTTAAAGGAAGAAAACTACTCCAAGCGCTTTTGTTTTCAGTACTTCAAAGAAAACCATGAAGTCTCTGTTATAGAATAACAGGGAACTTTTGGTCCATCTTATGACATTTTGCCTCCAGTATCTGACAGTTTTTGATACAGAAGTTCCTGCAGTGTCTTGGTGGATTTCTGCATATGACCCTCCCTTCTTCTCAGCATTCCAGCACCAGCTGCCTACTGAGAAGGGTGAGATTATCAAAGTGGGCAGCTGAATTCTCTTAACTCATTTTAAATCTGCAGTATAAGAACCGAAATATAATATAGGACAGTGTAAAACAGCATTAAATATTTCTATTTTTTATAGGATTTAATGTTCAATTAAAAAAAAGGAAAAAAATAATCAGAGGACTGAATCGTTCTTGATTCTCCATAAATGAAGGCTACCCAATACTTGTTTCCAAGCCCATTTACTAGGACTTGCTTGTTTCCTGAGGTTCAAATACAGCCTGCCTTGCCTATTTTCTTCAGGTGTGGATCTGTGAAAGCCAGCATAGGCTCTTCTATCATCCTTATTAGTCTTATATGAAGCAGCTGCTACCTCTTTCTGAGCAGCAAGCAGGTTGCCAGACGGCCTGAGGGGCTACCATCTGACATCCATATTTTGTTCTCAATAGGTCTGTGACTCATGCTTTCAGGGGAATACAGTAGTAGGTAGGTTTTGTCTCCTTTTGTGCTGATGATAGATGCAGTTTCATTTCCTACTGCAACTGGACAACCAGTATAGTTGTATTTCTTTTTTAAACACCGCCCCCTGCACCCCCCTCCAAAAAAAAAGCATTTAGTGGATCTATTTCGTATATTGGTATTGCATACTCATGAAACATTACACAAATAACATTTCTCCTTAGTACATTACAATAAAATCAAATACAGCTAGTTTAATTTGGGAATAAGAAAAAACTAATATGAATGGTCTTGCTGGTTTTCAACATAGTGCCTCATGATAAGCCCCTGCTGGCTGGGGAGAAAGACATTATTATTTGTATTGGAGTTGTGCCCATGTTCCCCAGTGTGAATGTACCAAACCTGGGGTGGATGCTGTGAATTTGTTGGTTCCCCCAGACAGCTTTCAGCCTTGGCAGGAAAAATGTGGTGGGAAGCAGGTGAGGAGAGTGAAGTGATGTGCCAAGGGGCACTCAGCAAAGCCAAGGATAAGCACCCAGCTTTTGATTCCTCTGCCTCATGTTCATTGCCTGGAAAAATTTTTCAACAAAAAGGATGGAAAATTAAAGCCCTGACAGTCCTAAGGCAAAGGCAGTTGAATTCTGTAGAGAAACCACCAAAATCAAAGCTCTTAGAATTGTAAAGAATTTTTTATCAGCTCCTAGCTTTGCACAAGCTCCTAAGTTCTTGTCATTACTTCAGATCCATCTAATTTATTCTTCTCAGAGATAATTTTTAGTTTTAAGAAAATAAAATCCACACTTTTCTCTACTGAATTTTTCACCTCTGGCTGAATTCTTTTGTTTGTTTTCACTTGTTCTCCCATGTACTTCATACATTCTTTGGTCTGGAACCTTCATTGTCTGAATTATAGCATCTATATATTGTTATAAATTAGCGTAAGCAGTGTATGTAATGTAAATTTGACTAATTAATTGCTTCTAAACAGTCTTCTTTGTCTAATGAGATATGCACACTGAAGAAGAAACCAAGAATTGGTTTTGACTTTCTATGTACCCAACTCTGTTTATATGACTGAACTGCTGAGAATTGCACCCAGCTGTGGGATTGCACATTCAACACTGATATTCTGAAAATGAAGCAATAAAGCAGCCTCGTCAGTGCATCCCTACTCTAAATTAGTTCAAGAGAAATAAAGCATCATAAAAAAATCACTGTGAATAATAAGATACTTCAAAGCATTGGCAGGTTCATTTGATTTTTGTTTTTAATTGTGTTAATTAGAAAACATGAGGAAAGCTTAATGATGGCTGCTATTTTAATACAAGTTCACAGTCCCACATCCACCTTGCTTCTGAATGTCTCCCACTCTCCCACTGCGTCAGAAGAATGAGTGGGTTTATTCAGTGTGTTAGTGTAGAAAAATACCCATTTTCTTCTTTTCTCCGCATGCCAGCTGTACATTCGCACGAGTAGTTCTTCTGAGCTTTGGTGAAGCAGACATTTAGAATACAGGCACTTTACTCTCAGTCTCATCATCTTCCTTGAGCAGACACCAATTCTCAGCCCTTTTTTCAACTTATGATTAATAAATACGATTAGAAATATTCAGTGCCTCTTTCTTCACCCTCTCAGCTGTAATTTCCAACATTCTGCTTCACTTCAGACAATGATTTTTTAAGATGAAGTGGGTATAGCATTGTGTAAAGCATTAGAGTTTTAAAAGGTAAATGCATAGCTTTCTTCAACAAAAAATTGGAGTTCTTGGTGTGTTCTGATTGAAGCTTTCATTTCTTTTTCAGTCCAGCCAAACATAACCTAACATCAATACTAGATAACTCTCTTTTAGATTCCCTAGAGAATATTTTTATGGTCAGTGTTCAATGAATTCTGTCCAGTAGCTGCATAAATATTTAAATTGTTAGGCTCCTAAGTGTGCATATAGGATAGGAAGTGCAATGAGATTTCTGATAGTCTCTGCTTAGGGAAAGAGGATTAAAGGTCCTCTACTGGGACTATTTCCTGAGAGAATCAAGCTTTCTTAATGACAAGCTCAAAGAGCTGGTAAACCAAAACATAGCTATGGGCTATTAGCTAACAATTATGTTTCTCTGTCCACAAGTGAACTATAAAATATTCCAATTCAAAGATAGTGGAGAAGTCCATCGATTTTAATAAAATTTACATGCATCTCAGGATAGCTGGATCTCCAGAATACCAGTAAACAGCACTGAAATAAACTCTAAAACTGGGAGAAGGGAGGATCAAAGTTTAAAAGAGTGAAATATAAAAGGAAGTGTAAGCAGAAGTGCAAGTGGTGCAGGAATCGACGGTTTGACCCCAAATTTCTCAATACTTACATGCTATTTATGATAACCTATTGATGTGCCCTCAGCATCAGAAGTCTGCTTACAGTACTGGATCTAGAAAGGGAAAAATAACTATGTGTTATCATTTAGATCTCTGCCAAAAATGGATTGCATAAAAATAAATAAAAACTGCAGTTCAGTCTTCAGGTTTTCTTTCCCAATTTTTACTTCCCTTCCATCTTTCAAACTATAGCTGATGGGAATTTGCTGCAGCAGAAACTCAGGATATGACCTCATGAGGTTTTTTGGATTTCTTTCTTGCTATTTAATGTCAGAAATCAATCTGTCATAGTGCAGCACGTACAGGAAGGTCCAGTGGGTCCAGTTTTCATCATCCCGAGCATTTGCTCTGTGCTATGGCTGAAAACACGGGCAGCCTGTAATGTACGGTACTTGGCTGGTGGTTTCTGAGAGAATGCTTTATATATTATTAAACTCTTCATAACATTTACAGTAGTTCAGCTGCTGAAAGAAAATGAGTAAGTCTTGTAATGCCCTGAAAATGAGTAAAAATGAAAACTGAAAAGACAAAAGCAGCAGCTGTGAGCTGTGGTTGCTGGGTTGCTGGGAACTCCCTCAAGCTGACATGCAGACATGCCAGAAAAGGCTCTTTTTCTTCTAGATAGTTGATGTGTAGTCTGCACTGGAAAAGAATGAGGCAGGGATCTGAGCTGAGATTTATCCTGTTGTGTGTCCAACTAACACAATGTATGAACAGCTTCTGACTCAGCAGCAAGATTTTCCTTGGGACCATTCTGTAGTTGTGAAGAAGTATTTGATGCATGTCCTAGCAGCCGCTTAATTGTACTTACATGTAGTTTGCATAAGATGCCTTCCTCAACTCACCATAGTAATCAGAAGAATGAAATTATGGGATCCAAAGACTTTTAATATTTTTCATCCATCTTGGCTGTACATAAAGAGGGGCTTTATTAAGCTACTAGGTAAGGCTAAAAACATACTGCCTGGCGGGACTGTATTATTGTCCCTGCTCAGCCCAATGCTTGGTGCTATCAACTGAAAGATTAATGTATCAGTGAGAAAAAGAGAACAGTTAATGCAAATGTCCTTACAGCTCGAGTGGCAGCAACTGCAGATTAGTGCCTTTTTCTTCAGTAGGATAGGTACCTTCTGAATATATACATTGGCATATAAATACGTTCATTACATTGTTATAATGACATTCTGTGACAGTTTGTTTGTCTGGAAGCGCAGAACAGAGTATTTTAAATGCTCATTAAAGAGGAGATGTGACAGCTCTACCTCTTGCCTGGTAGTTAGAGCACTGTTCCTGCACTGGGAATCCTTGGTTTGAGCAAAGCAGATAGACAATCATTATGAAATTCTGAGACAGGTTTCCTAACCACCCTTCATCAGGCTGTGCAGCAGAGCAAAACAGGTCTTTTTGAAATACTCCTAGGTATAAAATACAAAAATATTCACTGACAAAGAGCAAAAGAGAATGACCCCATGACTTTTTCTTTGAATACAAACATGAGAAAATATTTTTTCCGGAGTTCCATCCCCATCGCCAATTGATCCTGCTGCAGCTGGAGCTGCCCACCCTGACCCCTTGCCCAATTACACAGAGACTGGGAATTTCAGTACCCTCATTCAGAAAAAGGAACAGAACCTTTAATTTCTGCAATTAATACCCTAACTACTGTCCTTTCCAATAAAATAGAATGCTTCCTCACCATCTTTCTTATTTCTTTTCAAAATACTCAACCCAAAACCTTTTAAATCCAATCAAAAGAAACATGTAACTTGACAAAAATGTGTTTTTCTACTTTTTTTTTTTAATATTGAGAAGATTGATCTCTTTTTCTCTCTGTACCTGCAAAATCTCAGGTCAGACTGAACTTAAGATCTTCTGATTTACCTTAGTCAAATGGGATTTGGAGCAAAGTGAGCTGTTTATCTGTTTCACAAGACTGATCTCGGATCTTGTAATTTGGGAGAATGTGATGGAGACTATTGTAAGTTTGCCATGACAATAAGAATCAATAAAATCAATGGAATGACTGCAGCAATCCCCAGTAGTGGGAGCACCTTCAGTTTGACAGGAGCAGATCCGGAGGGATTGTTTTGACTCAAAAATGAGGGTGCTGTGAAGGCTGTAGCTACTGCATGCAGAAATCACAAGTTCCTGTTCATGAGACTTGACTGTCCAGGTAGAGCCACTCTTTGCTTTATTTTTATCTGTCAATATTTGAAATTACCTGTTTATCTCTTCAGTGTGTAATGGTGCTTTGTGTGTCCTGTTTGGTTCTTTGGTTTTCTTGATTGTAGGCAGGAGGGGTGCATGGACACATACAGACTGTGGATCAAGGGCACTTGTGCTCAGGAAGATCTCTGCTTCATGAACAGGCTTCTTGATTGCTGGATTTATTGTTTCCTGGCTGGACACAATATTTTGCTTTGCGGGACTACCAATCCTATCTTCCCTTTGAAGGAAGGGAGAGCAGCAGCACTTGTAGCTATTCTGATTCTCCAGGGAGTCCATGCTATCAGATATGCTTCCAGGAAGTTCTTTATGTTCTCTTCATTTGTTCCCAGAATCATAAAAAAGATTAGGGAGTTCTAAATTTGTCATAGGATTAAGTCCAAAGGAGAACTATTCAACATAAACACCAATATCAGCCAGCATAACTCTTCCTCTGAAGAGATCAGTGTCTATAAAGGCACAACAGAAATATGAGTTTCCTCATTTTTGAGGGAGTCCAGGGGGAGACAGAGCTGATCTAATGGTAACCTGCGTCTAAATCTTTCTCCAGTGGCTGCAGAAGAAGTTTTGCAGACAGAATTCTTGAAAAAATATTTATTCTTTATCAAAACTTAAAAATTAAAGTTTTGGTTAAAGCTTAGGGATTTGGGAGGTTTTTTTCATTTGGTTGGTTGATTTGGGGAATTTTGGGGGTGTTTTGTTGTCTGTAATAGAATTATATTCACTGTATGAACATTCCTCTTTTTATCGAGTTATAAAGAAGACAAAACATTTACCTCCCGAGCCATGCTAGTTAAAATGTGATGTCATTCTCACCAGAACACAGTAAATACGTATGCAAAGCAGAACTCTACAGACTCTAAAGTTGCAACTGGACACAAAGTTTTTTTAGAGGAGATGTTTCACCCACTCTAGACCTTATAGTTATTTTCTACTTCTCTCTGCCTTATATTTTTCAGGCAATTCATCTACAGCCCTAGAACTAAAAGGTAAACAAAAGCAGATGCTTTCCTTTCTTGCCACCCAGCTTGGCCAAGACACAGAGATTTCCTTGTGCATGCAGAAAGGTCCACTTTTACACATGCACAACTGTTATGGTAGTACTATGGTGATACTATTTCTATGCTAAAGTGTGGGCTTCTTTAGTAATTATCATACTGAGAAAAAAAAAATGTTTAATTAAATGCAGAGAAATTTGTTTTCATTCTGAACCAGCATCCATTTAGGGAATGTGTTTGGAAATACCTGCTCATAGGTACTGCCCTATCACCATCATCTGTGTGTACCTTGCAAGCACTAATGAGCACTAAAATTATTCTCTCTAAGTTATAGGATCTCTGAGCTGTCTGAAACATTTTTGACACCTTCACCCTAATTTCATTTGCTGGTTATAAGTTTTTGAACCAATATTTTCTTTTCTTTCTCTATCCCAATAAGTGACCTTGAGTCCTTGTTCAAGACTTCTTTAATTAGTCTGGGATTCAAAATACAGTGTCTGCTCTAGTCTCCTCACAAACTGACCTCACGAAATGATAAATCAGAAGTGGACTCATTAGCATTCAGAGCCACCACAGATGAACAAAGGAAGAACATTACAGAAAATAAAATGAAAGGTATTAAAAGAAGAGCATTGCAGGGAGAAGGAAGAACGTAATTTCTTAAGTGGACTGGAGAGAAGGGGTAGGTGAAGGAGGCCACTCTGTATCAGAACATCTTTTTGGTGATCTGTCATTTGGCAGGTAGAATGAGATTGCCTGTAAAAAAAATTTATTTTATCTTTAATACAAGGGCATATTGAGAAGAATATTTAAACAGAATGAAAAGCATACACAAAAGTGCATATAGCCAATGCCGTCATCTTGATGGACACACAGTGAACTGGCAGAGTTTTCTTCATAAAGTTGCCGATGTTTTGAATACTTTTTTCTCTAATGGTATATGTCTCTGTCTTCCTTAACTTAACACCTTAGCAACCTTTCACTTCAGTAACTTGCTATAACAGTCCCCATCATTAAAACAGTTAGGTAGCTCTACTTGTTATAGCAGCTGTGGTGTTCCAAGAAATGTCTGGGACCATAAAAGAAGCCTTGATTTTTGTTACTTGTGTGGTAGAGAAAGGAGTATAAGAAATGAATTGACAAAATTAATACCTCGTGATGTGAAATGAGTAATTTGATTAATGACCAAAGACTGATTACTCTTGTTTGGCCAGAAGAACATTGCAGGAGTACATTGTACACAAAGTATTCTACTCCAGATTATTCAGGGATAGGAATCATTTTAAAAATAAAACAGCCTAGTTGCTAAGATATTCACCAAGGAGGTGACAGGAAGCCTGATTTCCAGATTTCTGCTCTCAGAATTATTTTTACTTTTACCAGTGACTGCCTATTATAAAATGTATAAACAGTGATAGGAACATTTACCAGAGTTCAGGACTCTCCTGCTGACCTAAAGGCTACATTAGGCCATCTGCACAGAGTGGGGGTTTTCTTTCTTTTTTTTTCTTTTTTTTTTTTTCATTCTATTCCTATGAATCCTTTGTTAGACAGTAGGTCGAATTTCAGCAGGAGGCGTGGAAGGTGAGACACTGAAGCCATATGGTACCTAAGACATCTTGAGGGATGCAAATTACATGTGTTTGAATCTCTTAAGCTGAAGACAGATAGGAGTGTAAGGCACTAACAGATAATATCTAATAGACATTGTTGGCACCACTGATTCATCTTCCTCTAATTGGAGTGGAGGTGTCTCTGTCTGCTACAACTTTTATTTCTTTTAATGTTTTAGTTAAAACAATTGTAATAAAGCAAACAGGCCAGACCCTATCCTGTCAACCTGACATGACGTGTGTCCACATGGCAAAATTATCTTCCCCTCCTTGACCATGGCAATTTCTTCCATACTACTTTTTAGAAACAGTATAAGGGTTATGCCATTGAGTGCACTGCTCCTCAACAGTGTGGGTTTTTAACAGTCAAATGCTATGGCTCACTGCACACTCGTGGGCTCTTGCTATGGCTTTACTTGTAAAGATGTCCCATCTGGATGGGTTTCGATGGGACCTCCTTCCCTTGCTGTTCATGGTGCAGCTCTGGTTATGTACTGGTGAACATGAAGAAACTAATGAAACCATTGAGGCAAATGCAAGATGTCAGATTAGTCTGTTTGTGTATCAGATTGTTCAAAACTCTACCTAAAATAAGTGCGAATATCCCTGAAATTCAGCACTATGGCTATTTTTTTCTTTATGTTATTTACTTCCAAAGTTTTCTAATTTTTCAGAAAAATAAATTAGCAAAGATTTAGGCTGGACTTGGATGTACATATATATTTAACTTTAATGTTTTTTTGCTATGGATAATCTCTCAGGGTGGATGTTTTCTTTAATCCCAGAGGAAGAGCCTCGAGCTACATTTTGCAGTTTGTCTCATGGGGCCAATTATGTAAAGGCCATCAACCCTGCATTTCAGAGGCTAAAATTACCAGTTGCCAAGCTTGCTCACATGTTCAAAGGAGGCTCTGCACATGTGTTTGTGTTAATTTTCAGCTCTCATGAGCACACTAATTCAAAGAAGGGCTAACTGAGTCACTGTTAAAGCTATATTCCCTCACCCTTCGTATACAGCAGATTGGCTTTACAAACCTGTAGCAGGCGTTTTAAGTCTCCTCAGTGAGCAAAGCACATGATATGCATTAATAATTGTCTGTGGTGGTCTGATGGACTCCAAAAGAGTGTAGGAAAAAGACAAGCATGAAAAGGGAGTTTGAGAGAAAAAGTCCCAGCAGAGTTCTGTACTGATTCAGTCTCCTTGGAGTGAATATAGCTGTCATCATCTCTCCTGTAGAAAATAAGCATTAAAAAAGCCAGCTGGCAATTATGTCTCAGGATCATATTTATACCACAAGGGGATTTTCTTTCTAAAACACTGTTATTCTTTACTAAAAACATTTTGTATTATTTGTGTATTAACTTTTGAAAAATCATAGGAAAGTGCCATAATTGCTAATTAAAAAGCAGTTAAAGAGACATTAATGAAACTCCTACACTGGTCTTTTATGCAAAGAATTGATGAGATCCTGAGCAGACGCAGTTCTCAGACAGATTCGTTAGCTGGTCTCTAACATGCACAATTCAGTTAATGAGCAGAACATACCTGCCATTTATTCAGATGAATCAAGTGATATTTACTCATTTGGGGAAAAGACTGCTTATTAAATATATTTATATGAATGGAAAAAGTTATGAATTTTCAGTGGGGATGACTCCCAGACTTAGTTGGGCACTTGAAAGACTGTATGCATATGCCAGGGAAATTAAACTGTAGAAAAGGAGTTTTCATATCTAGTGGGTTTTTTTTTTCCTTTTACCCTTTTTATCTTTTGCACTTTTGACCAAATGGAGATATAATACTTCACTTCAGAAAAATTCTTCCACTTCGCATGATATAATTATTATTAGGGAAATAATTATTCATTGGAGCAAAGACTGATAATTTTAGGGCCATTACCTTGGAGGCCTAGATCCAGTGAGCAGATAATTATGCATAAAATGCCAGATTGAAAGTAGCACACCTCCAGACCAGTGCTCATGGGACTTTTCAAGAAGGTAGAAATCAAATAAACCAAGAATTTATTCCTGATCTCCCTGGTATTACTTGTTTGCTAAACTGCTACTCATAACAAATCTCATGTTGCTATCATTTTGTTATCTCTTGTACAAGATGAGATCCAGATCACCTGAAGTTTTTTTCGTATTGTGTGCTGACTGGGAGAGATCTAATTTATGAATTCTGCTATATTTTCAATATAGCTCTTTGGACTGACGGTAATTAATGGATCAGTGCATGGCCAAAGGCAGAAATATAGTTCCCCAAAAGGGTTTTTAATTTTCTTCAATGCACTGCTGAATTTTTGTGGGTAAACCAAGGGTGAGTCTTACAGCTCTCCCACCTCATATCAGCAATTATCTTATCATACCAGCTCATTGTCTGATTCCATTGAGCTAGGCCCCCTATTTTAAAATTCTGGTCGGAGCAGGGGCACTCAAAGATGTTGGCACTGCAGTAAATATCATTCATGAATAAAAAAACCTGAAGGCGTTAAGTAAAATGCTGTCTGAAAGAGCAGCTATACTGACATGGACACTGGTACCAGTGGCACAATGACACCCAGCCATACCCATTCAGAAATTAATAGAACATAAAATAAAGTCAACTGAGATAGCTTTAAACATGTTGCTTCAGTTTCACCAGGTATCTAACTGGCTTAGACAGCACCTCATATTCTCTTGTCCTACTGAGCATTAGATCTGAGATGTGCAGCAAGTCTCTATCATTGAGGCAAATGGAATTCTCTGTTTCTACTTGAAGTCACTGTAGCACACATATGCACTCTTTTTTCTTTTTTTTTTAGCTTGATCAAATGGTGTCTGAACAATTCAAAACTCAGCATGGATCAAGGGAAGTAGCATGGCTAAAAATATCACAAGTCCTGAAAACATATACATTTGACAATGTAAGGTGTGACTTCAAAGTCCATCTGGTGAATCAGCTCTGGTTTTAGGGTTATTGAACCCTGTTAACTCTTTTTCTTAGTACTAACTGGAAGTAAAAAGTGCACAAAATAATTGCCAAGATTTGGGGCTTAATGGATGGGTGCAAGGTTTTGCCTACATATTCCTGTTGCTGACAGAAATGGGTAAGATTTTCAACAGCAAGTGCTAATCTGAAATGCTGCAGATTTTGGTGTGACTGTTTAATATCATAGAATTATAGAGTGGTTTGGACTGAAAGAGACCTTAAAGATTACCCAATTCTAAACCCCTTGTCGTGGCCAGGAACACCTTCTACTAGACCAGATTGCTCAAAGCCACATCTAACCTGGCCTTGAATACTTCCAGGGGTGGAGCATCCACAATTCTGAGCAACGTATTTCATTGTCTCACCACTCTCATAGCACAGGATTTCTTCCTAATATCTAATCTAACCTACTCTCTTTCCATTTAAAGCAATTACTCCTTGTCCAATCACTCCATGACTTTGTAAAAAGTCCCTATCCATCTCTCTTGTTGCCACCTTTAGGTACCAGAAGGTGCTATGAGCTCTCCCTAGAGCCTTTTCCAGGCTGAACAGCCCCAGGTCTCTCAGCCTGTCCTCACAGGAAAGGTACTCCAGCCCTCTGATCATCTTTGTGACCCTCCCCTGAACTCATTTCAACAGGTCCATGTCCTTATATTGGGGAATGCTTACTCTTTACCAAAAGCCCTGACAACTTGCTTTCTGGTGATTCGCCATCTTTAAGAAATGATGTGATAGCAACATTTTTTCCTGCTGTTATTTTCTTTTCTATTAGAAGCTTTTCCCTATGAGATAAAGTTGCCGTAGCTTTTGTGGTTTGATCTGCACAGCTTTAAAGAGACTTTTGTGCTATTAGCTATGTCTATCAGATGTTTGGATCTCTCTTCTAATACCAGCTAATGGTCAGATAATACCATTGATTACTAAGCAGAGTTGTCCATTGATTTTGCTAGACTGCTGGAAAATCAATAAAATGATGTGGCCTAAATTTCACTGAAAATGTCTGCACACCATTTTTGGAATGTAAGTGACTGTGTAGGGCAGACAGGGTATTTTATGTGCCTGCTCATTTTGAACTGAATAAATGTGAAAGCCATTAGCATTCAAATATGGAAAACAATATAACACACAGGGGGTCTAATTTGCTTTCTCTTTCTGTCTCATTTTGTCAGTCATGCTGTTGTAAAGTGGGTACAAAGTGCTATTACTCTGGTCCATTTTTTTTTTCATTCTCACTAGTATAAATGACTTGGTGATTACGTAGAGCAAGGGTTAACTGAGAAATTCTATTTAAAGTTTTATGCTATTTCTATATTAGTTTTATAAAGGAGGTAGCATTTCTGTAACGTACACCTGCTGTGTCATTCCTATTCCTCTTAAGCAGTGATGAGCCCAAAGATCAGCTTCAAAGCATCTGCCTTTTGTTAGATGTCCTTGGCATAATTCAACACCTAAAAAGGAAGGATGGCCCGACACTGAAGGTATTGACTCTCTCATTTTCATAGCCCCAGTTCAGTTCCCTATTTTTGTGTAAATTTTGCAGTGCCACTAAAGCTGTGCAGAGCGAGACCCCACAGAAGTGCTAGACTGGCTCTGTCTGAGCTGGTGTTTGAAGGCTGGCAGAGATGTGAATTTGAACCCGGGAAGTTTCATGATGTTTTTATAGGCCATGTGTCCTGATTACCCATGGATCTCGCCATGCTTGGATGTCAACGCACAGACAAACACCATCTCTGAGCTTCAGTTTCCATGTGTGGAATTAATAATACCTTACTATCTGACAGTGCTGCTGGGAAGAAAATACATTTAAGACTCAGACACTCATATACCACGTTAGTAGGGATGTTGGAAATCCTTGGAATATTTAGTTGTTCTAATTGGTTATTTTAATTATATACATCACTTGAATTCCACGTAAGATATAGATAGTCTTAAGCCCTTTCCCATGCTGAGTTTAGTCTGCCTCCGTGGTGTAATGAAGACATTAAATTGCATTCTTCTCTTGCATTTTGCTGATGACTAAATGAGTTTTAGTAGTGGTGTTTTCAGGGCCTGAACTTCATTCATCTGCCTTGTCTTTTTCTCTTTTTTTTTTTCTTTGAGGAGAGTTTTTTTGGTGGTTTTAATTTAACTAAAATAATGCTGTTTTCCTGCAACTAGAAGATGCTATGGCAGTGTGGGATAGGGGTCATTTGAGTGTCAGTCTTTTCTTTGCCTCCCAGTGATGCAAGGCAGAACTTAGTGGATTGAAGGCCTTTAGATAAAGTCTGGCAGACAGACTTTTGAATTGCCAAAGAAATTCCAAAAGAAGACAGAGTGTTTTCTGCCTTATCTAGGCTGTCCTTTCATCTATCCCTGGCAGAAAGAATGAAAAAGTTTGAGAGACCCAGAACAGGAGGGGAGATTTCCTTTTATGCTGTCTGTGTAGCCCAGGAAAACAGCAGATTGAACAGCCTACTAGGAATTAAAAAATGTGGAGTCATTCCTATTTTTCAGACATGCTGAAGCACTGAATATAGATTATTTGTTTTGCTTTGTTTGACCCTGACTTCTTAATGATTTATTTTTGCTTTAGCAGAAAGAGTTGGCAGAGTAGAGAAGTCAAACACAGTCTTCCAAGAGAAAATCACTTATGACAAAAGTAAAGATAAATGGAGGCAGGGAGAATAAAAAAAATCCTAGAAAGGAGGTGAGATGAGGTGATGACAGAAGGTGTTTGGAGTAGAGAAGATGGTGCCAGAAATTGTATATTCACCTCCTTTTTCCTTAAGAGAATTTCCGTATGTTGCGAAGGACTCGGGTTGGAGCAGAATAAAATTTTCTCATGCTCAGCCTAGTGAAAGAAGACAACCATTTAATCACGGGGACTTGGGCAATCTGAAGACTACATCTGCTGCATCCTTTTACACAGAATTTCAGGCTTGAAAATTGTCCTTTGCCTTCACTCAAAAAGTGATCAAGAGCGACTCAGCACTGAAGATACTGCCACAGCATATGAGAAGTTTTATTTATGGCAGTAGGTGGATACCAAAGGTGATGCAGAGTTCCACACTTTGATGTTACTAATTAGTCAGTCAGTTATTTAAAAATTAGCCTCTAGCAAAATATTTAAAATGTCTATATCGATGTTGGAGACTTCTTGAGATTCAGTCTCAGACAATGAATAAGTAAACTTAGCCTGAGGCTCAAAAATGCAACATATTTTCTTAATTTTAAAGTAATTAGTGGATGATAGTTACTTTGTATACTCCTGAGTAGGTAAGCATTTCAATACTTCCTTCTGGACTGGCGTATTTTAATCATCTTTACAGAATCATAGAATCGTCCAGGTTGGAAGACACCTTCAAGATCATCTAATCAATGAGAAATCAATGAAAAAACAATTGTGAGCCAAGCAGATGATGTGAAAACAAGCACTGCTGCACTCCAGTAAGATGCTGGGTGAGAGAGATCAAGTCTGAACACAAAAAATGATATATTCAAGACTCTACAGCAGTGATCAAAAAATGAAACACAGAATTGCATAATCAGATAATCATCAAGTTTGAAAGAAACCTTCAAGATCACCTAGTCCAACCATCGACCCAGCACCACCATAATCACCCCTAAAACATATCCCCAAGTGCCACACCCAGACACCTCTTGAACACTTCCAGAGACTGGGCCTTCACCACCTCCCTGGGCAACTTATTCCAGTGCCTAACCACTCTTTCAGGGAATTATTTTCCTAATATCTCATCTGAACCTTCGCTAACATAATTTAAGGCCATTTCCACTTGTCCTTTCACTTCAGATGTAGCAGAAGAGGCCGACCCCACCTCACTACAGCCTCCTTTCAGGTATTTGTAGAGAGCAATGGGGGCCCTCCTGAGACTCCTCCAGACTAAACCCCAGATCCCTCAACTGTTCCCCACAGGACATGTTTTCTAGACGCTTTCCCAGTTTTGCTGCCCTTCTCTGGACACACTCCAGCATTTCAATGTCCTTTTGGAAGTGAGGTACCCAAAACTGAACCCAGTACTTGAGGTTCAAATCTTGCATACTTTCATGTAAGGTGTTCCTAAAGATGTGCTAATGGCATGTGTGACCTATCAGTAAAATGCTTCTAATATTATGGGAAATGCTTCTTCACTTCACTGGGATGAAGGCAGGTGAGTTCAGGGGTGTGTGGTACCTTTCTAAGCTGGACAGCCTGGCTAAATAGCTTTCCTATCTACAGAAAGTGCCTGCATAATGCCTTTCAAACTTAAACCTGCAATTTTTTAAAATCCTTAACTCTGATAAGATTTTTTATAAGTGACTGTGCCATTTTTTCTAATGGCAAAGCCAACATCAGACATCACTGAACTGCCTTCAGAAACGTCAGTGCATTCAGTATAACCTGGAAGAAAAAAAATCAAAGTGAAACAAAAAAAATTTTCCATTTAAAAGCATTTCTTTCAGGGAGGGGTCAATAAGAATGACATTATGACTTTTCTGTCAATATTAGGTGATATTTCTTCATATCCCTAGCATAGAGACCACTGCCAATCAAGAATACTTGGTTTTATTTGTCTGGTACTGTTCAGAAAGTGAATGATAGCCAAGCTTTGCAGATAAATATGTATAATATTTACAGTGGTTGGCTCACCTTATATTTCCTTTTATTACTTTTGAGCTCATCCTTACTGTTGGTTTTTAAGACTGTCATATCCCTCTATTCTTCCTAACATTAAGACATATTAGGCATAAACCATAAATCCATTGCTTGCTTTAGTATGAGTTGGCTGCAGAAAGGTAGATTTATATTATTTTCTTTCTAAATAATGAAAAAATCAAGCTTCTGTTCTAAAAACTTTGTTTTAAAACAGTGATTCAGTGAAATGAGATCATAAGTGAGGACACTTCCTGTAGTAAAAAAGTCAATAGTCATTATGAATTACATACTCTTTTTTTCTCCTTGTGGAAGGTCAGCAAACTCACAGCACTGGATTCAATACCGAAGATGGCATCAACCTGTAAAGTATACGGGCAGCTTGATGGAAATATTCTGTGTGCCTCCTTTTCACCTTTGACCAAGTCAGTACAGGAGAAAGCTGCAAGCTCACAGATGTGTGTTTTTTCTTCTTCTGTCATGATTATTTTCGAATGCATTCTTAGATCATCCATTCCACAGGGCAGGTCCTTTCCTCATCTAGCACCAAGCTGATCGCTTTGCTGCTGTCCTTTTGATTTAGAGAGAAAAATCCCACGTCTGATGTACAACTTTGATTTCCTAGTAATTAAAATTGCAGTGTGGGAGCTCATCTCTCCTCCTCCAATCCACCCTGCTGAGGTTCAAGGCTACCTTTGGAGCACTTCCATCCCATGGTGTGTTAATATTGAAGAGCTGTCCATGTTGTTGTTTTCATAGTTCCCCCAAATTTGCTAATGCTTTCTACCAGCAGGTGATACGTAAAAGCAGGAACCATGGCTAAACAGAACACGTATTTGTACTGTCTGGGTAATGGGTTAGTCTGTTCACCTTCATGTAGAAAGTGAGTGGTTTGACTTTTCTGTCTTTAAAGTACCTCTTTTTTCTGTTTTTCAAAAGAACAGTGTCATAGGAACTTCTAGTGCTACGAGGATCAATAGCAAATTTCCACCTATGTGTTAGTTTTGGAGAGGTGAACCATAACAGGTTATCTACAGTGTTATTGTCACTGAACTGGAATCAGTCCCCATCCAAGTAACAGAAAATTTTCCTCTGGCAAAGACAGCTATTTGTACTGAACAGATAAAAGAACAGAAATCAGTAAATTTGCTTCTGCAAGATGACTTGGGGGCTTCAAACAAGATTTTTTTTTATTTTTCCAAAGACAATACTAGAAGTCTACTGTTTAAAAAAATCTAAAATAAATCTTTTGTTCCTGAATCTTCACCCAAAATCTCTTGGCAGTTTCACATTTGCACTTCAGGCCAAAACTAAAATTGACATTAGCTTAGAAATAGGCTGCCAAATAGTATTTGCCTCCACATCTTTCCTTTTCTACCTCCGCAGGGTTACTGTCAGTGAGCCAGGAAGGCTGTAGGTCAAACATAAAGCCAAAGCATTTGATTCACAAAATTTCTTTCCAGGGATGAGTACTAGAGAAGCAAGGACTTGTGATGCTTAGCTAGACGTGTCCTCTTTAGATGGATACTTATTTTCAGTTTTCTACAATTTTCTACATACAAATACCTATTAAAAAGACTCATCCATGAAGGTCCCATCCATGTCTTCAAAACATTACCGTAACAAAAAAAAATGAGGAAAAACCCTCTGGCACTCATATAAGTATGACACATGAATCAGCATTCTTTCTTAAGCAGACAACTGGAAGTTTAAATGAAATACTGATTTTGAAGATTTATATACTCTTGTCTGTGTTGTATGTGTACTGTGCTTCTCAGTGTGGAGCAACTACATCACCATGCCTCAAGGAGGCAAATAAAAGCACTGAATTTTATTAAGCACTCATTTTCTCCAGTGTATCAGCAGTGAGTTATTTAGCACAGTCACTTTTCTTATTTTGACACGTTTGGGAAAATTCACAGCATCTAACTGGCTTTCAAACTCCCACTTCTACCTATGTGGCTCGTTAATCTGTCATTAGGACACATGGGATGCAAAAGAAAACATGTAGCATAAGAATATTGACTGGCTCAAGAGCCGCTAAAAGGTTTCCTATTGAACTCTGAGTGCCTTTTTCATCTTGGCTTTGTGTTGGTTTTTTTTGGTGAATTTTTTTTTGGTATGTGTTTGCAAAATAAAAAATAGGTCTTTGAATCTTTACCTTGTCTGCCATAGACATCATTCTGCTGAAGTACCATGGTTTGACAACCTTTCTCCTTTATTACTGGGGGAAAAAAATCCTTTTCCCTGACTGCAACAACCGTATCCCTGTCTTTTGCTGATGTCGTTGGGTGATGTATTAAGGATGAGTTTGGATATTAATCTGACTGAGGATCCTGAACTTGTCTATCATGCAACCAGGTTTCTGGTCCAGAGAGGCATGAAGTGTTGCATGTTCTGATTGCAGTGCAGAATCAGAGTAGAGACTCCAGAAATTTGGAGCTGATTTAAAATGTTCCTATTTTGTTTACAGAATGTATTTCAATTTATTTTTTTTTTTAGCAATTATGTTTCCCAGCTCTGTTATGAACCACAAGAGGAATTTCTATGAAAGGCCTAATGCTTTAGTTGTGTGCAGAATGTCCTTTCAGTGCTGACACTCTCAAACCTAACACAAAACACAGAAGCAACAGTCTTAACATTTTCTTGAGGTCTGAATATGATGCTCCTTTTGTCAATTGATTAGAGCTCCCCACACAGCTGGAGCCTTGCTTTCAAATTTCTTTACAGGGCATTTCAGCTTCAACTCCCTATCAACAAGATACAGTGCTTGACAAGAAAGGGAGCAGAAGGAATACCTGTCCTGCTACCCAGCACCTAGTTTCTGGCCTTTTATATATTTCACATTAGTCAGTTATTGGTTAAAAAAACTGGTTTGGGGACGGCTCGTGTTTCATTTTCAAAAGTCAGTGATTTTATCAACAATCTGTAGTATCAGATGCACCCTTTTGTATGACTCTTGGGTTGAAGTGTGTTTCACAAAGTATCTTGCATGACTCTAGGTGGAATTCCAGTTTGTTATTAACAAAAGAGAAGTTATCACAAGGGTCTTTAGCATGTTAACTGGTGCATTTCCTGAAGTGAGTGACAAGAATTTGATCATGGTAAAATTATGGAGATTATTGAATTAGCTGTCATTTTCAAGGGTTTTTCATTCTTATGATACTACTGTGTGGTATTTCACTGTGGCTGAAATAACCAGAGATCTCAGTAGCAGGATGCTGCGTCAGTCCTTCTGTAAACAATCACTGCCTGGAATGTTTGATGGGCAGAAGTGATTAATCTGCAGCCACAAGAGTGCCATGTGTGTCAAAGTGCTGCTGAAATTGCCAGGAAATGTCATTAGCCTATTTGGGCATTGCTGTTCCTAAACTGCATGAGCAGAAGTAGCAGAGAACACAGAAGACAGCTGCTCTATTTGTTCACAGAGATCTTCTGCACTGTTTGGCACATTTTGAAGCTCTTCATACCGTGTTTAGTCCTTAGGGAGAAGGACCTGAGGATCAGACATTTTCACTAAGTCTGGTACTGAAGAGGTTTTTTTTAATGGCCAACGGTGGATCCTCTTAGCAAGGTGAACTGTCATAGTTCAGTAATCAAGTGCTTTAAAAGCAGGACATGCAACATTCTGTTTAATTTGGACGTCATTAATTTCTAACAAAACGTCACATAATTCCTAGTTCTATAATTAATATCTAGACACTATGTCTAGATCTTAGGGCTTCAGTCAAAAAATACATAAAATATCTCCTTGAGACATCATAAAAAAACCACGAAAATTATTGCCTAAAACTAAACTTCAAAATCTTGTGTTTGATATAGGAGACACAAAGACCAATCAACCTCTACAGGTTACTAAAGCTTCTTAGTCCACTAGCTTACAGGAAGGTTACTGACATATATAAAATTATCTCAGTATTTTATATTTGTATGAAAACATTTGAACAAGAGTAATAGTATATCAATTGTGACTATCACCAGTAACAAGACATTGCATATATTTAAGAAAAAATAAACAGTGCAGCAATGTAATCAATATCAAATTAGACAATTAGCAATTCTGCCTCAGCAATTCAAATGATGCTTAAGCAAAAATAATGATACCAGAAAAAAAATCTTCGAGTTCTGAAAAGTGATCTTTGTTTGACTATAAACCAAACTAAATTACTTTTCTCAAGTTAATTAGGCATTTAATCTAAATTTTTAAATTTCTATTAATGCAACTGTACTGTTACTCAATGACTAAATTGCAGCTTAGAAACAATTATGATCCTTCTTTCTTAAATTTTTGGTTTTACCCAGCAGCTATTCCCCTACTTCCATGAAGCAAGATAGATGGATTAGAGGAAACCTTTTCACTTGTTTTCTATCAAAATTTACAAATGATAATTTCAAATCTCTTCCATAGAAAGTATTTTGGTTTCTACTTTAATGAAACTGTTGGAATTAGGCAACATTTCTTTCATAACCCTTCCCAGCAGTGGATTTTAACGATGCCCTTTACCAAAGTACACAGCTGTATCTTCACACCTTAAAATAAGAAATCTAACATGCCTCTCAGTTAACGAGAAAAAAAGAGGAAAACCTGGAAGATAAAATACTTGGTATTTATTGTGTTTTCAAAATGTCTTCAGCTGTTGTGATTTCATAAAATCATAGAACAGTTTGGGTCACAAGGGACCTTAAAAATCATCCAGTTCCAATTCTGCTGCCATTGGCAGGGACACCTTCCACTCAACCATGTTTCTAGAACAGTATCTCTGGACTTTGAAATCACAGTGCAAACAGAAAACAATGTTTTTTTTCTTTACCGGTCCCTTTCAGGAGCTGAAAAAATCTGGTGAATTTCCAGAATGTGCATATAAAAATAGAAATATAGAAGACAATCATAATTTGTGAAAATGCACAATATGTAATTTTCAATTTAATTTTATGAAGTTCATGAGACAATAAAGAACAAGAGGTTACAACTGTGTTATTCAAAATAAGACACAATTTTAATTGCATGTGGTTTAACTGAAAATGTAGATCAGCGATGTTTAGAAAAATATGTTTAAAAAGATGTGTTGTTTCAGCCAGATGATCGAAATTCAGACTGTCACACATTGCCAGTGGCCAAATTACTGTGGCATACAAGATGGCTGAAGTCATAAATTACTTATGCTGACTTCTGGATGTGAAATAAAAAAAGATTATTATTAGCAAATATCCAAATAGCTGAGAGATGCAAACTGGACAGCTTGTCATATTGATGGAGCCTAATGAGTTTATAGTTGAATAGGATAAAGATTATAATGAGAAGAGAGTGCAGGGTGCATCAAGCTCTGCAGTAACAACATGACTGCTGGAACAACACGGCCTTACACTGTACATTGTCCATCTTCCACTTTGCAGAACATCTGCTGACCAAGCAGTCTCTCCTAAGAGAATAAGCCTTTGCTCGTTTTCTAATGTGCGAGAGCTTGGAGTAGAAACAGTTACAAACGATATCCTTTTCATCAGAGACAAAATTTTCCTATTTCAAATCATATAGACATAAGTAAGTGGTTACTGCAATTGAATAAATTAAGGTATCTCGGTTGTGCTGCAATACCTGACTGGCAGAGCACTTACCTCGCTACAAATGCAATGCCAGACACTACCTTAAACCAACCTCTTTCATGACAGGAGACTGTGCAAGTAGGTTCTGCAGGAAGGTTAAGAAGTACTTTGGTAGGTTACATGTTCATGCAATTATTTTTCCATATTGTCATTGCTGCCATAGATCATAAATTATCAAGTCTGTATTATTTTCCCAGTAATTTTTCATTTTCTCGTTACTTGTTACTTGCATAAGGCTCTACTATGTTCTGCTGCATAAGGAGAACAAGCAGAAATTAGCAGCAGTATTTTAAGACAACCTATTTTAAAGAATGAGGGGATGTTAAAAACAAGCTCTAGGTATAAGAATGTTTCTCATCTAGTTAAAACTGCTTATATATCTGGTAACTACACAAGGGAAGGACAAATAAATAAATCATCTCTTAGGCTTGAAATGTCCAAAAATCCTTAAGGAAAAAATCTTGGCCATATCATGTGCAGATATTGTAATTGCTTAGAAAGACTGTGGTTACATCCTTGCAGCCCCGGTAAGTATCTAAACTAAAAAGAAAAGCTAAATGTCTTGGCTTTCTGTCTAAAAAGGAAAATTAGGCACCTTTGAGATTTCTGCTTTTTAGAGGACTTTACAGAATTGAAAAGCTTCCTTCTTCTTGGATGGAATAAACTTTCCTGACTCTTATATCTGCATGCAAAATTCTTCATTCTCTCTCTTCTTTGCAAAGGATTTCCAGAAGACATATTTAAGACACAAGCAGAGATTGTGGAATTAACTGTCAAAGTGAAGAGAACCAAGCTGAGAGGAGCATGGAATGTTTAGACTTTCCAAAGAAACTCAGAGATGAAGTAGATGAATTAATAACACTGATATCTAATCTTTAAAACTCCTTTGCTGAAGACTGGGGGGTGGCAAACAAAACACCAATGAAAAGAAAGTGAATCTGCAAAACATTTGCAGATGTGCTGGCTTGTAAACCTGGTGTCTACAGCAGGAAAATTAGGAGAAACTATAATTGAGAATGGAATTGGTGTAGATGTGAATAGATGCATTTTACCTTGAAAAAGTCAGCCTGGCTTTTTCAAAGGGGACTACTGCCTTGAAAATTTATTGGAGGTCTTTGAAAGGGTCAGCACGCACATGGATAAAGTGGATGTGATTGATATAATCTATTTGGATTTAGATATTAAGCAGGCACACATAAGAGGTAAAAAAGTCATAACTTAGATAATTAATTGGTTATAAAACAGGAAACAGAGAGTAGAATAAATAATCAATTCTCCCAGTGAAGGGAGATGAGCAGTAGAATTCCACAGGAATATGTGCAGGGGATTGTTTTGCTTAATATGGTTATCAGTGACCTGCATAACAGGGTGGGTACTGATGTAAGAAGGTTGGGTGATGATACTAAATTATTCAAGGTGGGATGAGTTCTGACTAGAAAAAATTGCAGGTTTTTATGAGATAAGTGAAAGAGCAAAAAGGTGAAAAAAAGGGCAGATGAAATTCAGTATAGTTAAATGTAAAAGGATGAGAAGAAGGCAGGAATTCTACTTTCATATGCAAAATGCACTGAGATAACTGTTGCCAGTCAGGAGCAATTTTTTGTTGCTGAGAAAGAGATTTGCACTAAAATGTCAGCCAGTGCTCAGTAGCCATCATAAAGCAAATGTTAGGAATTATGAAGAAAGTAAGAGCAAAACAGAGATCACTTCCACCATATAAAGTCATGGATTCAGACATATCCTGGAAATTTCTGTGCAGTCCTGAGCCTCTCATCTCAAATTCATGAAGGAGAACTGAAAAAATGCAGAGAAAGGTGACAAGAATGATCAACTGTCTGTAACAGCTTTCATACAAGGAACCCTTGTGTGATCTACAAGTCTTCTGTCTGGAAAAGAGTTGACATGGGGGAAAGATGTGACAGAAATTTAAAAAACTCTTGAGTGATATGAAGACAGTGGGTGGAGATTAAACTGTTCACAGTCTCTTCTAGTTGAAGAACAACAGACAGTCAAATGAAACTCACAGAACCCACCTTTTTTTTTTTTTTTTTTTTTAAGAGGAGAGGTGATAGTTGATAGTTGATTATTCAAGACACAAGACAGGAACAAGTTCTTGCTGAAGAATATTTTGCATGTGAAATATCTTTCTGGACTTAAGGGGAGATCGGACAATTTTATGCAGAAGAAACCTATCAAGGTTTACCAAACACAAAAGCTCCTCATCTGGCTCAGCAGATCTCTGAAACAGAAGTACCTGGAAGAGAGGAGAATGATAAGGAGAGATACAGATTGTTGCTGTTCATTGGTATCATGTCCTCCAGACTTTGGTCCATTGCTAGAATCAGTTTACTGGAGTAGACCCCAGTTGGTTTGACCTGATATGGATATTCTTACCTTCATGTATTCCAACCAAGTTTCCTTATCAGCATGCCGACTGTAACATCCCAAAGCTGAATTTCAAGGCATACCAAAATGCAGGCAGTGTGGTGGATTATAAGATGGGACTAATAATGAACTAAAGAATAAACTTCTATGATAACATGTACATATATCCAGTGTCACGCCCACTGGAGCTGGGTAAGTGCACACAGGGTACACGTACATCACATCATCCGACACTTCTGCTCTCCTATTTATAAAAGCTTGCTGTGGGGTTCAGAAAGGACAAACATGCAGCTGAAGAGAGCCTGCAGGTGGAGGGAGGATGATCAGTGGTATGCAGCAAGAGTAAGACTATGTAGACACATATACAGAGAATGATCCATCTGCCTGCTTGGCTCCTGGTAAACCTTGAGCACTTGTGACTGTACGTAGGCAGTTTTTATGAGCTGTGATGATGACAGCTACATACGTGCTTTGGAGACCATGAGTGTGAAACTTCATTGCAACTATGTTTTTTCAGGTTTTGCATATTTAGACTCCTTTTCTCATCTTTCCCACTAAATAAAAACTAAAGCTTCTGAATATAGATGGCTTAAAGCTCCTCAATAAATGTGCAAATAAACTAAGCATGAAACAAAACAGATTTTTTGTTGTTGTTTTGATTATTTTTTTTGTGGTTGTTTCATGTTTTGCCTTTGTCTGATTTATGATAATTGGTTTGTACTTTTGGCAGACTGACATACATGGCACATTCTATCCATGACCCATTTAAATTAAGTTAAATTATCTAAATGAAATATTTTTCTGGAAAATCTGCCTTATTCACACTATTGTTATTAATATTTTATATTTATTTATTGTTGATTTTTTATTAATCTTTGATATTGTTCTACTGTCCTTCCTAGAAAGTCTCATGTATCTATGTACCTTATATGTATAAGGTAACTCGTGGTAAGAGCTGCAATGTGACCTTATACAAGAGAGTTTTTGCAAAAATAACTTTAAAGACTCCTGCAGTAATCTTGAAGTTAAAGAATAGGGCTTAAGACAGAGGTAATAGTGGGTCTATTGCTAGCCATATTCCTGACATCATAATTATGAAATTTATTCTAATTTCTAAGTAAAAGCAACATAAGAAATTGTAGCTAACACTTTTTTTCCTAACGTAAATGGAAAATCTTCAGTGGAAGGATATACTTTCAGCAAATAAATTAATGTTTTCCCATCAGAATTTACCCATTTTTTTCATCTGAAAGACTAAAACTATGAAGGACAGTAGAGATGGCAATTTGCAGCTGAAATTTTGGAATGTCATCACTGTAATATTTTTTGTTTATAGAGTTAGTTCCTGCCATAACATTAACTGGAGACAAAGATAAGTACGTAGAATGAGAAAATGTTTCCATTCCATCCAGTGATGTGAGGGAGCATTTAGAAGCAACCAGGAGACCAGACTCTGTAAAAAAGAAAGTGCCACTTTCATTATAGTGATATATAAGAGCTGTGTCTGAAAACCTACCTAAGACTATCTCTGAAGAGGGCTCAGAGATTGTCTGTGGCTGAGAAGAGTTATGCACCTGCTGCTTACAATAGCTAGAGCACACCAGGATGATTGAAATGTGTTCAGTTCTAATTTATTTTGAAAAATAGCCAGTGGATCAAACACTGATATAAAAGAAGAAGATTCCACTTCAGCTACCTCTACAGCAAGAAATTAGAAAGTCTTATATCTTAGTATCTGTGATATTTTAAGGCCTTAAAATGGTAAAGCAGGGTTTTTGTGGTTTAGTTCATGTTTTGTTTTGTTTTGCTTCATTTTCCTAGCAAAAGGAAAGTATTACTTAGGGAAGGATTAATTAAGAGACACAGGGGGAAAAGAAGGGGGAAAAAAAGGAAAAAAAAAGAAAAATAAAAGAAGAAGAAACCTCATTTTCTTTAAGATCTATAGTATTCTCTATTTGCTGGTCAAACAGGTTATTTGTAATGTCCGTATTTTTACAACTCTTGCGAACACAGGACAGAAAATTTAGAGAGCACAACACACACATGACAATTATTTATTTAGAACATCATCCAAAGGTTCCTGGTGTCACTGGAAAAAAATACAGTAAATACATATATTTCTACATTTTTATGCACCTGTACACTTCTTAGCTAATGAAAGGTGCTGGTGAAGAAAGAAAATTTAGAAAGCATGAGAAAGTGAGAAGGAAAAGGATAAAATCTATTCAGCAATAACAAGTAGAAACAGGATGGTTCAGTGGCTCTTCATTTAATACTTCTGGACAACTCCCCACTGGAAATCAAGAATTACAAATCAGTGATCTGTGTTTTGTTCATATTCTCATCAATGTGCTGAGCATGAAAATAGGATCTAATTCAATGCCTACCCAATGAGCTGATTACATGGTATGCACACAGAGTGCATATTCGTATATTAACATAAAGGACTGAATATGAAAACAAAAAAACCACATCTGTTACCAAGCCTTATCTTTTTTAGAATGACTTATTTTTTTCTCCTTATGTACTCTGTCTTATATTTGAAACTTCATAGTTGCAGCATGCATTTGTACTCAGTCCACAGCAGTAGGTAACAGTTTGCTTCAATTTTCTCTCGTCCTATTATCTCAATCCCAAAAGAGTAAGGTCCACTAAAGATAAAAATTTTGTGTGTTAGTTTTTAAAAGAAGCAGGAGGAAGGAGTCTTTTTCTTTTCCCTTCTGAGATGACAGAAGTAATATATGTGTCCTAGTTCCAGCCAGGACAGGGTTAATTTTTGCAGTAGCCAAGAGGGGTCATGGTTAGGACTTGGAGGTTATTCTGTACTGCTTTGTCATTGCTGGAGCTGGGGGAAATGGGAAAGGGAATGTCTTCCATGGAGAAGGGGCCTCTTCCAGTTGAGTCTCAGTGGGAACACTGAGTTGGGGAGTACCATTGCTAAACCGTGACAATATGGCAGAGTGTATTCTGGGACCGTGTTCTTTAGACAATAAAATCTTCTGATAAAAGAATAAAGACTAAGTCAGATAGATTGCTTAGTGCTCCAGAAAGAAAGAATCAAGTGGCCTTGTGAATGAAAAGGTCTTAAATCTTATTAAATAGTTGATAATTTTTGATTAGCAAAATGGAATTTTAGCTGCATTGCAATAAATGCTTTTTGTAGCTGCCCAGTGCTGAGGTCAGGACTCCCCTGACTGGTTCATCAGTGATTCTCTTACATACTTTGCCTTCACAAGAAAACAGCACATAAGTTAAAAATCTGGATAGTTTTTTGCATAATTCTGTTACATTTTTAGTGTCAGGGCCTTCAGGTATTATTTAAACTTCCATAGGCATCTTCTGAAAAGCAATGACAAAGAAAAACGAGCAATGAGATATTCACAATCAGCCTTATAACATGCTCTGATCATTTCTTGGTCCTACTTACATTTTTTTTTTCCTTCAGATTAGTGTAATATAGATGAAATTCAGTCTATTAATCTAGAGTGCAAAAAATTTTGCCTATACTAACTGCAGCATGTTTTAGACATCTTCAAAGGTTTATCAGTGTCACTTGAAAAAATATGATGAATTCATTTTGGGACTTTCTGTGACTGAGTATTAAGCATGTCTTTGTGTCTGCACTTAAGTATGTGTCTGCACTTAAGTCCTGACCTTTTATATGTTGAGAAAATCTGTGTTTTATAAATGTACCAACTACTTAAATGATGTAAAAAGCAAAATGAGGAGATAACATACTCACAGGTCTTCACTGTGCAGAAAAGATAGTTCAGCTGGTTTAAAAATAGGCAGAAAAAAAAATCAGAAAAAGGGAAAAACGATTATAGCATGTGTGGGTAGATTGCTAACATCATAGAAAAATCACTCCCCAGTTTGATATGTTTATTGTCATGCCCTTTCGATAACAAGTTCTCACTTGGCCTTGATGCTGTTCTGGAAAGCACAACACTAATGAACAGAAAAACAAAATCCAAAGCTCAAATCCACAATGATGCAAATTCTCCCCAGAATCTCTACAAGAAAATAAAAAAACCCTAACAAAAAAACTACCAACAATCAAACCAAAAAGCCCAGGAGGGAGGGGGAAGAAGTGATATATTTTTCTCAGAATAAACCTCATCTTCATTAGTAAACCAAAGAATGCATGTACACTTTCCTCCGTTTTCTGTTGCTTAGAAATAAAGAGCAGTGGTATAAAGCCCTAGTGCCATTACAGTCAATTTACAACACCCTGTTTACACCAGCTGAGAAACTGGCTCATAATGTTGTTTAAATAGGATGACAGCCCAGAAAATTTTCTGATGAATGAGTCACCCAGTTGTGGAACCAAAATTCATTCCTGACCCACTATGGCTACTACATTTATATTATAAAGGAGGTCATGGTTGTTTTACATTAAATATAGTACCCTGAGGATTTAATTAAAAGGGATTTAAAATTATGAATACCGAAGCCAGACAGGTCATATTGGATAATCCAGTTTTATTTTACAGTAATTGGTTACACAAGTTATTATTACATTATTTAGAACATCCTGATTCTCAGTGGAAGTCCTTGTGCATTTAATTAACCATGAGTACAAAATGACTTTAAAAAACTGAAGTCATTAAGCCCTCCTTAAATAGCCTTTTCAAATGGAAATTGACAACAACATTTTCACTTAAATTCTTATAATTTTGGAGTTTTTAAATGAAGAAACAAGGAAAATAATGATGGCTTAATTGCTGTTTTATTTATTAGTTTTAACTATTACTGTTGAGTGGATATTTCATATTTGGATTTTGATCTGAGGTTGACATAACTGGATTTTCGTGTGTTCTGACCTTACAGTTAGCTTAACCTCCACTTTGGTAAAGTTTGCAGAACTCTAAGTTTCTAAGCTTGAGAAATGCTGGCTACTGATCATGTGTCTTTGCTGACGTCTACAGATTTTGATGCATTTATAAAAAAAGGTGATAGACTTTTACTGTGGTAATGGTAAATTTTAAAGGACGAGAGGGAATTTAACCTTTACTTAACTGAAAGACCAAATGACCAGTGTGTACCTCAGTGTGATTGTCAAGAATGATGAAGCACTCGGTTGCTTCTTCTGAACCAGGTCAATCTCTTTTGTTGCTTTTGTTAAGATTTTTGAGATTGATTTTGAGATTGTTGTGGAGTTCCCCTCACTGGAGATATTCAAGAACTGTCTGGATGCAATCCTGTGCCGTGTGCTCTGGGATGACCCTGCTATAGCGGTGAGGTTGGATTAGATGACCCACTGTGGTCCCTTCCAACCTTGCCCATTCTGTGATTCTGTGAGATGCTGGTGACTACAGTTTTCAGTACCAGTCTGGGGAAAACAGGATGCCCAGACTGTGACATCAAGGCAGCCCTGCCTCCAGGGAGCTGACTGAGAGCACACACTGGGTCAGAGACAAACTCTGAGCAAGAGATCATTTCCCTGCCAGTCCAGGAGCCGTATGGATGCAGACAGCTGATCACAGTATCAGTACAGAGTTTCTTTGCAGCAATTCTTTCACTAATTGCATTCTGCTTCAGCCTGTTTGGGTATGAAAAGTGATTTATCTGGGTTACCATCAAGAACGTGGTACAATGGAAGTGCTCTCTGCCACATCGTAATGTGCAATATTAAACAGTGTTTATCCACACATTCATTTGCATTGCTAGTCTGGGCAATTGTTAAATGTAGCACAGTCAAACCTAAATTCAGTAGGGATGATAAAAAGCAGGTTGCTATTTGTGCTGTTTGCTTAATTGTTCTATATGACTGAGAAATAGATGAGAATTTACTGCAGGCTTTTGATATTCAGTGTTGCTGTGTCACAGTACATTGAGAGTAATGAATAGGACATTCACTCTGGAGCAAAGAACATTAGTTTTCTTACCTAGGAAACGCGGAAGCCAGCTGGAGAGGAGAAAATTGCCAGGTAGATTGTCGACATAAAGGCAAAGGTAACATGCTGATAATAACCAGGGGAAATATGAAGATAATAACAGAGGATGATAACAACCCAGCTGAGGAAGAGAGGGGGGTCTGGAAGATCAAGTGATCCCAAGCTGTGCACAGCTATTATGCAGATGGAGGGGCACCTCCGCTCCTGAAGAAAGGAGCTGGTTTATTTCCCATGTAGCAGAATGTGTTAACTCCAGCCTTGTATTAAACAAGATCAGGCCTTGCTTTCTTCTTGTTATCAAGAGTGTGTATTTCTTGACAGATTTCCACACCACTGCCTTGTTATTGTGGATGTATCATTATTTATCCCACTTTGCCCTCCCTCCCCCTCCCCCTTGGCTGTGGGGCTCTGCAAGTCGTAGGCAACTGTCATGTCAGGTCTGTGTGAATCTGTCAGACACACGATGAGCAAAGATGGAGTGATCACTCCTTGCCGCCGTGTTTACTCTGTTTTCTGTCCTCAGCAGGCCTGTTTTCAGAGAGCCGCCTTCCAGAACGCTTCCCGTCAAGGATACCGGGAGGAACGAGGGGAGCCACGGTCGCCGTGCTGCTGCCCAGCAGCGCCAGAAACCTTGGGCAATCTCCCTGCCTCCAGCAGCTCGTCCTGGAGTACCTTTCCTCTGTAACACACCTATTCCTTGCTGCCTGTTCCAGCTCTCGTAGCCATCTGCCATCACTGGCGGGTGAAGAGTGAGGAAGAGGAGCTGAGGAGTGGGAGAAAAGGAGGGTCAGGCGGGGGACAGCAGCAGTGATAAGATGGGGTGAGAATTTTCTCCTGCCCTGGAAATCAGCTTGCTTTTAGCAAGAGTTGTTTTCTGTTTTTCAGATTCCCCAGCAGTGGTGGCTATGCAAATATTTTTTGTACTAGTCATAACTAGTCTTTTGCAAGTCATAATAATTTACTTAATACCAGTTCTGAAATTGCAAATTCCCTGAACTCTACTTCTGCTTCATCTTCTCTTTTTTTTCTTTCTTTTTTTTTTTTTTTTGCTTCTAATTTTTTTTTTCTCTCCTTTTTTTTTTTTTTTTTTTTCAATTACTTGGCTGGGATTTACAATCAAGATATTTTCTGAGCTGTGGCTAGATCGGTGTTCTAACCAGAACAAGAGAAAGGAAAACAATCTTTGAAATGTGATAAAAGTCATTAGGCATTATACTGTATATTTATGGATGTGACTCACACAATGTTTTGAGTCTCAGTAACAGCAAATGTATCATAGGATACAGTAGCTGAAGTAATATAGCAAGTGACTTTATTAATTGCTGTCCTAAAATCCTGATGTCTTGCTTACACATCCCATAAAATTCTGTTTTACCAGTAACTATGCTTTTTATTTTTTTTAGTCAAACTCTAACAGTCTCCTTCTCCCAGATAAAATTTCCATTGGAGAAAGGATGAAAGCGTTCTCCCCGAGCAATTTTCCATAGCTGGTTATTCACTGTTGGAATTTTGAGAAAGATAGTGAGCTGTAAGTAGCTAGGCAAAGACTTTTATTATCATGTTCTGTTTTTACTGGAAGTCTTGGGAAAATTCAGGTCATTGACTTTGTAATGATAAGTCTATCTCCTCTCAAACAACTCCTGCCTGTCAGAAAGGATGATTCAGGAGTGGTAGGCTCTACTCAGAACCCCTGATGTACTGAGAAAGATAACCAGAGCAGCAGCAGCACATGAATGGGCCTAGAGCTCAGATACTATAAATATTTTTTAACTGAACTCTTTATTTACTGCTTTTTCTTTCCCCTTCTAATAGCTTAAACAATGAAATTAAGGGTATGCAACAATCTTCTGATTGCTGCAATGGATTCTCTAGCTCAGGTAATGCAAGTGCTTAATATTTAATGCAGAGTTCTGGCCTCGGCTCTCCCTACCAACCCATGTTATTTATATAATCTGGTTATAGACATTCTGTCATCACCATGCTTTTCTGTCATGTTAAGCTCTCTCATAGTGAGAGCTTATTAACTTGTGCTTTATTAGATTCTGTGCCTTTACAACCAAGTCATTAGACACAACCATTATCCTGGTCTCCTTTCGTTTCTGTCTTAAGATCCATCTTCACCGTGATACCCGTGGTTAATGAGAGTCCTTAAGTAGACAGGCCGCAAGTGATTCATTTGTAGCTCTTGTCGACTTGTTTTATGGAATAAAAGAAAAATCTCTAAAGCTTGCAGCTGAATGTTCAGCCAATAGATTTCACAATCTTGTGTTCCAATTAGTTGCCCTCGGGTTCAGCATCCTTCTTCCACACTGCTCCCTGCAAGCCCTGGTGTGCATTGCTGATGTCTCGATTGTAGTGATTTTGAGGGAAGGAATTTCCTATTTATGCTTATACAGTAATCAGCACAGTGAGGGCTTCAAACTCACTGGGGCCTCTGGCTGCCACTTGCTTACTGCTAATACACATTATATATACATCCAAACAGTTTGAAGAGGTTAGTGAGGGGGATTCTGGTTTTTGCATTCTTGTTCAGTTTTGCCACTACTGCATAGTTTTTTACATTATCTTCATTAACAGGCAAATGCAATGCTCAGTTCTGGCTTCAGATGTGACAAATACTTGCTTTAAAAGAAGAACTTTGTCTCCAGACACAGCAAGTTTAGATTTTACTTAGAAAAAAATACACAAGTAGAACACTGTGTATACACTGAAATTTATTTAGTAAAAATCAATAAAAGTATTGTCTGAAAAATGGCTTTTTGGGGGTGTGTGTTTATGTTTTTTGCCTTCATTTTTACCTTTACATATAAGAATTAATACAGATTTTTTTTTCTAACACTCTGAGCTCACTCTGGCATCACACTGAAACATTCATTAACTTGAATTTACAGGGTCTGGATTCTGATACAAGCAAAAAGGGGCAGTGTCTGACTTAAAAGCAGTTCTTGAATTGTTCTCAATTGTTTCTATTTCGTCTGACAGTCTTCAGTGAGGGTCCTCAGCTTGATTTGACAGGTAAGACCACACCAATAAAACCCTCTCAGAGAACGGGGGGAAAAGGATGTTATTTAAGTGCAACTGCAGCTTTTCTGCTGTTGACTTTGTGCATGGACTTCTGGTTAAGAAAAGTCCATGATCATAGCAATGCTTCTGGAAATAAGTAAAATCTATTGGTACATGAAATCCTGCTTTAGAAGTTGTGCCTTACAGATATTAAAAATGAATCTGTCATAGAGCCGTGAGCAGAGCTTTTTACAAAGCATTTGTTTGATGTATAGTTTCTCCCCAGAGAGAATAATATCCAAGAATGAGCTCTGAGTAAATGAGTGCATTTGGCACATCCTGGAGTGATGTCAAATCTTCACTGGCTCCAAGGAGTAGTTTTGTTTTGACAAACCTAGTTCCAGTGCCTTTTGCCTAGAATTGATTCAAGGAATTTGGAAATATATGAAAAGAATATATCAGCACAATGTCACCTACAATGAGCAGAGGGCATCCATTAGCAGGGAATGGAAAAAAAAAAAAACCAAGAGAAAACAAACCAGCTCTTGTTGCTGCTTTATTAGAAATTTTCTTTGTTTTTTCACCTGAATGTATCTATACATCTATCTTCCCAGCAAACAAAGAAAAATACTCCAGTTGAACTCTGTCAATACAGAATGATCCTGAAGTGCATTTTCAGAGGAAACTCTTCTTATTATTTATATTTGCTGTGTGGATGCAGGATGCTTTGCATAAGGTGTATTTGTGAAGGGGAGAGACAAATCTGAAAGCTTGTTTTTGAGCTCTACAGGCTTCAAGAGGAGTCAATCCCCATTTTGCTCTAAGATAACCTCCATTAAGTTAAGCAAAGTTAACTCTGCTGTGGAGCTGTGCGTTCCCAGCTTACTGCAATACTAAATGGAAGCAGCTAGTGGGTGAACTGTTTAATGCAGACACATTTGATGGGTGGTAGGGACGCATGGCCAAGCCTTCGTTTGCCAGATCTGGGTGTTAATTGTGCAGCTGGAGGGGCTGTGGGCAGGTGTGCCTGCCTGTGCAACCAACCTGGGTGGGCATTTACTCCTCCAGAGCTGCCTAGGGATGTGACACAGATGCTCATACTCCCATGGCACTCCTGGCCTCTCCACTCCTCACAAGAGTGAGTGTGAGGTAAAGGGAAGACTGTATGATCCAACACAGACACTGGGAGACAGGAAACAACAAATAGCCCCAGAAAGGTTGAGTGTCACTGCTCTTGCACCTTGGGAGGTTCAGCCTGTATGGGCATGATGTGTCAACCCAGTTGGTTCTCCTGCATAAAACTGTGCAGATTATAAAGCCTGACCCGGAGCTCTGGTGGCCTTCAGTCCCTATTGAGTTTCCTTCCTTGGCAAATAGCACACTGGCAGGGCGACCCACAGTGGCTTGCAGGATGGGACCACAGGTGAGGATCTAACTAGAACCCATTACCAGAACTCCTCCAGTCTGGTCAGATTAGCTCCAGAACCTGGATCCAAACACTGGGAAAGTGGTATTAATGTCCCATCAGATAAACAAAGGTGCTGGTGTGTTCCTGGGATTTTATTTTCTTAATAACTATCTCATTGTATAAAAATGTACAGGTTATCCTAGAAGAAAGAACATCAGTTTTCATCACATGAACATATTTCAGCTTTTCTACTGTTTTACAGGACATAGGAACCACTTGTGGCTCTAAATTAGAAGAGTGGTTCCTTCAGACGGTTCTTGTAAGTGCCTGCTTTTCTCTGGAGAGCTTTGAAATCTGAGCGATGGGAAAAAACCTGCCACTGCAGCCTTGGTTCAGCCTCTGAGGCCCAGAAAGATGCAGAAGTTAACAGGCACACTCCTGCAGACAGCTGCCTACCTTCAGCTAGATTTCTTTGTGGTCAGAACTTCTGAAATACCTTTTTCAGATGCTTGAATTGATTAAAGTTACATATTGAGGTGAGCAGAGTAGTTTAAATGGCAGTGCCACTTTAGTCTGGTGGAGCAGCTGGATATTGCAGTGTCTCTTGGATTGACCAGAGCCAGAAGTACCTCGTGGGTTTTGCTCATACTGCATCTGAGACTGCAGAGAAGGGATCCCAACCCCAGCTGTGGCTGAGGCAGTCATAATATTTTCTTCCAGAGCTTGATCACTGCAAATATAACTCTGACGTTTTCTGAGCTATAAATTACATCTGCAATTATTTTTACAGCCATGGTGCTTGGAGAGAGTATAACACATGTATTTTTATACTGTCTTGCACTTAAATGGTCTCAACCAAACTAAAAATGTTGGAAGAAGTAGTTGATTTCTGTCACACAATGAATCTCAAGCTAACTATACAGAAGCACAAAGTATTCCAACATCTGAAACACATCATCTTACTTCCTGCAGTATTTTCTTTTGCAAAAATATTTTATTTTATATATATATATATATATATATGTATAAACTATTATTGCTTTAGAAAACATAGGGAGGGGACTAAGCCTTTATTTGCAAATTAAACACTTATTACCACTGTTAGACTGTAAAATACTTGGCTAGTATTCACAAGTGATTAAAGAAAGAGAACTTATAGAGTCTGTTTAACTTAGGGGAAGAAAGGAAACATTGTAAATTATCCATTAAGAGACAGTTGTTTTACTTCTATGCAAAAATTAGCATAAGAATTTGCTATCAACCATAAACTGAAGATTATAAAGGAAGCAAATGGGTTCATGTGACAAAGTCTAAAACATTGTCCTGGGAGTTCTGCTTAGTCACTGCTTCATATCAAATTCTGTGGACCTCTTATTTTTTCTTATTCTAAAATTTTTCATAAGATCAGAATTAAACTTTTGCTTGAAAATAAGAGTTGAACATCACCTGGAAGGTGTTCTGCTACACAAGAAATCAGAAAAACTACATTTACTACAGATTCTTGAGTAGACATTTTCTTTTCTGCATTTTTTATCTACTCTGAAAATAAGTTTTCAAAAGTATTTGACTGTTGCAATGTCTGTCTTCACATAAGCACTTTCCCCCTCTAAATTGTATGCAAACATCAGCTTGAAAATGCAATTTTTAAAAGATGTTCTTAATGCTCTGCACTGATAATATCAGGTGACATTCATTTATTCCATAAATCTGTCCAGTCAAAAAGAATATGCAGATATTTTCATGCTAACTCATCCTTGCTAAGCTGAATAACGTGTTTATTATACTTGTGAGAGGAAAAGTAGATTGCAACATACCAAAATAAGTTTTTCTGTTTGAAGAAAAGTGTTCATTTCTGCATGTAGCATCTGTGCACATCCCTCACAGATTTGAATGCTGCTGAAGCGTTGTGTGCATTTGCACTTCATTCGTTCTTCTAGTGCTGATCTAAAGCCAAACGAATTCGTTGTTCATTCTGACTTTGAATCAGGTTCTTTTTCTTTTTGCTGTCTTTGTCTACTCTTTACATTTTAAAAAGCAATATACCCTTTCTCACCAGTTTCTCTCAGCTGTGCAAGTGCTGAAATGTTGGACTTCTGCAACACTGCTGCTGTCTTTTCTGTTAATTAGGCCATACCAAAAGCCATTCCCTTTTTTTTTCTTTCTTTTTTCTTTTTTTTTTTTTTTCTTTTTTCTTTCTTTTTTTTTCTTTTTTTCTTTTTTCTCTCTTCTTTCTTCTTTTTTCTTTTTTTCTTTTTTCTCTCTTCTTTCTTCTTTTTTCTTTTTTTCTTTTTTCTCTCTTCTTTCTTCTTTTTTCTTTTTTTTTTTTTTTTGTTCCCTACCAGGAATGGGACAGAATGATGCATTTGTTCTCGAGGGATGTGTCTGTTTTCTATGCGTGAATGGACTATCCAAATCTTTGCCTAACATATATATCAAACACATTTGTCTCATCTAATACAATAATTAAATCCCAGCAACTTGTATTCTAGAAACAATGAATGCTTTTGTTCTAGATTGACTAACTTTTTTCTATAAGAAAAAGGGTACAATTATTTTTTTATGTAACACATTGAAGAAAGCAAGCATATATAATAATTAAGAAAATTTAATGTGAGTTTTATTTGGAGGATAAATGTTGCTGGCATCAAAGCCTCTGGACACTGAACTCGAGATTTCCTTAAGATGTTTCTTATGTGTGTAAGTTCAAAGATTATTCATATTCCTTTTTCATTCTGTTTTTAACTGCAGCACGTAAAGCTGCATAAATATATTCAGAAAGTGCTATAAAGAACCGTACGTATGGAAGCATTTGCAGGGCCAAGTCATTAGCTTATACAGTAGTTCGGCCTGCGAAAAATGGAAAATATAATAGTTGGTTTCTGAAAGCATTTCTGAAAACATCACTGTGCATTAATCAAGTTTTTTTCACCCATATTCTTCATTAGTAAGTTTCATTTTCTTCTTGTTATGTGGCATTTCCACTATGAAATGCAGTCTCTGCTGATAGGCAACTCATATTTTTGACATATTTTAGTGTCAGTGGAGAAGCCTTAAGAGCAGAATCCTCTAATATTTCGGCTGCTTGATGTGTAGTAATTGTTGCATTATTCTGCTGTGTTGATTTGTCTTAGAGTCTGACATCTGGAAAAAAAATAGATGAGCCCCCAGAAAAGTAAGGTGTAAATAATAATGCCATCAGATCAAATTCATATTCTTTAAAAGTCTGAGATGCTAACAATAAGGAAGCGTGAGGTTCTCCACTAAGTTAATTCTGCTAGTGCTAGAAAAATGGCTATACATATAAGTTTCCAAATGTGCAGGTATCAGGGAAATTTTTATTTTAATGTAGTTCAGGGAATAGTTATATATAACACTGCATGATGTGTTCGTATTTCTTGCTGAAACTCAGATTGCTGACATCAGTAGTTGTTGGAATTGTAAGTGAAACAGTAAAAGCTGCTCTGCAATGGTGCAAAAGCACTGCAGCAGTGAGAAGAAGGGTTGCAGTCAGGAAAATAAGAAGCCCTCAGACCAATGCCCCTAAAAGTGGTGAATAGACTTCCACTGCTCGCAAGTGAGTTGTAGATCAGAGCCTGAGAAAAAGATTTTGGGGTAAGGAGAAGAGGGTAAGAAGAGAGATAGCAAATACCAAACCCCTGGTGTAAGGCTGTGAGCTCAGAACCCTCCCTGTCTCCAGTGACTTCCTGTATGTGTGTCGGCGTGTCCTTGTGATTAAATGAATATTTTTTTTTAAATTCAGATTTATTAATATTGGTTGCTTTTTAAAAGTTTTTCAATATAGACAGGTTTGGGGCTTTTTTTGCATTTTGGATAAAATCTTCAGTATATTCACTGCAAAGGCAGACTCCTATATTTTGTTTTCATTTTTTGACTTTTGCTTTTGAATAAAATTAGCAAGTCTATTTTTTTCTGGTTAGATAAGTGACAGGTACCTCCTTGTCTATCAGTGCATGAAAAGATGAGTAAAACCTGATTCTAAGCCCAGGTTGGGGGTAGCTGCTGATCAGCATGGGTTCATTTCTCTGTAGGGAAGAGAAGCCAGTAGAGAATCTAATTTTTGAGCTGTGTGAAATTATTTATGTCCTCCAGCATATTTTATGCAGCTCCTGAAGTAGATGACTCAGTTTTAAGTCTGCTTGGAGACAGGGGCTTAATGTAGATGGCTCTTTGCCTCGCTAGGCAGCCTATGATCCTACCTCCTCCTGCACAGGGGAGGGTGGGAAGGGTCTTTCGTGTGTCTGCCTCTGAAAGGCTGTGGGAGATGGAGTAACGTGCATACAGCTGGAGAGCTGCTTCCATGTCTTGATGTTGCTGCGTGAATTGAGCCCAAGAAAGTTTTGATGTTGTAAAAAGGGGGGAAAGGGATTATTTCCTGAAGATTTAAGAACACCTAAACTCCTCAGCTGATGTACTGGGGAGTTAATAACTAGTTTGGACATCGGTAGCGTAGACTTAATTTTTTTGCTGGATATGATGCAACATCTTCTGTATTCTAGGAGAAGTTGAAGGAACAGCTGCCACAGAACATCTTTGAACCCACAAGCAAAAATCTGAGAAGTGTAGCTGTAGTTGTCCCATGGTAATTTAAAAACTAACTATGAAAAGTGGCGTCTGGAAAAGATTAATTTTCTGAAAAGAACATGAAGTATTAAAAAATATTTTCTGAAAATGGCAATATTTTGATGTAATATGCTAGCTTTTCATTTCTGTGATGAAAAGTCACAATAATTTGTGAAAGGTATTTTTCACAGCTGTGGCAATAAAAAAGAAATCTCTCAGATCTTCTTTAAAATGTGGGCTGATCAAAATGCTTAACATATTCTATGTCCCTGTTTACGGAAAAACTGATTGTATTTCTGTTTGTAATGGATTTCTATCTTTTTCTGCAACCACCCGGCATTCTGGTTTCAATTTGACTCTGGCTTTCTAAAACACACAGCTGATAAAACACATAAAAAAGTGAATTAGACTTGAAAATGATATTGAGTCCAGTGTTCACTGGAAGTTGTATGCCCAAAAGACATTTGAGAAAATGTTTTCTTTTCTCTTTGGTTTATTGCGTTTTATCACATATTTCAATTCTGGTTGCCATATCAAACCATTACCTTTGTTTTGAGATCAGAGAGACCTCCAAGATACTTTGAAGAGTTCATGACCAGCTGGGAGACATGAAAGAGCCTTGTTGCCAATGCTTCAGAAATGTAACCTGAGTTTGCATTTTTTCTAAATGTAAGAAGATTTTTATAGGCACTGTAGCAATGCTGCCTTCTGGGGATGATTATCTGAGGATAAGGTGAGCCTTTGTCTTTATTAATAGACAATTATTGAAATTAATCTTTCTGGAAAGGTTTTATTTGGTTAGTGAAATCCAGGAATAGAGTTCCCTAATAATGCCCTAGAGCTACTTCAAAATGACAGTTGTGCCTCAAATGCATTATTCTTAAACAAAAATTATTTTCATGTATTTGTTTTATATTTGATGTCAGTGAAGCACCTTTTGAATAAAGAGAGGCTGTTATTTTCATAATATGATTAAGATTCCAGTTGTTAAAGAGGCTGATTCCAAATAAATGAAGCTTCTGGAAAAAAATATTAGAAGTCACATTTTTAAAATATGGAATGTTCTAGTTTTCAATAATGTTGTGCCAAAAGCAAATCATCAATTCAATAACAAATTTAAAAAGTTTGTTTTTTCAAGAGGGAAACAAAAGGGGTCATCAGAAGTTTCAGCGTGGAGTGATGTTTCTCAAAACAGATACTCCAGCTGCTGAACTGTTAGGCAAAGGGTGCCATGGAAGGCCACGCCGCTGTCATCTTGTAGCAGACTAAAGTCATCTAGGAGCACCAGCTGTGAGGAACAAAAAAGAATGATTATTCTTTGTACTAGATCTAGGAATGAATTTAGTAATTACCTATCCAACACAGACAGAACAGACACTGCCAAAGTGAGGCATCCTGACTGAAAAAAATACATGCAGCTACAGCATTCAGGTACCTCTTACATTAAGGATCCTTACGCAGGAGTTTTATATAGGATATCTTTATTTGCTGCCAGGCCGTGTTTGGATGTTCAAATGTGGCAGGAGAAAACCAGAGGAGAATATTTTCTGATTAATAATTTGCTTATAGAAAGATGAAATCTTAAAATCTGAGCGCTACAGTCTGAGTTCTTCTTTTGGTATCATGCCGTGTGAAAGGTGAGAGCAAGAGGGCTGAGAAGTAACAAAACAAGGAGCATCTATTCCAAGGCAGGAGTTACATAGAGCACACCATGTAATTTCTGCTCGAATTGTCATGCCATGAACTAGCAGAATAATAGAGCTTTTTATCTCTCAGTGGAGAATGTGAGAATTGAGTGTATATTAAAGACTAAAAAGAGATCAGACACTAAGTTAATAACAAGAATTTAATATTGCCCCCAAATTACTATTGCATCACTTTACAAATATGAAGTGGTGAGGTGACAAAGAGTGGCAGCACCACAGCATGCTACCAGTGAATAGTTCATACAGACGAAAATAGATCTAAGGCTAGAATTAGGCATTTGATTTAATAAAATGTAAAAAATCCATGGTTTGCCTTAAATAATCTGTGAGACTACTTTCAAACTTCTTTAAGTTAAACTATATGGTCTTGCTCTCACTGACCATCCTGTATCGTTTTATTTGTTGTTTTTTGTTTTTTTTTTAATTTCTGAATTTATTTTCTGTTCACAGAACCTACAGTCCTGAAAGGGAAAATGAAGAGGGGGTCCAGAAGAAAGAAATGAAATTTGAAGACAAAAAAATTTTCTTTGTTGTCCGCTGTGAAATGATGGATATTACTGGATTGTATAGCAATGGTGCTAATGAGCTCCATACAAAGTCCCAGTGTACTTATACCCACATGTCCACTTGACAGCATGAATATGAGCCCATTCAAGATCCACTTAATTAGTGGCATGACAAGCACAAGGAAAATACAATTGTACAGCTTTCAGAAAAGGGTGCCCAGAGAAGTTTGTGCCTGCCTGACTCGCTAACACTACTGTCACCCACCTTCATAGTGTCTATCTCTGTCTGCCTGGTCCCCTGAGGCCGATTTGCGATCAAGAGGGAAACCCAGAAACTCTGAGGGTAATATTTAATTGTTTCCTCATGACTAGAGGCGTTACATTGTAGAGGGCCAGTGTTTTGAAAACTGGGTGCAGGGCGTACTAAGTCTATGTGGCCAGATGCGACCCATCACCCATGAGAGTCTCATCAGCTTTGGCTTTTACATATAGGGACCAAAAAGTTGATCTCTCTCTGAGAAAAGTGTGTCTAGTTAGATAAAGAAGGAAAAGAATAGTTTGGCTACTTTAAACGTGTTAAAAATTCTGCTAAATAAAAAGGACTCAGAAGTATTGTGATATTTATTTAAATCATATTCTTCATAGTCATTTTTTCATCCAATGTCTTCTGCTGGTATTGTCATGGAGACCAAGGCTGTTAATGCCATGCAATCCTATAATATATACATAATGAATACTGCATTTCATATTTCATAAATCCAAGTTTATACAGTGTCACAATCGTCACCTCACAAAGCAGAATTATATCTGTACCTTTATTGTCAGCTTTGAACTTCAGACATTTACTGGGTATGTCACTGGCAAATTTGAGCAAAAAGATTCAGTGCTTAAGCTTACTTATGCATGTTCAGTATGCATTTGTTTAGTAGGGAAAAAACAATCCACTGCAGTAGGTCTATTTTGGTTGTGATAAAGAATACAGTCTGAGTAATCTCAGTGCACAGAACAGCAATGTAATTGACAGCTACATAATCAGTCTAAAGTGTGCTCGCTAGGATGGGTCAAATTCCTTTGGGAATCCAAATGAGGTTTGGATGGCTTCTGCACTCCGTATTTTGCTACTTTGCATCACAGAGCCTGACATCAATATTTTACATGAGGAGGAAAATGACAGAAGCTCATGTTGCCAGTGTCCATCTGTGAAATATAACAGATTCATATTTTTAATTAAAGCAAGAAAACAGTTTTGAAAGTTCAGCAGTCACAAAGACTTACGTGTATAGAAGAGGTTGCTTTTGTGAGTAGCCCCTGCAATTTCAATCAGAAGAAACACAGTCCAGTGCTAATAGGGGTGGGAAATAGATTGATGAATAATGGGAACTTGAGCTCCGGGCATGAATAGCATGGCCTTGCATGTCTAGTTATGGTGATTGAAGATTGTACTGCCCCAGCTGTTCACTTGTATTTGCAAAGCAAATCCACATTTATTCTTTACTCTGAACGTTGCTCATCCTTAATGAAAAGTCCACTCACATATTTAAAACCATCCTTTTGGGGTGACTCAGACTAAGCCATATGATTTTCTTTAGTGTTAGGAATGCACTAACTCACAACCATTAACTTGGCTCAGGTACAGAACTGGTATCCTCAGGAAAGAATCAGTAAGAATGAACCTTGGACAAAAACTTAAACCACTATAATTGCAGAAGTAAGACCTCATTTAGATGTGCTACGACACCACATAAATGTTGAGACTACTTCCTCTTCAGTGATGCTGAAATAGGAGTAATTGCTTCATTTCCTATTTTACCTGAGACGTAGAAAGCAAAGACAAAATCCAGCAACTCCTTTGCTACTCTACCATAAAATGAGAAGTTCCAGATTTCCTAGGGTAGAACTTAAGGCAGACTACACTACAGAGCTTGAAATGCAGTCCAGTCATTGTACTAGTTTTATGCCTAAATACCTGATCTAGTTGAAGATGTCTCTGCTCACTGCAGGGCAGGTTGGACTAGATGACCTTTAAAGGTCCCTTCCAACCCAAACTATTCTGTGATTTTATGATTTCATGGCTATAGCCTGTATGAAGTCGTGCTTCAGAAAGGTTAGGAAACAAAGTCCTCTTTCCCTGGAGAAACCAGGTATATTACTTAGAATGCACTGGATAAACCCAGATGAGCCAGAAACAACCATTCACTTTCTTTAATCCTGCTTTTAATTCACTCACTGAAATATATTAAATGTGTGAGTAAAAGGGCATGAGGTGTAAAGAGAATGAACAATGAGCATTCACATTTGCAGACATGTCTATCATTAAAAAAGCACAGATAGTTTTTTCTTCTATTTAAACAATGTGATCAGCATTGTAAAAGGCTCTATACCAAACTGTGTAGGTTCTGTGTGCAGAATGAGCTGAAAATTTGAGGAGATAATTTATAAGAGGATAAACACGAAAAAAAATCACTGCTAATTCATTTCTGAAAAAGAGGTGCATATTCTAGGGGTGAATAGATACAGTTCTATTAACACTTTCCAGGTTCTTTGAAAGCATTACCACTGTTCACAGTATCAGAATTCCATTGTTACATTTCTGCCTTGAGAGTCTTACAAATCTTGTGCAATAGTTTCACCCAGTATTTATCTTTTCGTAGTGACTTAGCTCAATTCAATCTTGACCAAATTTTGTTTTTACCATTCTTTTACTTACACACTAGAACATGTGTTTTAATTCTGCAAACAAATTAGGAATACTCATTCTCACTTCATAGTTAAATTGCATAGGATTCTCAAACTGTCAATGAGTAAAGAGCCCCATTTGGGTTTATTTTATAGAAACCATTAAAAACCAGTGCATCAGCTCTGCCAGCTCATTGGCTGGTACTGACATGTGAGTTGTGATGGTTTTAACAATTGTCTTTTCCCTAAAGCCAGCTGGGGTTTTGTTGCACACTTTCACAAGTGGATGACTATCAGAGTTTTGAGTGCTCAGACCATTTAAAGCTTTAAAATGCTAGGCTTTAAAACCTAGCTATTTAATTTAGTTACCTAAAGTTAGGGGTATTTATTTTGGCTGAGTGATCTAGGATTATAAAAAAGGAGATTAAGTAAGATCATATTGCCCATACTGTGTTATGACCACACTGAGAAAAATATACTTCACTCAGCAACATCAGAGAGAATGTAAATTCGTATGTGAATTGCTCTGGTTTATGGTGCACAATCCAAGTAACTTACTGCAGTGTCAGAAAGATGGCTTTGGTGATAAGCTGGTCCAATAAACTTAATTCTGTAAACAAATTTTAGGTAAAGCTACTGTCAGAAATATGTGAAGTGCTTTTTCCCCTCTCCTTCTCCTGGAAAGTCTGTCCTTTGGCAGGCAGCTATGTGCACTGTGCAATTCATCTGTCTGGAAGGACAGCTGAGAGGACAGCCTCCTGGCCAGCTGGCAGGGTGTCACCATGCACACAGATGCCAGCACATTCCTCTGAGAGGGAATAAATCAGACAACTGACACCTGTGACACTGATGTCTGTTCGAACATCTCTCCCTTCATGTAACTTAAACTGTAGTGGAAGGGCACAGCTAGGATCTCTCTCCTTTGTTGTAACCCTTTCTCTTGAGGGCTGTGAAAATAGCACACTGAGGCAGCGTGGTGTGGAAAGTAGGGTCTTCCCACACATAATTAACCAGGACTAGGAACTGCTTCTTGGAAAAATGAGATAAACAATCAATTCTTAGGGACTGATCTGGTTGTTCACGGCAGCAATATTAAGCAATAGGATTCATTTTTATCATGTGGGCTGTGATTTGTTTTCTTCTTTTATTAGAGTATACTTGAAGCAGTGTCTATTGGAGGAGAGCCCTTCCTGCCTTGATATGTAATTAACAGCACAAGGGGATATAGGGTTGTTAGTATCCGTGGCCTGGTACAAAATGCATTATCACTCTGTATTTTTTGACTTCTTCCAACTTCAGTGACCTCTGTAAAGACGCATTATACTCGAGTGAAGCAAATCCAAGTACACCTGTCTCCCAGAGCCCTTCACATATTTCTAATACATAATAGCTAGAAGCTGGCAAATGAAAGACAGTGCCTGAGGCTTCTGCAGCTCAAACTAAGCCCAGTTTTTTTATTCCACTTATGTGAGAAATCCTGATAATTATCACGTACTGGCTGAAAAGATTTGTGCAGGGCAAAAAACCCCATGAGAGTGCCTGACAACTTCAGCCAAAGACCATGGCTTGAAATGAGAACTACCTACCACCTTTTATATCAACGATTAAGTACTTTAGATTAAATAAATTTTAATATGGACAAAATATATCAATAGCTACTTTAAGATTTTAAGAGATCATTTCATTTCTCCAGAGACATAAACATTTCATAACATCTGAAATCTAAAGCAGTTATATGTGTTTGCCAAAAGTTCTAGCAGTTCCAGGGAACTTTCCCTGCACTTTTCTGTTAAACAGGGTAAGTTACTCTGGTAACACAAGTCCTGTGCTTCTCCTTCACCTGTGTTTCTACTCTGCTGTAGACATTAGGTATTTACAATTATGAGGTAAGGGAAAATGTAAACCCTCTTTATTTAATTACAATCAACTCACATTTTCCTTAGGCTGAGTACATGTGCAGGAAGAGTTACAAAAGATTTACTGATATATGTGAGCCACAGCACTTTCTTATAAGGGTGTAAGAAAGAGAATGGTTGTGAAAACTTCTCCTTGCTCCAGACAATCCTGGTTGCAGGCTATAGCAGTGGTTCAAACACAGGCTCGGCTTGTCCCTTGACACAGTGGGGTTTTAATCATTACATTATGGCTATACATGCTTTGTCTGGCTTAATGAATATTCAGCTTTTCATTTCAAAGGCCCCCTGCTTAAAGCACAGAAAATTCAAATTTAAGATTCCTGAACAACAGGGAAATTGAGCTGAAGCCCAAATCCCTAAGCTGAGTGAGCTACTCATTTCTAGTCCTGGCAAAAGAGGGTACACTGACTCCTGGTCTGCCTGATGCATTGTCAATGCATGAACCAATTCAATTAAAATACCAATAGCAGATGTCAATGAAAAATACTGGTTTTCTGCAAGAGATCTATCACGATTTTTATTTGTGACTCATTAAAGGCATAGCACTGATGTGTTATCAACATCATTCTAGCTACAAACACAGAGCACAGCTTTGTGAGGGCTGCTGTGGAGAAAGATAACTCCATCCCAGCCAGACCAAACGCATTCATAAAAATATCTGGTATTTCTAGGGCACTTGGAAATGGCCAGGTGACTTACGACAGATCTTCTAACATGCTTTGACATTCTGGATTCCTTAGGCAGCCTACAGTTTTGCCTTTTGTTTAAAAACACCTTCATTTAAAAATACCTTCATATCTTCAATACTTTTAAAAATACCTTAAAATTGCTTCCTAGGAACTCTATGACTCCTGCTTCATTAACTATGGCCCAACTGCAGCGTACTAATGTTGGAAATAATACAGCACCTAAATGGACTTTTCAATCTTACTCCTTGTTTCTTAGCCAATTTAGTGTGTTCCAGGTGTGCCCCAAACCAGATCTTTTGTTTCTCTACCTTTCCCCCCCCACCTCCACAAAACTCTATGGGTCATACTTAGAGGGACTAAAGGAAGATTTTGAATTACATATTCCCTTGTTTCTGTCAATCAGACCATCCATGAATTCTGTCTTATTAACGCTGAAGATTTTTTTCATCCATTCTGTGATTTCAGGACTTTGCCATCATAATTTTAAAAAAACGTTACCCTGGATTTATTCTTGGACATTGTATATGCTTATCCCTGTCTTGGTATTAGTTAGAAAGTGAAGCTCTTCTCCCTTGGTGATATTTATTCTCCTTTTCTCACTTCTCTCACTCTGCTTGTGTATTTTTAGGAAACAATCAAAACTGCCTTCAGCTTTTTCTTTACTATGCTAAATAAACCATGCTCTCATACTGTCCTCCCTCATGGCAGTGCTTTCACCATATTGCTACTACTTGCAGTTCTTTTCAGCTCTCATTTGATGAGGCTTTCTCTATCCCTACCTTAATTTTCATTCACCACTTACCTGTATTATTAAGGCTCAAGTGATGAGCAGCCACATCCTGCACCAGAGCTGTCTCCCACCAGATGAACCTGCACAGGCAGTCTAACATTAGTAGTAATTAGCAATAATTCTCTCTATTGCAGTAGCGTCTGCATTTGCCTTGAATATCTACATTAAACAGAAAGGAACAGGGTAAAGATTCACCATGAAAAAAGAAGTTCTCAGTTCAATAACTTGTACAAGAAGATCAGTCAGCAGGATTAGATCTAGTGAGCATAGACAAAAGGCAGGAATAGGGAATACACTGATAATGTTTTTTGTTCTCCTTCCCTCTCCACCCCAGTTCATCCCCACCCTTCATCTAAGCAATAATTTAAATTCCTGGTTTCTGGGAAGTAAGCTCCTCAACATATTTGGGGTTTTTTTTTATATCACATATTTTCACATATGTATATAAACCATTGGCTGACTGTTTTAGGTGCTGCATGAAAGGAAGATTTCTGCCTCTTTCTTGTTCTTAAGGCCCTTGAGTAAAATAAGCAGTGACCTCCAGCAGTCTATTTTCCCTTCAACCTCCGGGCTGCAGAGTGCACCATGGTCTTCTGCACTGTCCTAACGACAGCCCCTAGGCTGTTTTCAAAACCAAACCCATGTATTGTGCAGTCAATGATCCTGCAAATTGGGCCCTCTGAAAAAACAGGACACATCCTGTGGAGTGTATAAACACATGGTTCCCATCATGCTGATGTATTCCCCTATGTGGAGCAAGCATTCCATAGGCATGCAACTGTATGGATGGGCAAGGAGCTAAGAAAGTCCAGAAGATTCTCTTTGGAGAATCTTTCTAGTTGAAGCAATTGAGCTTTGACCATTTTTATTTTGTGATTTTCCTCTTTGTCTGCCTCTGTTGATGCTCGGAATTTCCTGAAAAGCTGCAGCAGCATTTGGCTCATGTAATTCTTGACTGTTTGCCTTCTGCCCACATGATTTGACAGTGTAACTGTGAAGTTGAACATGCTTGCTAAATTCCTTTCTGAAGATCCTCAGCAAAGCTGCGAGCAGGACCAGAAACTCTGGGATTTCTCTGTACTACCTTAAAACTACCCTGTATTTGGTTTATACTTGTTTAATATTTAGAATCATATGAGTTAAAAATGACATTTCAACAAGTAAATACTGGAATTTTAATATCTGAAGAGAGATGGATGCTCTCAGTCTCATTGCTTGCCAAGGCAAATTTCTGAATTACCAATAGAAGAGAGTGTCAGGGATTTTTAAGCTCTGCAGTTGCTATATGAATACAGATTTATTGGTGCCTACAGGGCCTGTGTGTAAACACACACTAATCTGTTAAAAAGAGAAATGGGAATGATCCTGCTCACTAATAGGAATTTCCTCAGGGACTTCAATAAGAGCTGGATTAGACAATGAATACTTAGATAGGTTCTGTTAAATATCAGCACAGGCTCCTTATCGGGGATAATATTTTTCTAGTAGTAATATAGAGTCACTGCTTTAGGTTTGATAAAGCTTTTCTTTTCCCAGTAAATATCAAAAGATAATGAGATTGTGGGAGATTTTTGGTTTTGTTTTTTTTGCCAGATTTTTAATCTACGATTTCTAGCCTACTACTATGTACTAGGCGTGCTGCCCTCAGCGAGGTGGCTCTGCCCCAGGCCTGATGTCGTCCAAGGCTCAGGGTGGGCTCAGCACTCTTGCACAGGGGCTGGACCAGGGGACCTCCAGTGGTCCCTTCCAACATGAGTTATCCTGTGATCCCACCATACACATACTGCTAAATTTTTACTCTGCAAAATGATAGAATTTTTCTTGTCTACACATAAACTCTGTAATATCTGTGCATGATGCATATTCAGAGTAAGAATGGTAAAGAAGGGGGAAAAGAGACCAAGAAGGTTAAGAAGGTGCCCTCCTGGCTTACAAATAAAAGGATTTTAGAGAAAAATAATGATTTGAAGAAGAATATTTGTTCTGTGGCTTTGAAATTCTGTCCTGTTTTTGGCTGTGATAGAGTTAATTTTCTTCCTGTTAGCTTATACAGTACTGTGTTTTGGATGCAGTATGAAGAATAATGTTGGTAACACAGGGATGTTTTTAGTTGTTGCTAAGTAGTGTTTATACAAAGTCAGGAATATTTCAGCTTTGCATGTGCTGCCAGGAAGAAGGCTGGAGGGGCACAAGAAGTTTTGGAGGGGAGACAGCCTGGATAGCTGACCCCAGCTGTCCAAAGGGATATTCCATACCATATGGTGACAGGCTCAGTATATAATCTGGGGGGAAAGAAGCTGGCCAGAGACCACTGCTCGGAGACTGGCTGGGCATCAGTTGGTGAGTGGTGAGCAATTGCATTGTGCATCCCTTACTTTGTGTCATATTATTATTGTTGTTGTTGTTGTTATTATTATTATTAATTTTTCCCCTTCTTTTTCTGTACCATTAACCTGTCTCTATCTCAACCCATGAGGTTTCTTACTTCTACTCTTCTAATTCTCTCCTCCATCCTGCTAGAGGTGGGGCAAGTGGCTGTGTGGGGCTGAGTTGCCATGAGGGATTAAACCACGAAAGGTAATGGTGAAATATTAGCTGTTTATATCTCAAAATGTTACTGCAACCGAGATAAGCATTGACTTATCTGTTTTAGAGGTGGAAGAACACAGATGCAGCAGATGTTTGTTACACAGCTATGTGAAGATGTTCCAACAAGATGGGGCCAGAGCTTGGAGCCTCAGGCCTACTCTGTATAAAGCAAACTGGCCCTCAGCATCCTGACCCAGTCCAAAAGTCCAGCAAAATACTAGCTGTCTATTCTTTCTCTAGTGTCACCCTATTTACAGATCTAGGGTTTTAAGTATGTGCAGAATGTCTTTGCACCATGAAAAGAAATGGCCATGTACTTAGTGACAGTTTTACTGCTGATACAATGTTACGCGCATTCAAATGCCATTATGTAAAATTTGAAGCAATGGATATTTCAGAGAAGTTAATCCTGCCAACTACACTTTGTCAAAACAGGTCTAAGTGACTCATAAAATCACTGCATTGGCCACAAATGAAATAAGGAAACCTGACCACTGTGTGGACAAAGAGAACAGTGGGTACTTGGCCTGTTCTGTTACATTTTCCTGTTTGCTGTGAGAACAAATTTAGAAAAAAACTGCCTGCCTTTCATTTGATCCATTTACTGAAGCATTTCGCACAAAGCTTTTGCTACTTGAACAGCTTTAACATTATTTTCCAGGCACAGTCTTTATGGTGGCCTGGCTGGTTGGATATATTTAGCCCAGAACAGAAAACTCTAAAAGGTAAATAATGATGCTGACTTTGAGAGAACAGATTGTTTAAGCTCAGTGATGAGCAGAGCATCCACCTGAAGCTCTTATGTCGGTTCAGACAGTAGTCAGAAAAGTCCACAGAGAAACACCATTCAAATAAAAAATATTTGGTGTTGAAAAGAGCAGCTTTGGTTCTCTACTGTAAATGAAAAAGTACAGAATAAAAAGAAGGGCTCTTCTTTGTCCAGTGTTAGTATCTATAGAAATAGGACTGCTCCCTACCACAATGTAGGGTAAGTACTTCTACTTTAAGCATACATAAACTCACCTCTCTGAAAGGAACCCTGCCATAATTGATATTTAAAGCTCTAAGACATGAAGCTATTCTTCTTATAATTTTTTTTGATGCATTCGATTTGAAAAGGTAAAATCTATTTGTGGATATTGCAGTGTTGAGAAACTCCTCTGTACGTCAGCTTTGTTACTGCTAAATTTCCATAGTATCAGTTTTCAGACAAAGCAGTTTCTAGAATATTTTACTTTCAAAGAAAAAAACAAACCCATGCTTCCAGAATTTTGAGGACATGAGTCAGCATTCTCATCCAGAGGATAAAAGTTAAATTTAGCAAGTCTTTCCATTTTAGGTATAAAACACTGGAAGATGAACTGGGCCTTTGTGATGTACAGATTCCAGGTCTAAAGTTCACTTTATTCCCTAGCTTCTCCTGCTCATGTGACAGAAAACAGATGACTTAACTGGAGGTCTATTTATAAGAATATGGTGTTGTTTTGAGCTCTGCTCAAGGAATAGAGTTTTTGGATAAGAGTCTGTGGAGGTCCAGTGCTGAGAGTGGAAGAGCAAATTAGCAGATGTTGAAGGTGCTTGGGAACAGATCTGTAGTGGAAAAAGAAAAAGAGAAGGAAAAGAAAGAAAAAAAGCAGGAAAGTCTATAAAGCTAGAATAAAGAAAAAACGTTTTAAATCTAGTGGATCAGACCAGACTGTCACCTGATGTTGTGGCACGTGCACAGAGCAGTCTTGGAGTTAAGCCAGAATAATGTCAGCAGTTATGATAAGATGACTGAATTACAGCACGGGAAGGACTTGACTTCCTCAACTTAGTGATGAGAATAATTTCATCAGAAGGGAAAAGACTGATGCATACACACATAAACACACACAAATGGCTGCAAAGCTGTTTTTATGTTTTATTCATACTCCTTTTATTTTAGGAAATGTAACTATCTATGCTCTGAAGGTGACCTGGAAAAAGCGCTCAGTCTGCAAGTACCATGGTACTGTGCAAAAGTTCATATCTCTTTCCTGATCCTTTTCCAGCTTTCTGTGGCCTTTCACTTTTGCATTCTCCCAGTATCTCAATAAAATAAGATTTCCACGTTTTCATTCCTCCACAGTTTGTTTACCCCTATAATGAAGGTTTCCTGAAATGTTTCAATCCTGGATTAATCACTTATATTCTGTATTCATTAATTTCAATAATAAATAGCAGGAAGCAAAATGACAGTAACCAAACAATACACAGTGGGTTTGAATGTTATAGCAGCAGCTCAAATCAAAGTCGTTGAGTGGTGTTCCCTTTCCCACATACATTTAATGAGATACCTACTGACTGACTACCTTCCACCACTGTCAGAATACACAAAACCAATATTAGATGTTTCTAAATTGATCAGTGGGTTTATTCATATATCTAGCACACACCGATGGTTCAGTTTTATCAGCTGTAATTTCAATTCCTGTATTCAGGCAAATAGCCTACTGTGCCAGGCTTGGATGTGTCCCATGTGCATGTGCTGTTGTGCTGTGCCCTTTCCATGACTGCTGCAAGTCGAGCTACTGATTATGAGAATAGCTGCTCATTAGTGTTTGTTGGCACACAGTCATCCTGTTCTGATTAGCCTGTGATCCCCTGACCACTGCAGTCACCCACTGAAATAATCCATTACCTACTTAAAAGCAGCCAGTGAAATACATCATGGCCCTTTTTTTGATAATGACAGTACCCTGTATTTGACTATTAGCTCCATCATAATGAGATCATGGCTGATTTAGACAAGCTTCCTTTTTTTATTTTTTTTTTTAATTTTTAAACCTGCAGCTCATGTAAGACTACACATCAGCTGCTTGCCTTTGGCCTTATATCACCATTTTTGTCTACAGCCAATTGCTGAGTTGTGAGATGCTAACATATGTCACTCTCTATGTCCTTCATAACTGCTTTAGCACTTCCCTTCAAGACTAAGAGCTGTGCCTCTGTGGGAACTTATCTTAAAATTTCTCATTGCTTTTGCGAGATAAGCAAAGTATGATCTTCCTGGTTTGAACAGTCATTTAGTTAGCAAGCTGATATTTCTCATTGAAATTAGAAGCATTAACAGAAATAAGAACATAAGAAATTAGAAAAAGAGATTTGTGCTAAAATTTTTGAAGAGAAGGCTGAATTTTTCATGAGAGGTATTACCTGTCATTCAACTTTCAGGTCCACCTCAGAGACACTCTTTTTTATTAAAGCTCATTGGAAACTTTGTATTGCTGAACAAACTTGCAGTTCTTTCAGATTCTAAATTTCCTTTGTATCAACATCCTTGATTTTTCCATCCCTCTTAAATTACTATGTGAAGAAAAATCCTGTGCGTAATCTCAATGCTTTCATTATCTGGCTCTCCTCCTACAGACATCGGATATTAAATCTCTTTCTTAGCATTGCCCCAATATTTGACATTTACCATTGCAGAATTTATCTTTCAGAAGCTACATCTTTGTTGACTTTCCTTCTAGAACAAATATTTATTGTACAGCCCTTACTGTACTTGCATTTAATCCTACCAACATTTCCAGCTACAGCAGCCAGATATTATTTTTCAAAAACCTTTTAACTTTACACTAATAAATAAGGATCTAGTGAGTTCAGTCTATCCCTGCCATTGGTGCAAGCCCTGAGAGTCCACATAGGTTTGATTAAAGTCCCTTTATAAACCATAGATGAGTAGCAGCTGTGCCTGACATCTCTTGGAAACTTGGCAAATTAGACCACCTCACATTTGACAAAGCTGCAGGTGGGAGATGACAGGTTTCGTTTGTGGTCTTCACATCAGTTCCCTCAAATTAATGTTCTGCATCAAAGCCAATCCTGCTTTTAACTTTTGATGAAGAGAGAGAAGGAAAGGAAAAAGATGAATGCCTCTTAGATAACAGAGATACCTGGATAACCAATACACCCACAACATTAAATATGATGCCGAACCACTATAAACAATGCTTGTGTATATACCGGAGCTTCTGCTTCCTGGAACATGTTGAAAGATGGGCTGCATCAAAAACTTTATGGAATAGTAATATATCACACACAGTAAGAAACAATAAATCATGTTTTGGGGTGTGATGAATGCATCGAAATAAGCCAACATTAAGTTATGGGAGAGAAGAGCCATCCATACATTCTGTCCCACCCCTGGGCCAGACAGATGCAGTAACTAGCTGGTTTGATTTCAAATTTTGAACTTAAATTTCAAATTTTGAATTTAAAAAAAGGGTTTATTTTTGTTCTAGACCTAGTCTTGCTTTATTTTCTAAAATAATACATGCAAACTCTGGATATTTGGAGCTTTGCTTCGTTCTATTTTAAATTTTACCTGAAGTGCTACAATTTAAATAACTTCATTTCAGCCACTTGTATGCATTGTTTATATTTGCTCAGGATCTATCCTTCTAAATTTGGCCTTCAAAAATTATCTTCACTTAGATTCCTTGCTGCTTAGAAACTGAGATTCAGAATATAGTAGATTAAATTTGTGTATTAAAATGTGAGAAATTGTATAAAAAATTTTGAGACCCAGAAAACTTTGTTGAAAAATCAATACAGCATTCAAATTGCTTTAATTCTGAAAATAACAACAGTCTGTTCAATGATTGTTCAGCAGCATGTATGAATTTGAAGAGGAAGTTAAGAAATAATCACTTCTGTACTTAGTAACAATTGTTGCCTCACTGGCAGCTGTAGATAAAACCTGAGAGATGAGTGTGATAAATAATTTTCCTTTTGACGCCAGAAACTATTTAAACAATGTAATCTATGGGATTACAAATATTTTTTTTTAAACTTATTTCATCCACGTTTTGGTAAAAGACTGGCAATTGAATTTTCTTCGGACACAACTAAATTCACAAACAGAGTAACGATTTATTCCAAACTTACTTATTAACCAACAGAATGCCTAAAAGTTTAGAGAATACTGTCGTATCTCAATGTTAGTGGGCATTTCAAACCCTGCAAATTAAAGGAGTTAATAAAAAATAGTCAAACTTTCAGTGCTTGTTCAAATGTCACGTCAGTCTCTCGAGTCCGTTGACTGCAGCGGTTTGGTGGATCATGTAACAAAGGAAACCGTCTCTGCCTTAAAAGCATGATCTTTCAATTTAATTCATATGGTTATCTTCACCCCTATTTGATGCCCTGTGCAGGCCAGAGTTGCTTACCCTGAATTGCATAAGCCATTTCTTCCCTTGGAACATTCCCCAGAGTATCATATTGCGATTCTTTAACATTTGTTATTAGTTTCTTTTTAAACAATCTGCCTTAATATTGTATTTGTCCGTTTTGTTGTGTACACTCCAACAGTCCCTCGTGAAGCATATTTCACGGAAAAGGACTGAAAAAAATTGGTAGAACAATGATTCTTGGTAAACACATCAAAAGAAATGTATTGTTTTGCATTGACTTTGACTGGTATGATTTTTTTCTCTAGCTCTCCCTCTGGAGCCTCCAACACACAGTAGCCCTGCTCCTTTTCCCTGACAACAGGACAACTTTGCAAATTTACTTTCTATGAGATGGATTAAAACAGGAGTTGCAAGAAACCTCCTAGCCAGGGACATTTTTCTGAAAGCATCAGCGTCTGCAGATAATCAGCTTTAAATGCAACCTTTTCTTAGTGTTACACAAGACTCAATATTTAATTAAATCACAGCTATGTGGACCTTTTCACATTTCGAATTTTGCCTAAAGAGAAAAAAAATGGGTAGAATAAATGAAGTCTTCTCCTTGGAACAGCAAGAGGAGCAAATGTCTCTTCCTTTACTAAGATGTTCTATATGCTGCTTCAGGCTGTTGCATCAACTACTTACTGTTAAAGCAGGACTGTGCAGAAAGGCCGAGGGAAAGAGGCAGGCAACTTGTCTAGATCATGTTTCTGCTGAAAGGTAACCTTGTGGCAAGAGAATCCTGGAAGTCGGTGTATCCAAAAAGATCCTAACATGCTGTCATTGCCTCTGAAAATATGATAACAAGTTGTGTGTGTAGCACAACCTATGTTGCAAAAAAACCCCAAACCCCTGCTTGTACTGTCTTTACAGCTGGCATTGGTAGCAGCACCTCCTAGAACTCGGACTTAATTTTTAATGTAGCAAATGGAGTCCATTTCCAAAATATCCATGTCCCACAAAGTGCACAATAGGGTAAGAGGAGAGTGTGCTTTCTTTCTCTTTTTTACCATGTCTGAGTTTAAACCTGGGGACCTGGGAGCACTTCTGTGCTGTCCTCAATTTTATATTCTACTCCCTGTGCCAAGGAAGTCTGGATATTTGAGACAATAGGTACTGCAGAAGCCAAAACACACCATGGTGGGCCATTTATACACACAAGGAGTGTGGGGGACTAGTTGGCTTGTCACAAATCAAATGAGAAACTGTCATCAAAGAAAGGAACACTTGACTTTTAAACTTAGTTTCTGATCAGTTAACCACTAGTGACAACTAATTCGAGAACAAATTAAAGGAGGAGGTGGATATAATTACAACCCGTGAGATATTTTGGCAAAAGGAAGTAGGAATGGACTGCAAATCCCAGTCTCTAACGTGTCTGATTCAATTGTTTCGTTTCCTCACTTTTGAAAAACACAGCAGTAGATTAGAAATGCAGCATCCTACTTCTCTCCATAGCAGAGCATTAGGAAGCTGTTACCAGCTGCTGCAGTTATTGAATTTAATGCAGTCTGGCCCCACCAACATACCTCATCCATCAGCTTCCAGTATTTTCCATGCCTCCAGTGAAGATGCAAATCCTGTTCTTAGTTCTGTCCTACACACTATAGTCCATGAGAAAAATGAACTGATAAATCTATTGAAAAAGCCTTTCAATAGTGTTACTAATGCATGACTGCTACCAACCTGGGGACAATCCAAATCACTGCCATAAGGTATTAGAGGTGGAAGATTTTGTGTAGCTCCTTCTGTGCCACCTTGTCTCTTGGGAAAAACCCAAAACCCAAGAGCTATTAAGAATGTAGTGTAAAACTGTTTAAAGGTCTGACTTCAGAAAAAGAAACAAGGCAAAATCTTCACGCACAATTGTGTCATTAGGATTCTGTCTGAAACTGGCGTTGTACATTTCCATAAGAGAATTAGGCATTCATTGCCTTCATTACACCCCATTCTGCTAATATGATTCATCATATATATTTAAAAATGAAGTCATTTAACTACTATTGGCCATAAACTATACTTCTAATAAAGATGAAGCCATTTAACTACTGTTGGCCATAAACCATACTTCTAATTACTCACTTCGCTAATGTTCATTTGTCATCTAATTTTTTGATTTTTCTGCATTACACTATAACAAGTATAAAAAAAGAGGCCTTTGCCTGATGCCAAAGGATATTTAGCTATGATCACTGTAATCCATCAAATGTCCTAGTGAGTCAAAATGGAGTCTGCAATCCTCTTGACAATCATTATTGATATGAAAATGGTGATATTTTGGGTAAGCTGCTGAGAAATATCATTCTCCTCATGTGTAAATATGGGGAGTGATCAAATACATGCCTCTGTATTCTCTCATAACAAATGACGTAAAAGCAGGAAAAGATGTGACATCAGCACACAGTTAACCTAGGGAGGGTTATAACATAGAAAGATATAATATTGTATGGAACACTTATGCCCTATTAGAAAAATCAAGCTGATAGAAGCATTGTCTTAAATCAAATCTTAAACATCCTGGCCAATTGCAACTCTGCCTGCAATGTGCAGTAAATGGGTAAGACATAATAAATCTTTCTATTGTACCAGACATATCAAGATACAAATGTGCTTGGCTGAGTACTATTATCTTACGGCTGAGTTCATGACACTTCATTTCTCATTCTGCAGCAAGATTTTAAGCAAGCATGTGCTAAATGGCTTAATACAAGTTCATGTGGTGACAAATAGCCTCCTACTTCCAAAGACTTTTTCCTGCAAGCTACTGGTCACATACAATATTTCCATCTTTGTTATTTCAGTCTGCAAAAGAACAGGACAATGAGGGAGGACAAACGTCATCTATAGCTGGAATCTGAGTCATGGATTGCTCACTTTACTGTGCAATTTTATTTTTGAAACAAAGAGATAAAATTGATCAGATTCTCAGATTACAGCTACACTGTTTATTTGCAACACAGTATTCCAAATAAAATCCTTAAATCTCACTACTTCCACAGGGCTACCCTTCTCCAGCCACTACTCTTGAGCCAAAGCTATCGCCATTTGATGTGTGATTTTTACTGGAAATATGACATGTTTTCTAGCTTTGTAAGTTGATGGAAACCTCTGCAAATGCATACTACCAGATGTTGTCATTGCAGATACAATATTAGGCATTGTTCTGAAGAGAATGACAGGGTTAAAACCGACAGGCAGAATATGTAGTCATAGAAGTTGATGCCTTGCCATTGCCTTAATGCCCTCTTTTCAATCATTGCATACTTTTTCTCTTTAATTGGCAAGGCAAAGTAGTGAAAATTTTGTTATATACAAGAAGATGTTTTTAATTGTAGAATGTCCTCACTTAGAACACAGAATGCTCACCAGGAAGCTCATGCAGACGTGCCAGTCAGCTGTTTCTCAGTAAGACAATTACCTTCACTGGCTGAGTTAGTCTGATTTTTCCTGGTTTTGCTTCTCAGCCATACAACAAGCAGAGTTCTGTTTCTGAGACTGTTAGTATTTAAATCGCTGGTCTGGCAAATATATCAGCCAGAAATCATGGCCATATATTAATTATGCAGATCTTTTTAGTGGAATGTAGTTGCTATAAATCTCCTTTCATTTCAGGTTTCTTAACAGCTGAGAATAACACTGACATCACGACTGCTTCAAAACCGGCCTCATCAATTCTGTTTCTCCAATGGGTCAGAGACATTACAGACTTACAAGAAAAAAGGACTGACATACAGACGCTCAGTGCAATACATCAGGCAAATTGGGAATGCAGGGGGGTTTTTGGAAAAGCTGAGTCATATCTGAGCTTCCAGCAACGGAAAGGGGCAAAATTGCAAAGTCTGTGTGGATAGACTTTAACAGAAAAGGGAATGGTATAGCCAAATGCATCTAGAGCAAATTCAAGAAGCATTTGACTGATAAGAATTGAGTATGTGTAATGTTATTTTTATGATAAACATTCTGGCCAAACAAGTATTTGGCAGTTTTCCTCTGAGGCTGTTTTTTAATGTTGTTGTTGGCCTCAGTTTCATTAGTCTAAAACATGTTGGTAGTTTTGTAAAAAAAAGCAATATCTGTAAATTACTCTTGTATCATAGTTGTCAGGGTGATAAATGAAGAGAGATTAATTAAATGTATATTCAAATGAACCCTACTGACTGTAGAGGTTTTTATAGGCTGGAATTTCACCGAGACTTGGGAGTGGTGTCACGGTGAGAGGAAACTTTTGTCTGGAAACTTCTAAAGTTAAAGTGTCTGGAAATACACATGGGAAGGCACGAGAGGATTGTGGGTTTAAATGCAGCATCTGGGTGCCCCTTTGTGGGCTGTGATGTTATTGCACTGGTGAGGCTTCCTACAAGGTACCTTCAGGATTTCATTACCTTTGATTATTGCTATCTATCTGATGTTTATACACTTTGCAAACACATGTCATCTTGAAATTAAAATTTTACTGCTTCAGTACCTTTGCTGTTTCGTTATGTGGTTTAAAGTATGCACCTGATATTCCAGTGCAACACAGTACCATATTAAATTATAAAGCAGATTATGTTATGAGTCATTAATTAACCACATTTGTGGCAAAGCACAGCCGCAAAAGTAGAGATATTACCATGAGCATGAGGAAACACAAGTAGAGACTAGAGAAGCAGGAACAGTTAACAACAGGCATAAGAAAAGTAATCTTCTATATAGAAAACCACTCTGAAAGTTAAAAAAAAAAAAATCTCTTTTATTTCAAGTATGTGCTTTAGGAGGTAAAGAAAATGTGCAGTGGTTTGCAGAGGGAGAATCACAAGTTCCATCTCTGCAATTACACAGTATTCCATGTTTCAGTGGTAAAGTCTAGGCTAAATTTTGCAGGGAATATATTACTTTTCGGATGAAGTGCTCTGATAATATAGAGAATCTGTACCACTATTATTATTTAAGAAAATATCTACGAGTATTAAATGAAAACCAACAACAGTGGCTCTTAGCCTCTCCTTTTTTCCAATCTCTGTCATGGGCTGGGATGCCATGCATTCCTGTGGCCCACAGCTCTGACTGTGCCAACATTGTGTGCCATGCCTGTTCCCACAGGATGTTTCGCTGTATTTCACTCTAGTCTGAGACAAAACGGACATCAAAACGTTTGAATCTCCAGGGAGCCAGGTCACCTCACTTTTTCCAGGATTTGTCCTTTTCGCCATTCTATTTGCCTACCAAGTTTGTAGCTGTCACTTGTCATTACCTACCAACTAGTTTTTCATCTTTATGTTTACTTTTTAAAAATTTTTTCTTACAAAGAAAATTTATCATATAATCGAGATCAGTTGGAAATTATATAAGTCACCAATAAAAAGCAAATATCAAGCCAATGCAAAAGAGTTAAATATCTCAGTAACAGCTCCAGGAAATCTCTTTACTTCATGAGAAAACTCTGATGTTAGACAGTAGATGTTGCATGGTGGGGCATCCTTAAAACTCCACTTACCTTCATAGTTTGATCAGTGTGCACAGAAGGCAATCTCTTTCCTTATTTTATTCAATGATTGGTCAATAGGCGGTACATGGAACCAGTTGCAGAAATGGACACCAGAATCTAAGGCTGACTGTCCTAGCTGTGTGCTGACAGAGTACATAGAATCACAGAACCATAGAACAGTTTAGGTTGGAAAAGTCCTTAAAGATCACTGAGTCCAAACATCAGACTTACACCGCCTGGTCCACCACTAAATTGTGTTCCTCAGTGTCACATCTACATGTCCTTCAAACACCTCCGGGTACGGTGACTCCACCACTTCCCTGGGCAGCCTGTTCTAGTGCTTGACAACCTGTTTGGCTCCATCTTTCCTTTTCTCCTTTCTGGTGTTTATTAAACCCTTTTTCTAAGTCAGTATTTTTAAGCTGCAGAATCACATTCCACCTTTCTCCCTTTCTTTTCTCACTGCAATCCTATTTTTTTCTGCCAAATGAAACACTTTTAACTGGAGAAGTGCAGATAATCACAATACAAAGTCTAGACTTAAAAGTCTAAAGAAAAAGAATTGACATTGTCTATTCCACTAGATAGCAAGTTACCTGCCATATAGGGCTCCTAAAAGTATTTTCTGGAGCCTGTCGGCAATAAACAAGGATGACTGCAAAAGAAGTCTGGAGATTTGAGCCACTGTAACTGTATCACAACTTTATCACACCGTTCTCTGGATTTTGAAAGAAACCTCATGAAACAAACACCTCTTTTCCCATGCCCAGTTGTGAGTCCTGCATATGAAATGCCTTTACTTCAGCTCCCTGCTCTCTGACAGTGTGCTGTACTGTGTCTTTCAGCTGGCCAGTCCTTGGCCATGCTCTGAGCCTCCCTCTGTTAGACTAACTCCACTGTCTGCTTTGTTTCTTCCACTTAACTTTCTCTAGCAACAACAGCAATTCTTGCCACTCCCCACAGGTCTTTAATAGCAGTGTTAACTTTTGACTTGGTTCCCATTTTAAATGTTGCTGCAACAATAGCAGTGAGAATAGCTTATTTTAAATGGAAATGGTATTTCTGTGGACAATGCTGTTTTTCCTATAGTTCATGGCTAAGAGTATAAATGAAATTTTCAAGTTTTCTATGTATTGTTTAAAATGATTCAGAACCTTGTTTATCCTTTTTTCCACTGAAACGAGTACAACTGAAAGAACAAAGGTTCAAAGTCAACGAGTTCCTCTTGCACAAAACTCCAGCAGCACAGCTGTGTACTTATCTATATAGAGAGCACTGTCAATGGAAGCAGATAAAGTGGTCCATCATAAACCAGATTCTCAAAATCATTGTGTCCTGGACACAGTGTCCAGAGGATATAACATCTTGAGAACAGCATGTTTGCCTCAGTACAGAATAAAGCTTTGGTCACAATTGTTCCTGTAATAGATCTGAAACTTTTTTTAAAAATGAAGAGAATGTGAAAGTAAATTCACTTCGGACTTGAAGGAGTTAGAACACATGTAAAGAAATTCATTCTTAGACAGGTTACTGAGTCTATGCTCGTCTTTAGTTCTCCACTTATAAAATGGAGATTACCTTTCTCCTTTATAAAATGAGGATTACATTTTTCTGACTTAGTAACAGTGCCAGTATTAATAAGATGATGAAGAATAAAAATTCAAAGTAAAACTTAGTTGTGCAACCTTAATTCTGCCTTTATACATAGTATTTTATGCTTGAGGAGTGGGGCAATGATGTTCAACACCTGAGTCAGGACAACCCCTGGTATCAATGCTGGGAGATAAAGGGTATTGAGAGTGGCCCTGATGAGAGGACTTGGGGGTTGCTGGATAAAATACTGGACATGACCCAGCAATGTGCACTTACACCCCAGAAAACCAATTGTATCCTGGGCTGCATCACCAGCAGTGCGGGCAGGAAGTCAAGGGAGGTGATTCTGCTGCTCTGCTCTGGTGAGACCCCACCTGGAGTTCTCACCACCTCATCCCATCCAACTCTGGGATCCTCAGAACAAGAAGGACACAGACCTGGTGCAGCAGGTTCAGAGGAAGGTCATAAAAATGAGCAGAGGGATGGAACACCTCTCCAAAGAGGAAAGGTTGAGACAGTTGGAATTGCTCAGCCTGAAGAAGAGGATTTGGGGAGACTCTACTGTGTTTCTGTATTTAAAGGGGGCTTAAAAGACAGATGAGGGCAGACTTTTTAGCAGGGCCTGTTGTTTTAGGGCAAGGGGTAACAGTTTTAAATGAAGAGAGGGTAGATTCAGACTAGATTTAAGGAAGAAATTTTTTACAATGCAAATGGTGAGACACTGGAACAGGTTGCCCAGAGAAGTGGTAGATGCCCCGTCCCTGGAAACATTCAAGGTCAGGTTGGATGGAGCTCTAAACAACCGGGTCCAGTTGAAGATGTCCCTAAGCATTGCAGTGGGGTTGGATGGGATGGCTTTTAAAGTCCCTTTCAACCCAAACCATTCTGCAATTTTATGACTGTAACAATTGCCCACAGCTTTTATTTAAGCAAATGCTTTAAGGCATATATTGCATCTAGATTCTTCGGTAGAACTTTAAACTCCTGAGACCATGCCTGTGTTTTATGTCTAACATAGGCATTGACTCACAGAAATGTTACATACAGACTCTCAGTCAGGAAACCATGCTCAGCCTAATGTAGTACAAGCATTTGAAGGCATTACTCAGCTGCCTCTGCAGGAGATCTAGACCTTTTAATTTACTATCTCTCTCCTTCTTCACAAGAAGATCCAGTTTAATTGGCTTCTGGCAGTTCAGGAAACTGCAGAAATGTCTGGCATCTCCACTCTTGGGAGAAAATATAACACTTACTGAGAGCATGTTTAATGGTATGGTGTGTGCCAATGCCACGTTGTCTTTATATAATTGTCCAGAAGCCAATTCAGTCACCCAGGAACTGAGACCATTATACACGCCCACAGGGATTGAGCTCAGACTGTAAAAGGAGGATCTAGTCATTGATTATCCTGGTCAAAGTGACCCCACACACTTGTTGAGGGAGATGCAAGGTTTCAAACAATGTGTACTTTTTATTAGAGTTTGCTGGGTTTATTAAAATCTCCCCTCAGGGCAGGGACCAGAAGCCTTTCTTTCCTGGTTGTTGTCAGGCCTTTTCTCTTGCCCTGACTGTTGCGTATCTGACTGCACAGGGGCTGATCTTCAGCAGCAGAGAGGTATTTTGTGCTCAGGGAACTCCATGGTGCTTAGGGCACTCCTCTGGGATGGGAATAGAAAGAGTCACTTCCTCAGGTTAGTAACAATCGAAGAAGACCTAGATGACCTGGGCCATGTGTGAGAGCTGAGCAAGGCTGTCACTTCATCAGATGAAGGAAATTGTAGCCTTTTTCTGTGTCTTTGGACATTTCCAAGGAACTTAAGCAGAACAGAAGCAGCTGCCTATCTAACCAGGTCCGTGTTAGAGCTCCCATCTTCACGGAGCAGACAATTCAGAACAGTCGTGGGTGACTGAGGTGGCACAAGCTGAGGTTGCTGAGATTGCAGGGAGCTTTAAGCAAAGTAGGGAAGCAGCTAAAGAGTAGAGACTTATATGGTTAGTCATAGCAAGATTGCTGTTTTATCACTTTTGGTCAAGTCCTAATTTGAGAATATACTTCTGCATTGTTTTGTGACATCATTTTGCGACGTCATTTTGCCTTTAAAATTTATTTCTTATATCTTTTTCAAAGACAGCACTTTCTGGTCACTAAAATGACAACTAATTCAACTGTTGATTTTCTTACTTTATGCAACAAAATGAAATTATAATAATAATAATAATAAATAGAGGTTTTGAGAGTATATTCTAAGCCAAAATCTGCTCTTATACTGACACGATTGAATTAGCTGAAGGTGAGGCAGAGAATCAAGCCCAGCTCATATGAAAATTGAACATGAATTCTACAAAATATGCAAAAAAGGTTGTTTTTGTGGTTTGGTCTTGGGGTTTGGTTTTGATTTTGAGGGGGTTTCTTGCTAGCAAATTCCCAAAAGGATTAAAACTTAATCATGAGCAGCTGAGTAAAATACTGAAGGACAATTGCAGCCGAGCTGTTTATCTGCTTTGATAGGATTCATTTCCTCAGCCCTTATTTGACACAAAACCAGATGTACCTCTGTCATTCCTCTGACCTCTGTGGCAAGATGAACAGCTAGGCTGATACATTTATCGATCAGAGAAAGAAGCAGTCCATGGGAAATAAGCTATAGATGCCTTGCTGTGAAACTGAAGATTTAACATCTGTCCCATGCAGACGGTAATTAATCTTGAATATGTAATGCCCACAATTGGTTGGTTGACAACATTACTTTCTTAATCTGGGATCATGGGTAAACAAATGTATTGGATTGCTCTGTGGGTAACATTTTATTAATGTGTTATAATTGCATATGCAGCCCATAAATCTGATAGATTTCTCATCTACATTGCTAATTGTGTTTATTATTGGAAATGCTTCTCATGTTGCTCAGTATTCACTAACTGGTTGATTTCCCACTGTTGCAAACCCACACTCTTATAGGAATTGAAATCTTTACTGCTGCAAATATTTCAGGAACTACTAAATATTCTTCCAATCTAATTGCCTGGTAGCCAGATCCATATAAAGATATCTTGAGTATTACTTTTGATTTTATTTTATAGCATCTACAATTATGAAATAAATTTGATTGTCTAGATAATATATGGATGATGAAACTCTAATTGATTGGTTTTATATCCAGTTCTGCCCTGTTACTGCTTTACTCTTTTCACCTCTACACTTTGACTTTTAATTCCAAAAATGAATGATTCCCCTTCCCCGTAGCTTCCTCTAAGGATTTTTTCAGTAGTTTTCTGCAGATAAATCTATCTCCTTGGCAGGATCCTACCAATTCCAAATCTTAATTTCTTAGTTGTTCTCATACATGTAGTTTACTGTAGCTAGAACAGCTACTAGTGTAAAAAACTATGTTGGATTTGCTGAAATTAAGCTGGTAGTCTGCAGCAAAAGATCTTCCAGAATCAGAGATGCTTACAGTAACTGAATCTGTGTCCCAAAAAATTACCTGTAGGACGAGAATTTTAGAAATATCGCCTGAACCTGATTAAACTCAAAGGTTTCAAGACATAACTATGTAATATGAATGACATGCTGATTTAGGAGTATATAAGGATTCATCTGTCTATTTAGAACCCAATGGTAAATTGCTAACTCCTTCTCTGATGTATGTCATTAATCTAGGGGAACCAGACAGTTTGTGCCAAATAAATGCTTAGAGTCATGATAGCACATCATGGTATTTGAATTAAATCTCAACTCTCACATTCTAGTGTAGACTGATTAACATTGTGGTGTAAGGGGAAGAAAGAACTTTCCTTCTTGAGTTGTATAGGCAGTTTCTCACCACTCTTTTCTCTGTACTGGCACAGGGTGGTCTTTATCTCATATTTCTGCCTGCACCACAAACAGCATCAAAACTCAATCCAGCAACAATAATTAATTTAATCTTGGCCTGTGAACAGACACCAGCAGATGTCTGCAGCTTTTGATTTTCAGTCGTAAGTTAAAACCCCTTGAAGTCGATGGGAAGACTGACATTTACTTTAATGGGCTCCGAATCAAGCTTTTAGTCACTCACAAATGAGGGGTTGATTTAAACTGGCCGCTTGTTAATGGAAGAGCTTTCATTTGCTGCAGTACTTTGAATGAAGTTGTTCCCTGACACATTTGCTCCTCATTTTCCTAGAGGAATGTGTAGGTTGTAGAGGCTGGTGTTACATCTTGTCTAATACAGAATTTGCAGTGCCTCAACATTTGTATTATTCTGATTTTGAAGGGTAAGTTGTTGATAGAAATTAGGAGCTGATGGCTTTTGTTGTGGGTACCTCAAAACATAAAGACTGTACTTAGGTGGTTTTGAAATATTCTGAATTGAGTCATCAACCTTTTGAGTGAATCTTGAAGTAAAGTTTGCCCTGGATTCTAACAGTCTAGGACTTTTAAAATTTATATTCCAGCTGTAGCAATCAGCATTAAACGTCTGTAAGTTTCCTAGACTACATGATTTTTTTTGTAGAGTAGACAAAATATCAGCATGAACTGTGAAATGAAATCAGCCCCATTATGCAATGTTCTCTAGTCTTGTATTTCAACTGATGGCGAATTTCTAGAGTTTGTGGAAAGAGAAGATGTCACTACATAATTCTGATAACATAAAATTAGGGAATCAAAATCTAACAACCAAAATATGGAGAAGAAAAATATGTTTCTACAGCTACTGAATCGCTGTGGCAGCGTAAATATCACTGGAATTGTAGAATTTTCTTCAGCACAGAAGCTAAAATTCCCTACTGGACATTTTGGTTCCATTATTTTCATAACAAAACTACTCCCATCTTTTGGTTTTGACTACTCCTTATGTTGTAATTTCTTGTTAAAATGTACTGTATGAAAACTAAGGTGTTTTTCTTTCCCCCAATTGCCTGACTATTCCTGTTGAAAAAAGCTGCACACGTGTATCTATGCATAAGGAAGCGAATCCCTTTAATTTTCATGGTTGTATTAGACTTATTTTTTTTAAAATTGACTATCTCTGAGCACTTCTGCTAACAAAACTCAATAACAAAAATGTCTAAAGAAGGTGAGCATGAAAAGAGGTGTGGATAAGGCCAAAAATTTGGCTTCAGTATTAGAATGAATGCTTGGAAATGAATGCTAAATTCTTTTGCAAAGGTTAAGATTTGCTGTGGACAATTTATTATGGAAAATGTAGCGTCTTCTAAATCCAAAGCATCACTTGCTCATGTCAATGTCTTTTCTGTCCATATCTTCATAACTATTATACATTTGAAAAAAGAAGACATTCAACTTTCTAATTTTTATTCCTGATCATGAGAATTGGACTGTCAGCAAATATCCAGAATATTACATTCATTATTTCAGTATTTCAGCCTCAACTAACTGTATGTCCCTCTGTCTTTTCCTTACTGATATCTGTTGCTTATTGTAGTTAATTTAGAAGCAAGATCCTTAGGGTAGGAACCTGTCTTTGTTTGTTTGTATGTAAAGTGCTGTGAAGCCATGGAAGTAATGTGTTGTCTTTCACAGTAGTTGACCTTTGATATATCAGATGAAGGTCAAAATCTCCATAATATGGCAATGTCTGAGATCCTAGACCTGACAATTACTATTTCAGAGGTTATTCCTCTCCAGCGTCACACTAAATTAGCACACGAACAAGCAGAAAATTTGGACAAACTTTAACTTCCTCATCTCTGCCCCTATATAAACTATGATGACAGCTCTGCATACTAGTGTCATTTTTCACTATGTGCAGAAAAATATGATTCCTTGCCCAAAATATAGCTGAGAAATCCCACAGTTTTGTTTATGGTTTTTTTATATGATATAGAAGGAATGATCAGGGGGACTGAGCAGAGCATGCTTTGGGGTATTAATTAAAGCACAGAGATAGTCATGTTGCTTTGCCTCCTGGCTCTTTGGTGCATGTTTTCCAGTTTTAGAAAGCTCAACTGTGCTGAGCTCCAGCTAGCCTGACATATTGGCCTGGGTGTCTACATTAGGTTCAGATCCAGACTTTCTCACCAGGAGCACTGTTCAGCTTGTAGAACACTGTCAGACACTACTTTCACCTGAGCTGTGAAGCACTTTTTAGCATTTACCATGGCAGTCTTTCCAGAGTCTAGAAAAATAGAAACTAGTCTTCAAGCAAGCACTAACAATTGCACAACATGGATCCTCTAAGTAAGAAATGAAGTCAGACTGAAGGACAGTGGTGTGACAATCTGTGGCAAGGATAGTGGTGCTTGGCACTGTCCTTGAAGCCCAACTATTCCATCTAGAAGCATATCAGATATGGTTATTTACTACCATGAGAAGATGCAACCTCTAGAAACTGTAATAAAAAAAACCCCAAACAAACAAAAAACCACCCAGATTTTAATTCTGAAATATTGAACATGAGACGAGGCATGAGGAAGGCTCCCATCTGTCATTTCCAAATACATATGTTCAAGGAGATCTAGGATTTCTCTCTTCTGGAATTTCCTGGGATACAAAGAAAGTAGTGACACTCAAAGCATTACAGTATGCATTTCTCCCTGCATACAGAGTAAAAATAGACATAATAGCTATGATGTAAGTGCCACAGGCAAAACTCTCTGTGAGGTTAAATCAGCATTAAGCCAATGAGTTGACCAGAGCTGTTCAGTTCGCAACAGTTTGGCTTGGAATAGACAAGTTACTGTAAATACTTTCAGTTTCACCTATTACAGGAATAAACAGTCACATATTGCTTCTCATTTGTTCTGATTTTTCTTTCTAAATCTGCACTATGCATGTGTACAGTACCAGAAGAAGGTAATACAATTTATTCTCGAGAACTGATTTTCCCATTTCCTTCAAGCTTGGCCTCATTATCCTATTGAGACTGGATTTTTCCTAACATTTACTTGAACCAAGAAGAATCTATTTGCAATGTCTTTGCCCCCAGAATCCTCTTAGCAATAATTTTAGAGGTTTATGCAAAGCCCACACTCTCCTTCTCTGTGGTCCTTTATGTAGACAGTTTTGTCAGCAGGACAGTCCATCCTTGCACATTAAAAGCCTGAGGCATCAGCCGGCCGCAGCAGAGTCTAGAAGTGGAGTAGTACTTCGTGAATCATGAAAATATGTAAGACAGTGACATTATCCTATGAATTTAATGAGAACGTATATTTTATTTCACCTAAAAATCCTAAATTTGCTTTAGTATCAATATAGATAAGTAGACTCCTGTGAAAATAAGAGTTCCTGGCTAAGTTAGGCACCTAAAAATAGGTAGATTGGTTTTTAAGTTGCCTTCACTGAGTTTTGTCTTTCTTGTACTTTCTTTTTTCCATCCAAGAAGTCTGCATCCAATGTCATGACTATTTCGATGCATTAAATCAGAATGTATTGGAATTTACATTTATTGTCAGTACTTCATGTTGTCAGTAGTGGCTTGCTTGCTTGCATGTATGTGGGGTGTTTTTAAGCATTAAGGAAAGGCAGGCTGGCCTTTATCAGGAATAGTGTGGCCAGCAGGACAAGGACAGTGATTGTGCCCCTGTACTTGGCACTTGGCACACCTCGAAACCTATGCTCAGTTCTGGGCCCCTCACCACAAGAAAGACATTGAAGTGCTGGAATCCAGAGTGCTGAAGTCCAGAGAGGGGAACAGAGCTGGGGAAGGGTTTGGAGCACAAGTCTGATGAGGAGGAGCTGAGTGGAACAGCTGGAGGTGTTTAACCGGGAGAAAAGGAGGCTTGGGGGGACCTTATCACTACCTGAAAGGAGGTTATAGGAGGTGGGGGTCTGTCTCTTCTTCCAAGCAACAAGCAATAGGACAAAAGGAAATTGCCTTGTTACACAAAGGGAGGTGTAAATTGGATGCTAGGAAAGATTTCTTCATGGAGAGGGTGGTCAAGCGTTGGAACAGGCTGCTCAGGGAAGTGGTTGATTCACCATCCCTGGAGGTATTTAAAAGATGTGTAGTTGTGGCACTTAGAGACGTGGTTTAGTGGTGGACTAGGTTGACTTGATGAACTTAAAGGTCTTTTCCAACCTAAGCAATTCTATGATCCTATGAAAAGTCTTTTCAAAGTCTTGTGAAATGCAGTATTTATGCGTTTTTACAGTGTTCCTCTCATACTGTGCTCAGGCAATGATGTTTCATGCAGCAATGCTCATTGGATATCTTTATAGAGAGGGGGAAGCAGGTTATAATGAATGAGGCAAGGGTGTTACTAAAGCCTTGCAGAACTAACCTGTTTCATAACACAATTGCTCTCTCTTGCAAAAAGACACAAACTAGAGAGACCAATTACCAATTTGCTGCTTGTTTCTTCCTTCTCTCACACCGAAAAAGCACTTTTTTTTCCTGCTTCTAGGGTTGAAAGAATATTGCTGACCTCAATGTGCTGAATTGTGTATTTCATATTCTTGAAGTGCCCAGAAAGAGAATGTTCTTCTGTAAACAAACACAAAACAACCTGTCTGAGACCGCCGCCCTCCTCAGAAGCAAAGCAGATGTGCTCTAATGAGTGCTCTTCCAGTACGTCTTTCTGCATATTCTCAATATTTCAGATGCAGATTTTCAAATGACGCATCCAAGGCAATATGCTGAAAAATAAACCAATGTGTTACAATGTTTTGTATCTTGAAATTGTTATGGAAGATCAGATGGACGTAACTGTTATACAGTAAATGACTTGAATTAAAACCTATGTCAAAAAAGATAATAATATTGAATCATACATCTTCAACGTATTTGTAAAGGCAATATAACAGTGTTTGCAGTCATGGCAATTCAACCTTGGTCAACAAAAAAAGTTATCAAAATGAAATGTGAATCTGGCCAGTGTGTGGCCTATAATTCAGGAAATAAAGGCGCAGGATGCATGAAGCTATTCGTGGCAGAGTGCTGCACAGAGTTTGACCAGGAGCAATAGAAATGCTTGCTGGAAGCCATTCCGCATGAAAAAAGGTTCTGCGACATGACAGCCTGACATTACCAATATATCAGGAACTCGGTGGAATTAAATGATTTTACCCTGCAAGAAGTGCCAGGCTGTCCATTCATGAAGTGTTTTGGTGTTTCAGGCAGTGCGAATAAAACGGAAAAAGCCTTGTTTTACATTAAAGAGCAATTCACTCTCAGTGTCAAAGAATTCCACCTAGTTCTTGGGCCATACACACTCGTTGTCAAAGTACACCATGTTTTTTTCTGGGAATGTACACTTAGAAGGGAAAAAAAGGCCCAAAAAATAAATCTGTCAAAAAAAGTGTCTGTAAGTGTTGATCTGACTGCAGACTGTTTAAACGTACAGTCTGTATATAGAAAGTTTCCAGAGGTGTGTAGGTCAGTGTTTGTTTTGTCCACTTTTTCAAAACAAGCCAGTTTTTCATTTTGTCCAATTCATTAACTATTCATTGTCTAATGAATACAACTGGCTTTATCAGCAAAGGAAAACTCTCTTTTGTTCTTTATGAAGAAAAAGGTGCAGTTGGAAGACTGGATAATTAAAGAAATATAATCTGATTTGGATTCATCCCAGCACAGTGACTGGAAATGATCATTACTTGGTACCTATTCATGAGTCATAAAAAGAAAAATATTCAAAGGTTCTTTGGGAGCATTTATGATCTTTATACATGTGTATGTGATATCTATGTATCTCAATAGTCAGACAAAATTAAAATTCAATGATCTAAAACTTATCAGATCTGAGGGTAGTCGAAGATTAACTAAGGATGCCCAACTGAATGGTGTCAAATTTCATGATATCAGTTTCCTGATATTACCAGCTAGTTAATCTGAGACATTTTTAGATGTGACACCATGACCACAATATTGCAGAATTTATAACTGAAGCTGCCACTGCACCAGAACTACTTGGCCACAGCGAGGAGAACTAAATTTTAGAATCTCCACATTCTGTACACTTCTGATAATGTTAATTTAAAGCAGATCAATAACCAGAGAAGAAACTCACAATACTGTAAAAAGCTATTCTGGTATTATGAAAAACCTCACCTCCTTTTGAATATTCCAACGTAGTTCAGACAATAAGCATCTTACCTCAGTGCTTTCTAAAAAAAAAAAAAAATGCAAAAAGCCTAAAAATTAAATTGTAAGAATCTACTCAATATTCCCTCAAGTTAAGCAAAAAGTTTCTTATTGACTGTGAAGGCCTTGGGTCAGGAGAAAAGATTTTGTATGGGAAGAAACATTCAAATATTTCACTTGTTTCATGTCTGTTTGAAATAACCTGAGTCCTGAGTATCCTGCATCAGGAAGAGTGTGGTCAGCAGGTTGAGGGAAGTGATCCTCCCCCTCTACTTGGCCCTAGTGAGGCACATCTGGAGCGCTGTGTCCAATTCTGGGCTCCTCAGTACATGAAAGATGAGGCGATTCTGGAAATGGTTCAGTGAAGGGCCATTTCAAAGATGATGAGGAGTCTGGAGCATCTCTTATGAAGACAGACTGTGGGAGTTGGGCCTGTTTAGTCTGAGAAGAGAAGACTGATAAGGGATCTCATTAATGCATATAAATGTCTCAAAGGCAGATGCCAAGAGGATCGTGCCAGGCTCTTTTCAATGGTGCCCAGCAACAAGTCAAGGAACAATGGCCATAAACGAAAACACAAGAAGTTCCACGTAGACATGAGGAAGAACTTCTTTACACTGAGTGTGGCAGAGCACTGGAACAGGCTGCCCAGGGAGGTCACAGAGTTTCCCTCTCTGGAGACATTCCAAAACCACCTGGATGCCTTCCTGTGTAACCTGCTTTAGGTGACCCTGCCTTGGATCTCCAGAGGTCTCTTCCAACCCTAACAACTCCGTGATTCTGTGATTTTGTGAATGAGACTGGTTATAGTCCATTTATGTCAGTGCAGCATGCACACAATGAAATGGTAGACTTCTCACATAGAATAAGACTCCCGTTCTTCATATTTTTAATGTATATGCTGATGACATAGTTTTCTACACATGAAGTTATCTTCTTAAAGCCGGAATTGATATAAGAGAAAGGTCTGACATGATTTTGTATACTTTAAAGACAAAAAGATATCCTCAAGAAGGAGTTCAGGAAAAGTTTAAATGTAAAAGTTCAAATTATTTCATTTCAGACAAGTACTAGTGAAGGACAATGCAGAGCTGGTGCCAAAATCCAGAGGTTACACTCAAAACGAAATGTCCTGGATAGAGCTGAAATAACAAAATGACCATAATGAATTCAAACTCAATTCTTGCAGGTGAGTTATATTGGAGAAAAGGGAGGTTTGATAGAGGAGATTGACAAGTTAGTGATTGCTGGTCACTAGAATACTCTGAGCTTATTTGAATGCAATTTGGCACACAGCTGAAGATGACCTTCCTTGCCTTAGTGACTGCAGTGGCTTCCTGCTAAGCATAACAGAATGAAATATCAAAGATGAAATAAGGCAATTTTTTGGATCCGTATCATAACACAGCATGATGATCAGAGAACTGCCATCTGAATTCTTTGCCCTGAATAATCGAATTAATTCCTTTTCCTTGGTTTTTCTAATTCAAAGTATAACTCTGCCACAAGTTTTCCTATTTCCTGTTTTAGTCAACAGCACTCTATCCAGATCATAACAATATGTTCTCTCTACTGCAGTATGTTTAAGGATAAAATTATTTCATTTCATTGTCTTTTGAAAGCAAGTAGAATAAATGCCTTGTGTCGTTTGATAATAGAATGTATGATATGAATTAAGAAACTAATATATTTTTTACAGAGAGCAAGTTGCATTCCAATTTGCTGCGCATCTGGCAGCAAAAGAAAGTATTATTTTAAATATATGTAATTTAATATTGATTAAAAAATAAAAATATTTCAGGACAAATATTTAATCAGATTCAGTTTACTTTCTTTTTTTTTTTTAACATATATGTATAGATTTAATTGTAGGATACTACATAGTATTCACTATAGACCTGATCATGTAGCGATGAAGCAAGACAATGCAGCCTGTAAATTTTACCTTTTCAATTTAAAAGAAGTGTACTGGCTGGGTTTGAACAGCCCATTTTATCTTCATTCAGCCAAAAGTAATTTTACAACATGCAGTGAAGAGAAGATTAAGTCATTTGTCCTAGTTAGTGCATGTTGCACTCTATTCTAGGGGGGCTAAAATCCTCAACAAACTAAGCAACGTGACTTCTTTAGCCACCTTCATTTCTGCTTGTATCAGAGAATCTAAACATGTCACAGCAGGAATACCCCCACTGCTACAAGCTTTGACATCCACAATGGATTTTTATGTAGATCTGTTGCTCAGAGAAACTGCTGGACATGTAAGTGCAAATCTGATACTTTTCCTAAACCACTCTGTTGCCATTGGTAAATGTAAATCACATATTCTTTGCTATGTCTCATTTATTAAGGAAATACTAGGTGCAAAGACACAAAACTGGCTTTCAAGGCCAAGAGTGGATACATCTCCAATTAAAATTAATTTCAGTCATGGTGGGAGTTAAAATCCATTTCATCCAAGGTGGAAGCTGTTCTGGCCACAGAAGGAAAGAAGGAGGCAGTTGGGATGTTAAAGAAGAGGTTGCACAGCAGCTGGAGAATGTCCCACCTCGTGACATGCGGTGCAAGCCACTTTCCTCATGAGGCACTCAGTATGCCACTCTCTAAAACTGTGCAGATGTCAAAAGCATAATTTGGAAATTGGGACCACAAAAAGAAAAGAAGAATTAAGAGATTGAATATGTTTAGGCATGGAAGAAATATGACACTCCCTTCTGCATTTTCTGAATTACAAATCTGGTTGTCATGGAGCATTTCAGTTGTTAAAATAAAACCTAAAGAACTGTTTGAATTTGTGTTGTCCAAGAACACAAGAAGAAGAGGTGACATAATTACTGTGGATTTCAGAAATAATTTTAAGTAGGTTCAACTGCTTTTCAGCCTTCTCTGTTTTGTTCGTGACCACCTAGGATTCTGGGTTTTTGGTTAATTTTTTTTTTTTGTGGGTTTTGGGATTTTTTTTTGTTTAGGTTGGGGTTTGTTTCTTTGGTTGGGTTGGGTTGGTTTTTTATGTTTGATTTTGTTTTTCTTTTTTTTTTTTTAATTTGGCTGGGGGAGTTTGGCTTTTTAGGTTTTTTTTGGGGTGTGCACTTGTGTCGTGTTTTTTGTTTTGTTCCTTTGTTTATTTATATTATTATTATGATTGTCTCATGACCATGAATCTGAACAGTAAGGAAGTTTGGATGTTATTGTAACACTGCAGCTGAACACTAGTCAGACTCTTTTGTTTGCTGGAAGGCATGGATAAAAATGCAAGTGGATTGATGAGCCTGTAGTTGTTGAAGCAACTTACATGTGGATTCAGTGATGGGGCTAAACTGGTGCAGGACTTCTGTGGAAGTTCACAGGGGACTCTGTGAGGTTCCCAGCACACTCTTAGAGCTTAATGAGTGTGACCAGCAGTTGTGTACGTGAACAGTACCCAACTCTTTCAGCTACGCTTTTTATTCTTTTGTAAATGATAATAACTGAAAGACTGTGTACGGAATTTAAAAAGTTCTCTCTCTTTTCGTCTTTCTGTTCCTTTCAAAAATTAACTTTTGAAAACTATTACCCAATAAAATATTGGCGGGATGTTGGAGCTGTTTAGTTTCATAAGCATCAGTAAAATATTGTTTTTAATAAACTCTGTAGACATTCTGCAAAAATTACCTGCAGATTTGTCTGCCTTTTATAGAATACATTAACGTCTATCATTTTGTGTGTACTCATTAAAATTTTATAGAACAGCTACTGCAAAAAGCTCTTTAAATCATTGTAAGATGTTGTCTGGTTATTTTATGTTGATTCACTAAATAGAATTGTAGTGAAAAAAGAGTGTAGTTCACGGCTGAATATTTAAGTCAAAGTAGCAGATCTATAAAACACACTTTGATTGAGACAGCAAAAATTATCACTCTAATAATATTTTCCTTTAAATATAAGTAATTGTTTGGTATATGCAGCAAATGCTGTTATGTGTAGTACGTTGGAGGTCTTAACCCAGTAGCTGTCTGGGTTATGGCTGATGATAATGAACAAGCTGTAAAATAAGGGTAAGAAACCAAAAAATGATAGAAAAGACATAGAAAACTTTTAGTTGGATTCAAGTAAGTCGAGTTCTTCATTTCAGTTCCCTTTGGATGAGACTTTGAGCAGCCTGGTCTACTGGAAGATGCCCCTGCTCATGGCAAGAGGGAGGCTGGAACAAGATGATCTTTAAGCTCCCTTCCAAGCCATTCTAAGATTGAAATCTGTATGCAGTGCATTTCCTCTGTGAATTTTGTAGGGTGATGTATAATGAGTCCCACAGCTTTTCTTGTCCTTTGAGATTTCTAATTCCTTTCTCTGGAAACAGAGGAGGGTTGGAAAAAGCACGCAGCTCATATTTAAGTGCATTTTCCATTGGGATTATGATATTCGTGGGCTTTTCCTCTCTGACTTTGTATGTATCCCCATTTCTTTACTACCAATGTTGAACTAAAGGAATAAAGATCCCCTTATTTTATATGTAATTCCAAAAGAAATGTTAAATAATGCTACCATGAGACTTTAATACATATCATCGTATAGACAAAATAGTCAAGTCCTTCCTGTTAATTTACTATACAGCACGACTTACTGTGAAATAGCTAGAAGTCAAAGAGAAGCAGGAAAGAAGGGCCTCTCTTGAAGTTCATGGAGTTCATTATCCTTTCTGGATATTGCCTATGCATATGTATTGACCTAATCAAGTCACTGGTGTAAGAAATGGCAATATTTGCAGCACAGAAGTCTTAACTCCTCAGCTAATTCTAGTCTTTAGTATGCAGGGGACGATGTGTCTGGTGCCCCTTACAGTGTGAATTAATGTGTATTAAGCACAAACTGATTAACATTCTGAACTGTAGCATAAGCAGCGAAATGTCGTACAATGGAGCTTTGTCTGACTGTGGAATTCTTAAGTATTCTTAAGTTAAACCTCAGGGAAAATCTTAAAAGTAAACAAGATCACTAATAAAGATCAAAATCCATGTGTTAGGATCTCTACTGTTAAATTATTAAATAAAATTTTGACAGAAATATTTAGTCCTCCTTTTGGATGTTGAGGCTAGTCACCTGGCTGACTGAAAGGAAATATTACAGGCTCTGTGTCCTAACATAACTCAAAAGAAGATTACACGCGTCGAAAAGGTTTGACAAAGACTCTTGATACAGGAAGTTTGTTATATTGTACAAATCACTTGCTAATGACTACTCGAAGTAGTAGAACACAGCCAAATGGAACCCCCCATCAATATATTTCAATATGGTTTAAGAACATAAAAAAAACCCCTCAAGACTTTGGCCCATCATTAAAAAAATACTGAGGCTCCTCTTCTTGAATACCTTCACTGGGTGTTGCTCACAGTATGTAGGTCCTAAAGGCAGATGTTAAAGCCCAGGTAAACAATTGAGATTAATGTTCCCACATGATCTTCAGAGATATCTGAACCACAGAAACCTAGACTTACCTGGAAGTCCAGCCAAATGAATCTGTACTAAGTATCTCTAAGTAGTAGCTACAGAAGCATCCACAGCTGTGAAATCTCATTAGAAGCCACATTTTTTCAAGACTGGATCTGATTCACATCTAACTGCCCTTTGACGGAGTAATCATTAAAATGAGTCCCAATAATTTCTGAGGAAATAATTTTATCTTGAAATAAATTATTCTAACAATGCTACAGTTCACTATTAGAAATGCTGCACTTGGAAAAAAATTGCATTTGTGTAAGCTGATCATTATTTTTCTAATATTTGGATAAAAAAGAATATTTGAAATGGACTTTCACAGTTTTCCAACTGCTTTCTGTGAAGAAATAGCATCATAACATTATCCGAGCTAGTATAAGAGTATGGCTGATGAGTTTTTCATGCCTTTACCCATCAAAAAGAAGAGATTCAATTTGACCTGAGGAAGTTTTTCACCCTGCTGTCAACTGTTGAGNTTTTTTTTTTTGTCTTTCTAACCCTTCTAAAGTTGCTTTTTCTACATTGATGAACCTTCATTGTCTTAAGGAGGTGGGAGGTGAGAGGAGGTCTCACGATTTCAACAAAGTGACTTCTCATCCCTGTCAGTCTGAAACTCACCCAGGAAACACACAAAAGAGTAACCTTAGCATTCAATCTGACAACCTTAATAAGTCTTAAAGTTCTAGCTTGCTAACCTATTTTTATTTTTATAACTGAAAAAATAAAATATACGGCAAATTCATGTAGGAAAACTTCAAGAATGCTGTTTGGTCAGGTGTCATCCAGATGACAGAAATAATTTTTAGTGATAAGAATAACAGTCTATGTCAGGTATTTAAATATTTGTTTCGGGGCCTAGAAAGATTAAGGGGGACTATCATGGAGGAATAGCAACACGGATAGATGGAGAAAACAGCAAGATGGGATCTCAGGGTAAATATGCTAAAAGAAAAAATGCCCCAACCATGTTTCAGTTTTTAAAAGATTTAATGCACTGCTTTCTATTTATTGTAATTGATAAACTAATACTAAAAGCTAAAATTAATAAATAATTTAGCTAGCAGTTTCTGCTACTTCTTCTTTATAACATAAAAATTGCATAAAGAGTACTTAGTTTTGTTCATACCCACTCTATATTGACAAGTGCCATCGCACTTCTTTACAATGTGATCCTCAGCAGGAAAAATCTACTGGGACAAGGGACAAGCAGAGACATAACATAAAAGGCCTCTAATTTTGTTCTAAGTCTTCCCTACCTTGAATATCTAATTCCTGTAACAATTTCCTGCTATTTGCTGCCAGTTCCAGACATGTTCTTGGTTTCCCAGCACTCACACTTCTCCCTGGTGATTCACCCAAGGAGACTCTGTAGTGTCAGTCGTGTCAGCACCAGGACACAGCACATGGACCAGCTGCCTGAACACAGACACTGCAGTGTTCAACTGCAGTTCCTGTTCAGCTGAAGAGCTGCAGGCCCAGGACCAAGGTGTTGCATTCACCTGTGGTAGTACTGCCTGCTCATTTGTCTGCTCTTCCAGTTGACTCATCACGTTGACCACCAGAACCATAAGTTCTGGAAACCCCCCACATATGCAGCTGAAACCCAATTACTCAGACACCCAGAAAAAGTAATCTTGCCTCTGGCAGCAAGCTGAACTGTTGTCTTTTTATCACCACTATCTGGTCAAACGATATCATTTCAGTGCATCTTCCTGTGTTTTCTGGTTGACTTCTTTTGAGCCAGGCTATTGGATGTTGCTCATTGTAAGCGAGAAACACGTTGATTATAAAGGAAAACGGTCTGTATGATAGATGGTGGGGAGGCAACTGGAGAGAAACAGAAGATGTCAACCATGGATATGGGCAAATTATGAAGTCTGTCTTCTGGAGGAAAACTAGAGAAAACAGCTTGTGATAGGAGAAATGAGAAAAGCAGAACTTTCTCCAGAGTGCCTGCTGATCTACATTTGTCCTTTAAGAAAATTTGTGTTATTAAACAGCACAGATTTCAATTTAGATGCTCCTTAGAACTAGATATTCATGTCTCAGACTTCCCTTCACTTCACTTTTTTTTGTCCTGTGTGTTATCCTCCACTGCAAATTCCAGATAGATGGTAAACTCTCTGGAGTAAGGGCTGCTCCTCCTGGTCTGTGCATTTTTGTACCCCAAATTCTCATTTCATTTGTGCCCCAAATTCACATTTCATCGGGAATTTGGGACAGACATAATTCCAGGGTTTCAGATAAAAGGTGGATAATTCCCTAAAGAGGGTGAAAATTTTGGCTCCCTCTGGATCATGTTTCAGGGGCTGGGATTAGAGAGTGCACTGATGGATTGTCTGTCCTGTGACCCTTCTCCATTGTCACTGTTGTCACCTGTGGGTTATTTGTGGGTTGTCCATACTGCATAAAGGCAACTTAAGTTGTTCATCTCTGAAGGCCCTTTTACCTTTCTGGCAGGAGACATAAAAGTTCTTGTAGAAAAATAAGAGATGTTACATCTACCCATAAATTTTTGATATTGGAAGCTGCAGAGCTTTTTTGAACTGTATCACCTTTGAATTAGTCTATCACAATGAGTTTCTCTGATTTACAGAAATATGCTGGTATCCAAGGCAAATAGACAGGAATATGCTAATTCTGTATATAGGCGCAACATGCCTATTAAAGCCCACACGAAAAGAAAACATCTTGAATGGAGTAGATTTGGCCTGGTTTTTTTCCACTAGTTGCCACCTGATTGCATTGGCGTAGTGTTCGTGGTCATCAGTGCTAGATGCAGGTCTGCCCTCAGTGTGCCAGCCAAACCAGTCCCTCCTGCTCACACTGGACTGAGAAATGTGATGTTAAATTAAACACTAACAGTTTAATGAGTTCCCAATTAAATCTAAATTTAAAGCTTTTTGTTTATCCTGGCCGTGCTCAGAGGCTTAACAAAGCAGTTAAAATTATAATTCCTAAAGTAAACTTATATTATTTCATTTGTGTTGCTTCTGAATCCTTAATTGAGCCCATTATACCTTTTTTTCACTCTTATCTCTTTCTTGTTAAATTTTTAACACTTAATTAGCCACCATTATTTAGTCATAATGAGGGAACAGAGTCAGGACATGTATATTTCTTAACAGTAGTGTTGATGCCACCCCAAAATACTCCCAAATTCTCCAAAATCTCCTATTCCTTCAGCTTTACATAGTAAAAAAAATATTACCAGTTTCAATTTTATACTACTGGAACTCATCCTCTCTTACTTCTCTTCACAATTTTCCCTAGTATGACACTGAAAATGCATTTAAGATGCAGACAAGGTCCTTAAACAGCTATTTAGCTTGCAACTCAGCCGCATTTTCAGCTATAAAATACCATGCAGCTGGATAGGGCTCGGTGCTGGCTTGCTACTAAACTAGCAACTGCTGAATGTTGACAGTCACAGAAATCACAGTCCTAATTCCTGCTTTGTTTTTTTTTTTTTTTTTTGCAGACTTGCATTGCATAGGTTGATGTGGTAGACCTTTGTCTCAGTTCCATAAACTGAATTTCTCAGGCTGAACCCCATTTATTTGGTAAAAGTGCCCTGGATGTATAGGAGTTGGCTTTGTTGTTATACATAGAAAACACCTCAAAAGATTTTTTTCTTGTTGTTGTTGTTTGGGGTGTGTGTGTGTGTGTGTGTGTGTGTGGTTGGTTGGTTTGTTTGTTTGTTTTTCCTGTTGTTTTTATGTTGGGTTTTTTTTGGGGGGGGTTGGTTTCTTTTTTTGTTTTTTTGGTTTTTTTTAAAGAAAAGCTGAGATCTATCAGATCTCTGGGTTTAACTGTGCCACCTCAGATACGCATGTAACGGAGGCAGGCAGAGGACAGCACACTGCCAACCTCCCTCCAATGTCGCCTTCAACTGTAAGTTAAGCACAACAGGCCCGGGTTTGTCCTGTGTAAAATAAGCCCCTAATTGAGATCTCTAAATCTAACACCAGTTTCCTTGGTGGTAAACAGACAGACCTGGGTGTGTTGACTGTAGGTGTAATGTGGGATTCCTGTGTCAAGTAATTTTGGCCCACGTAAATTCCTACTGTTATGTCAATTTAATCTGCCTTTCTTTTTCTTCTGCTATTGCCATCGATAGGAATAAAGAATACTTTGATGTTCTCAAAATTGCCAATTTTGGGATTGTAAGTGTAATGGGAATCATCTCTGGGCCCATTGTTTTATCTTATGGAACAAAGTTGCATCTACAATGGTCTTACATCAATTTATAGCTAATCTACTATTGATTTCAATAACTTGGTCCATTACAACATGCTTGTTTAACACACTCTTTTTGCCAGTAATTGTACTATTTAATATTTCATGTAATTGTCTTAGAGTAGTAGAGCAGAAAGCTACGTGAGGCATGGTTTTGCTACTTCTCTCTTCTCTTTTCTGCCTTCCCTATCCTTGTGTCTCCTTGTTCCATGTCAAAAGACTAATTTATGAGCAGACTCTGAGTCATGTCTGGCCTGTTGATTTATTATTGAGCAGCGTTGAAATAAGACTGTATCTTGTGCATTTTCATCTTTGTGAATGACGAGCAGCTGCTGATTTTATATTAAAATTCCTCATTTTCTGCAAGTCTGCAGGTCACAATTATTTTAAAGTTCCTACCATAATTTGCATTCCTCTACATCACATCACCTCTTCTTTTCAAATATGGTAAACTATAATCTTAAATCATTTTCTTAATGACAAGAGCTATGAGAACAGAGGTAAAAGACTGAAATAGATATAATTAGTAAAAATCCTATTATGCAAAATCAAGTTTTAGTAGTAGTCTCTTGTTTAAGATATAGCTTAAGGAATTTAAATATATCTGTGTAAAAATGTTATGTAAATCAGAGTTGAATAAAGGAATCTTTGTTTCCTATTCCTACTGCTTTGGACTGTTTGTGTTACATCATGTTGTTATATTTCAAGCGTGATATATTTTAAGCATACTGTTCTTCCTTGTTATGCAAGATCATGTTAGCCTTTATGCTTTTTATATGTGCATATGCATCTACACAGGCAATTTTAATTTAAATTAATCACCTATGTTCTATGAACTTTGAAACATAGCAACAGGCAGTTGTAAACAATCCACGTAAAGCAGTCATAAATGACAGGCCTTTTCCTAACCTCACAAAACCAGCAGATGCTGCAATTTCTATTTCAGATCAGTAAAACACCCTCAGACACAAAAGTGCCAAGTAAGAAAGGGCTGTGATGTATAAGAATCTCTTGCATTGACTGCATTTCCAGTGTGGCTGTGGATCCATTCTCAGGGAGCATTTATATGAGAAGATGTAACATACTCTTTTTCTCATGTTTACCTAGTGAAGCACTTAAGTAATTAAAATTAGTCATGTAACTGAAATAAAAATATCTACACTGTGAGATTATACATGGATTGGAGAACGGATAATTTAATAAATTCTCTCTCTTTTTATATTCCATCCACATGTTTGTGAGGCCATGCTGTACTCACAAAGAAGAAGCAGGCTCAGAACACTGTCTCTGGATTGCCTGATGTACTATTTTGGCAAACAAATCCAGATTATGTAGGCCATATAATAAGGTTCTGGAATTCACAAGAAGCCATCAAATCAGCTCAGCCATCCTCTCTTACTAGTGCGTTACGCTCTGTTTCAGTTTTATCCATGTTTTTGTTTAAATAATACATCAAAATACAATAAAATACAATAAAATGTATCCTCTCACTCAGCTTATTTGATTTTGACAGTTACTAGCAATATTTTAATTTCCTCTGCCAGAAGTTAAGATTACATATAAGCGTGTTCAAATGTGAAAACTGGTTTTCCAGGGAAGTGTGAGATCTCAGTGCTTGGTGACACTCAAAACTTAACTTGACAAAGACTCTAAGAAATCTCACAAATCTTTGAAGTAAACCACTCTTCCTAGAGTGAGGATTAGAGGATCTTCAGATATTTCTCCCAAGCTAAATTGCTCCAGGACTTTGTCAGTCTCTTTCAGTGTTCATCCTATGTCATGCCCTCTAGCCTTTCTTTTGCTCCACCCCAATACAAGAGAAACACCCTCGAGTTTCTGTAAATTCCTGCTTTGTTTCTTCTGATAATCTATGGAACTGAGATGCTACAGACCTTGCTGCTTTGTTGGCCCTTTCACTTCTGCAACAAAACCTGTCAGGGAAAGAAAGGATATTCTAGAGGAGGAAGGAACATCCTTTCATCTAAACTTGTAGCTTTCATGTTTCCTGCACATTAGTGTCCTGTATTCTGATACTCCGTCTTCCATCCCTCCATTGTCTTCTGGGATCGTTACCTTCTTTATGATTTTCTAATTTTTTTAACCCCTCAAGAAACAAACAAACAAACAAATTTGAAATTTCCCTTCTACTTTCTATTCCTTTGTCTTCTGATTTTATAGAGTTCTTAGGGGCTTCCCCATGATAAATTTACTTTCACAACATTGCTCATGTTACCATAGTACTTTTGAAGTACTGTTAGCAGATATATATATTTTTTTTAATGTTGTTTTCTAGGAAGAAGACCAAATTCAGAATAATAGACATTAATATTCTGCAAATATTTGCAATTCACTGTTAAAACTAGACAGTAAACCGTATTTTTATATTAAGCTACACATTTTATTGCAATTTTGTCAGTGAATTAGTAAAGAAACAGATGCATATGATTTATGATATTCTACTAATGCATGTTCTTTTCCCAGTGGATCTTAAAGGTTTGCATATATGCAGAAGAAAGAGATTAAGCCCCAGATCTTTTTTTTTTATTTAATAAAAAGTTCCCTCCGTTATATCCGTCAAGCTATATGGGTTACTGTGTTGTTGAATGAACAGCTAGAATACCCTCAGCCTTCATTCAGCTGGATGCTGGTTTTAAATTTGAATTAAATTCAACTAAAAAATTCATTGTAACTGCTATTTTCAGTAAGGCTGCTTCTTTTTAACACTGTTCTACGCTAATATTAAACCAGTACTGGACCTTCATCAGTCACTTGTAGACATAAGGATCTATGTACACAATTCCTTCTTTACACTGACTCCACATCAGAGCTTATAAAAATTACAGAAAACAGAGTCACCACATAGGATCATCAAACTCAAATATGCACAAGATAAGAGCAAGAATTAGAATATATAATTGCATGATAAATAATGATTCTGTTTTCCTGGAGGGAAAAAAAAGGTAAGAAAAAGCGTAAAGGAAGAACAGACAGCTTTATTCTGTCAAGGTGGTGAGCCTTTAAAGCAATTAGGTTAGAGAAAAAATTTGAAGACTCTAATTTATATAATTTATATATAAATAATAATAAATATTAGTAACTGTGAGAAAGAAAAAAAAAAGAGAAATGAGACTGTAAATAATTGAGAGGATGAAGAGAGGACAGTTGTGTTTGTCATCTTCAGAAGGAAATGAAGAACATATTTTGAGCCACTACAAGCCTCTGTGGGATTCAGCCTGTTTTTTCAACATGAGATTGACTGACTGAAAGGAATTCACTTATATAATACTGCATTCAGGAGATAAAAATGAGAGATTAGGTGCATACGTAATAGAAGAAAGGACTGAACAGAAATTACAGGAATAATGAAAACACCTACTGCGATATCCCACATGACAGATTTTTTTATATATTGGAAATTATCTAATGTCTTATGCAGAAGACATGTTTATTTCTAATTTATGGAGTAAGACACTTGAGTGTAAAGGCTCCCAATGGTTTTGCCAGGCTACAAGTACGGTTCTTAACATGCCTGCCTTTCAGAATGGTATCTATTAACACAGTAACATTATTTGAGATTTATACTACAGTGAAAAGAGGTGTTTTTAATGAATTTAATAAGGATAAACATGATTCTATCAAGTCAATGAAAAGTTTTGCATGAAATTTCTTCATGAAAATATTATTGGTGCTTTAAGTCTTACTTCTTTGTTTCTAAGGTTGTTATCTTTTTTGTTTTTTTGTTGTTGTTTTTTTTTTTTTTTCTGTTGCAGGAAGAGAAAACTCCCTGGGTTTATGAAAGAATAGACTTTTTTTACAAAGTCTTCTGTTTTATTAGTAGAAATAAAAAAAATCCCAAAAGAATAATTTTTGTTCGTATGTATGTTTCCTGATTTGATGCAATTATACACAGTTTATAAATATAATAAACAATAAAAAGAACCATTTAAAACAGCTGCTCATTGTTATTTCAAACAAATTTCCTGATCAGGGTCAGCAGGACAGATCATGACAGGTGTTTCAAAAAGCTACCTCTTGAGCTTTTATAGATCATTAATTCACTTGAATACTGCTCTGGCAACTTTATCAATATAAATTTTCTCTGCAAACATGTACTTTTTAAGATAATTAGTTTTTTATGAAAGAAGAAGTAATTTTCTACAGGAAGTCAGTAACCGTAAATCACCGGAGCTGCATATCAAGCATTAGTTCTTCCCACTTGCTCAGTCACCATATGGCACCACACACTGTGCTGAAAGATAATCACTTTATTGTTGGCTGGGTTTTTAATCAGCTACATCTCATACTGTTTTGTTAAACATTGCCTTGCAAATAAACCAGCCTTACAATACATTTTTGCCTCAGAAGAAAACATAAATAAGACCTCGTGAAACACAGGAAGATCTGGTCAAACTTGAAACCCAAAATTTAATCAGTTGATCAGGCATGAAAAAATCAGATTCATTATTTAAAACACCACAAAGATCCACCAAGTGGAACTGGGTTGGGAGCAGGGGAAACCACTGTGCAAGGTGTCTGTTTTCTAGCAGTAGTTTGCTGGCTGAATTAAGCTTGACAGCTGCTGTCAGACTGTAATCTGCCCTGCACTGAGCTTGAGCAGCTAATGGGGTGCTGGTGTCCACCCACACTGCAAGTGTGCACAACCAGTGATTTTACACAGTGATCACTCCTGCACTTCTCTTCTGCTTTGTTCCCACAAACAGAAACTCCCACACAATGTTCCTGGGTGTTCCTCAGGTAGAGGTCTTTGCTTTTGGTTTTATATTGTGCCCACTCGGACAGGAGCTCTCTGGCTCAAGAGCTCCGCAACTTTGAATAGATCTGCATTCATAGAGATTGTATTGGGTTTGCATAGCAAGGTTTTGGTAGCAGCAGGGCAGAGGGGAGGGAGGAAACTGCTGCAAAACAGCAACTGCAGTCAGGAGGAGGAGTGGGAACATGTGAGAGCCCCAGCCCAGCAGATCCCAAGGGCAGTGAAGAAGGAGGGGTAGGAGGTGCTCTGTACTTGGAAACACTCCCCTGAAGATCGTGGTAAAGACCATGGTGAGGCAGCTGTGCTCCTGCAGGCCTTGGAGATCTGTGGTGGAGCAAACCCCACACCGGAGCAGGTGGATGCCTGAAGGATGCTGTGACCCTGTGGGAAGCCTGAGTTGGAGCAGTTCCCTGAAGAACCTGTGGATCCATGGAGAGAGGAGGACTTGTGACCTTGTGGGGGACCTACGCTGGAGCAGCCTTTTCCTGAAAGACTGCACCCCATGAGAAGGGACCCACCCTGGAGCAGTTCCTACAGAACTACAGCCCACGGGAAAGACTCGTGTTGGAGAAGCACATTTGTGGAGGACTGTCCGTATGGGCCATTCACTTAAGAGCTGGGCTTGATGATCCTCCTAGGTCTCTTGCAACTCAGAATATTTTGTGATTCTGTGGGATGTGCTCCCTGCTGGAGCAGGGCAAGAGTGTGAGAGTCCTCCCACTGAGGAGGAGAGAGCAGCAGAGGCAACTGGTGTGATGAACTGACTAAAACACCCATTACCTGTCCACCTGTGCCTCTGTAGGGGAAGACATACAGAAAATAATTAGTGAAGTTGAACCCGGAGAGTGATGAGTGGGGGGAAGATGTTTTTAGGATTTGACTTTATTTCTCATTATCCTACTCTGATCTGATTGGTAATAAATTCAGTTAATTTCTCTGAGTTTGTTCTTCTCATGAGAGTAACTGGTGAGTGATCTCTTCATTTTTATCTCAACCCACAAGTCTTATATTTTCTCTTCCGGTTCAGCTAAGGAGTTAAGTGATACAATAGCTTGGTAGTCACCTGGCATCCAGCCAGGGTCAGCCCACTAAGGGGATTAAAAAGGAAAAAACAAAGGTTTCTTAGTCTATGACAAGGTTTCCAAGGAGAAGTAACTAAAGAGTCATTCCTCAGAAACAACTACAAATACACAATAGCAACAGCCTGAGATAAAAAATAAAGAAATTAAAAGATTTTTGTATTTCTAATTTACATAAGATTACATAAAATTTACAGAATGTTATGGTTATGTAGTCAAATGCTGAAATTAATATTAGCAGTGCAACCTTCTCTATAGCCTTTTGCATATGAATTGTGATACATGCACTCTTTGGGACTGTTGGAATCCCCAGACAGCCTCCTTTCTCTCACTTCCTGAATGCAGAATCAGATTATTCCTTGCGGGGTTGCCAGGAGGGAGGGGGGTGGCAGGGCAGTGGTGGGGAGGAACAGTTCCTGACTCTCTGAGGAATTTCTGACTCTCCTGGGATGGAACATGCTCAGCATGGATATGCTGTTCTGCAAAACTGCACCGGAAGAAATCTTCAGATGCTCAGATTTGGGGAAAATCTCAGGGGAGGCTAAAACATTTCTGAAGCAAGTAGAAATGCTCTGTCAAGTATATTGTTTCCTTCCCAGATGGTGGATATACTTGAACTCTTAAAAATTTGGATGCTTCTCGATTTGAACAAAACCAATGTCTTTCCTCATTTGCAGAAAGGCTTGGCTGTTTGTGTAGAGATAGTCACTCCAGAATTTACTCTGGTAGACTAAATGAATGAAAAGTTTTAGAATGAATGCCTAATGGCTAGCTAAGTTTTAAACAACTAAAACCAGTGTATCTGTCTTACAATCACTCTTCTATATCTACATCTATTTCACGTTATGATTAAATAGTGATTTTGTGGTTTTAGAGGAACAATCCGTGGTGGTGCATTCCCCCCCCACACCCTTTCCAGGCCACGGTGTGATCTGACAAATGTTAGGCCTCGACCTTGAAAAACAGCACCTGGGCTCAGCTCATCCTGAGCGTATCAGAAACACTGTCTGCTCCCAGGAATTGCTAACGAGCTCCTATTTTCTGTATGAACAGCCCTGGAAAATACTTTTCTTACCTGAACAGCGTAACATTCCTGTTCTCACACTTTCAAAGAAGCGGACCCGAACTGTGGTCAGGGTGAAACATTGTTATGACTAAAGCCCACTCCCTTTTGACCTTATAAACAGCGGTGCAAAATGAGACCCTTTGCGCTCTCCTGGGCCGCAGCAGACTGTGACCAGCAATCTCCCTCTGACGGGGACACCTCTCAGAGCCAGCAAACTCTCGATTTTGCCATACTTGGAGGATCGCTGAATAATGACAAGCCCTGGGCCGATACCCTCACCCCTCAAGACCCTATCCTTTGCCCGTCAGGAGATGCAAAGGCATCCAAAGTCAATATTTTGCTGTCCTCTGAGGGGAATTTTTCACAGGTACCTTTCCTGCACTAACTCTTCATGTCTGTGTGCATGCATGTGCACAGATGCTATAGCAAATCTGAGAGAAATGCTGCTTTGTTAGATGTTAAGTACCTTAGATGTCTGAGTAAGTTAGGCCTGTAAGTCAGCTTGTGACTTACGACTTAATCTTACCGAAATGCTGGTAAGAGAAATGCTGTTCTTTTGCTGAGTTGGTAAGTTCAATATAAGTTATAAGATAAGTTCAGTGTTGCTAAATGTTGTTCTTTCGCTACGTTGCTAAATATAACTTTGAAGTTTTAAGTTTAGTTAGATACTGTTAAGTGTTCTGTTAAATTGTTAAGGTTAAGTTATAAATTAAGTTTAAGTTAAGTTAGGTGTAAATTAAGTGTTGTTCCTTTGTTAAATTGTTAGATTTAAGATATAAATATGTTAAAGTACTGTTAAGTTTGACTGTTGTTAAACTTTCAGGCTGTGTTCCTTTACATCCTTGCCCTCACTGTTCTTTTGTCATATGCACCTAAACACACACACATACACAAACACACACATATACACATACCCCTAGATAGTTCCCAGTTAATTTCTGTTTCGATTGCTTGGATTTTGTTTGGTTTTGTTGTTGCTTGTTTTTCCTTGGTGTGCCTTAACTGTCCTGTAAGTAGTAAAGTGAATTTTGCCAAGGACGAACTTTGCTGTGCGGTCGCTTAGTGTTAAATCTGGCTTTTGCTGATGATTTTTTAAGCAATCTCAAACACTCATTCGTAACACAGTCATAGATAGACACAGTGCTGTGAAATCACAGGATATCAAAAAGATGACATTGGCTTTGATGGCTAGTCTATAAGGAAAAGAACAGAAGGGAAATGTAAAAGTTTATACTTTTATATTGATCTTATTCATAGTTTCAACTTCTGTATAAGGCATTATGGAACCCTTGTTTTTCATACCAGTAATTTACCAGAGTTTATTATGTTGGTAGGAATAAGTGTAATTGTTTTAAAGAAGAACAAATGATAATTTTTGAAGTTAACAAGATTCTTCAGCATTTTGTTTGGTATTTTTCTGTGTTCTTTCCAGTTTTCTCTCGATTTAGATGTACAGGGGAGAGGAATTCCTACTTATTTTCTTTTATATAAACAAGATTTTTTTTCTGTAAATAAGTTTTCAGTTCTTTCTCTTGTTCCCAGCCTGCAGCTGGACCATCTATGGAATAAATCCTGATGGGAAAGAGAGGATAGTGCACATGTGCATGCATATTATATAGACATTACGAATGTAACCATTAGGAGCTGATTTTGCATGCTCATACACAGAGGCTGGGGTGTCACACAGTATCCTGGTGGCTGCAACCCCAGAGAACAAATAAAACATTCCTTTTTCGTTTGGTGAGTTGAGAGACTGGCATCAGGGAATGGGTACCATGTTTTCAAGTTTAAGGGATGTGAGAAACGTGGAATTAAGGAGGAACATAGGAAAAGTGAGAAAGATATATAATCCTGAGCATGTGTGTTATCTTTCATAAATCTTGAGGTTCTGGCATTGCTTATGGCATTAACCATAAACTACTTGCAATTATGGCAACATTTGCTATGACATCTAAATATGTCTGCTCTTTATAAAATGTTTTGCCAAGCAGGAGTTTCTGTGTACAATTTGATTAGTCATTTATTCAAGGAAATTCTATGTCAGTTGCCAGGAGACAGGAATGAAGTGCTTGGCTCTGGGAAAGTTCTGTTCCCATCATGTATATTTGAAGGGATGCCCAGGCAGATTGAGCCTAACCTTTTCTGCTCCCAATAGCACATGACAGAGGGGCTCCTGGATATGCTTTAACCCATAAAAACATGCTGAAATCAGCTCTATAGATGATGAAGGTTTATGGTTTGATCTTAAGTTCTTTCCATTTCATATGCTGTATGTGTTTCAGGGGAAGGAGTAGTGGCAGAACAGCTGATGAGATTGATATTTGGGTTTAGGTATCCACCGATGCATTACAAAATTTAATTAAAATTATCAGAGCAATATGTCTTCCTTGTGCCAATTTTTGCTTCACAGGGGATCTAGTAAACAAAGGCAGCATAAACTGTGCATCTCAAATGTTTGCCCGTCTCTCTGCAAAAATGCTGCCACATTTCTAGTTAATCCTACCAAATATTACCTAAAACAAAATTTTGGGAAGATCTGTCTTCTTTCTGTAGGCCATAGCATGAGCCTGAGCATTTTGCTTCAGTCTTTAATGCTGAAAATTTCAGAAATGTAATTTTTTTTCTTTTTTTTTTTTTTTATATTTACACATATCTCAGAATCTGAAAAAAATTTGTTGTTGTTTCTTGGTTGTGGTGTGGTTGGTTCTGTGGGGGTTTTTTGATTTTTTTTGGTTGGTTGGTTGGTTGGTTGGATTTTTTTTTTAGGGGTTTGGTTTTTGTTTTGGTTTTTTGCTTGTTTGTTTTTTTGCTTGTTTGTTTTTGGGGTTTTTTTTGTTAGCGTGTTTTCATTGAAAATTTGGGCCGAGAACTGTTCTGAGTCTATAACAAACTGATACTGATATATCTGTCTCTTCCTTGAATTCATCTCAGCAGTCCTTTGACATTACCAAGACACCGTGGCTGGGGATTGAGCGTTGGCAGTGGTGGGATGGCACGAGAAATCGAAAGGGTGAATGGCTCTTGGTATCTTTAGCTGTCTATAGGCTTGAAAATTTGGATGGGCACCAAATTATAGTGTTGTCTTGGTAAGGGAAAGATTTTCCCAGGAGCAAGTGGTTACATTTCTCCAAAGAAGTGTGAAGCACAAGTAGAATTATACCATTGAGTATACTCATTGTCTGGGGTGGATTTACGTAGTCTTAGTCATATAGAGGTGAGTAACTATGTGAGTAATGCCATTGACTTCTGCCAATTTAGTCACTGCTTGAGAAGGAGAATTGGATTATTTTCTGACTGTGGTATCACAAGCAGCTGCTCACTGTTTTCCCTACCTTTCTCTATTCCAGCACAAAATCTTAACAACGGTTTTTCTGGAGTAATTTCTCCTTCTCTTGCTTAGTTTTTATGAGACTTCACAGTCAAAGTCTTTCCATTAAAAATTATATGAAATATAACCCTCTTGTCTGAGGATATTTTCCTGTATTTAAGCCATGTGAAATATTTTCTGTTATTTTAGAAACACCTGTGAGAGAACTTCCACTGAGTTACCGTGTTTTGAATAATATTCTCACCACAGAAGCATAAAGTGTCTAGATTGAGGAATCCTCAAGTGCTTCTTACCCTTCCTTATGGCCTTGGTTATTTGCCTCACCTAAGCACATCCAACACTTTGTTCACTTTAAGAGAGTAGTACTTCTTGTAACCACGGATGATATTCTTGGCTTACCAAGAGAGAATATCCTATAAGTAGTTCGGGAGCATTTGTAATAACAGGATCACTGTCTTGTTGGCCAGCATCATAAAGCAAGGTAGATGTACCCGGAAAGACTCATCAAAAAAGGACAACCAAATTTCATTCCTTAGTCTTGCTTCTGGCTTTTGCTTGTATCCTTAGTGCATTATAACACTCTTTTGAATCCTGCTTCTGGCCCCCTCTTGTATCCAGGGTCATAGTTACCTACTTATAGGTTAATATCCTTTTACTATATCCTTACAGCCAGCAGTCCATCCTGACAGCTACAAACAGGACTTTTCTCAAACAAAAAAATGTGCTTTCCCTATTCCTGAGTATTCTTCTTCCTAGCTTTGGAGATATGTGCCTCTTTTTCTGGAAGTACAGTCTGTCTCTTGTTATTCTGCAGTTCAGTTCTACAGAGGGAGTTGCAGATTTCTGTGCTGTCAAGCCTAAATCTTTAAGTGAGTTTATCTTCAAAAGAAAACATGAGGCAAAATAAGAGGGATTAATTTGCTCAAAAGCTGTGACCCGTGAGTACAGCTGAAGCAGAAATGAAATATCAGTTCTCCAATACCACATTCTGTTATAGAAATGTACATTCAGACAACTTGAATGGAATCCATTGCTTCCATCTTAAGCATCCAAGAAGCATATGTTTAAAGTTCAGCCTGCTGCTTTAAACTTTTTTAGCAGTCACTGAAGAGAACATGCTCTAGAGTGGATATCTTGTGCCATCCAAAGAAAGCATTTTAAATAGTATCAGAAGAATTCAATCCTAGAGGTGCAAAACAGACATCAGACATAAATACTGTTTTTATGAGTAGGAATTACTACATTAAAGAAAAGTGAGAGGAAATAAGTTGCTTTGTTCCTGGTTATAAACTGTGTTATGGGCCACTATATGAGATTGTCTCACAGTAAAAAAAGGAACATGCAATCTGTATGCAATCTGAGCCCCTGAATTAAAAAGGACTACGCAGAACTGAGACAATACTGGGGAAACAGGGACTGACTGGAAAGTAATTGCTTTGAAAATTGAAAATGTAACCTGGTCTTTATGTGGTGGACAAAGGGATGTGAAGAGCGTGTAGCAGTTAAACACAGGAATCTTCGGTCAGAATGTCGTGGGTTGACAGGTTTCTAGGCGAATTTCACCCTGCCAGGTCCTCTGGACGTGACAGGGTGTCGTGGGCCAATGACATTTAAGGTACGCCCTCTGCGAGATACAGTATTTAGGGAGCTGGACACTTGAAACTTCCTCTTTGGCTTCCAGCGTTCCAACAGGTAACAGGGGAGTGACGGGTTTTTTGCCAGGCTAAGCCTCAGGGCCGGCCTGGCTGCCCCCCGCCTCCGTTCCCCGCGAGGGCCGGGCCTGGCTCCCTTTTACCATCCACTGGGCCCAGCAGCCCCCGGCCTCGGGCCGGTGGGCTCGGCCCGCTCCCCCGCCCCTCCCGGCGCGGGCTGGGCCGGACCCCCACCACCTCTTGCCGCCTCCAGCAGCACCCTCGCTTGGCCTGGCCAAGTGGGGGAGGCCCCCGCAGTTCGCTGCAACTCCTAAGATCCTGATGCAGCTGGCCCAGCATGAGGAGAACGGCCCTCTCCCTCCTCCTCCTTCTCCTTTCCCTCCCCCGGCTCTGGCCGCTGCCCGGGGATCCCATGACCATCCACCACCGGCCCGGGACAAGATTAACCCTTCAGACACCGATTGTCTCCCGAGTCAGGGAAAGGGGTGAAAGCATGTGAAGGAAGCTACACCGAGACACTGAAGTCAGTGAAGAAAGAGAGCTGAACTAGATGGAAGGAGAATGAGAAAATGCCCTAGCTCTGGGGCTGAAATTCTCTTGTGAAGCTATGGAGGATGGGTGATTGACCCATCAGACTGTTTCCTGTAACTCATGA
>VZTF01002612.1:1238628-1315300 GCA_013397755.1 Cnemophilus loriae | reverse complement strand
GCTGCAAGGTGTGGGAAGGACTTTCACAGGGGTCAGAAGCTATTAACCCCAGGTGGCTGATTCACTGTGATGCTGAAGCCACGAGAGAACTGTTTTCCTGTGGAAAGACCTCCATAGTACGAGAGACACTCCGCTCTCTAAGTAGACTGAAGAAAGGTTATTCTAGAGGTGGCAAACTGACTGAGAAATATCAGGTTTTGTGTCTTTGCATTGTCAGTGGGGAAATATCTAAAAGAGAAGTTTGGGGGGAGGAGAGGTTTTCTGAAGGTTTAATCTATTTTTTTTTCCCCTCTTTTTTTCCTTCTAGTTCTGTTAATAAAACTTTCTTTATATTCTTTAAAGTTTGAGCCTGCTTTGCTTCTCCTAATCCTTATGTCACAGAGGAAAGTGTCCTGAATGATAGGCCTGAATTTAAACTACTGCACTTAAATTGGATTGGTGAACTCAAACCACTATACAGAAGATAGTGCAGTTACCAGTGCAGTGACAGTAATGTGACTCCCTTTTGCCTTCATGATAAAGGCAGAAGTCATTTTACCTTGATTTTTTTTTTCTAAGTTAGCACATTTCGGTGTGACATGTTCTAGAGGCCAGTGCAAAATGCTAAGAATCCTAAAGTTGCCACCTAGAGAAATGAATAAAACATACAATGTTATTAATATTTATAACTGGTGGCACAAAGAAGGCTGGTAGCAGCCTAATTAATGCTCAGTGGTATGAAAAGGTCTGTATGTTATCCCCATTGGACAGCAGTCAGCGAGGCTGGATTCTGAGCTGACTAATACAACGTCCCTCAGGTGTCATGTTGTTTACCACTGTCATTCTGGCTTATAACCTGCTTGTGAGGTATACCTTTGGTGTAGGTTTTCAGAAGGTCTGATCTTTTCCTAGATCATAGCTGTCCTGATAGGCAGCTGTGGTGTTTTGAGGAGATGTGTTGGAACCAATCAAGCCGTGCCAATATAATAACTTGAGCACACTGGCTCAGTCAATTGTTTGTTACTTGTTTGACATACTTATCGTTGTCTTTCAAGTGCTTTTTGAAGAATTGTGACAAAGTCCATGAAAATCTGTACTTCAATTTAATTTGAAATAATCCTGTAGATGCAAGTATTCAATGAAGACAAGCATGCTTTTAAAAATTATGTTGACCAAGGAAATATCTTGTTCCTTGCAAGTTTAAAGTAATTAGGGGAATACAAAACTTCCAGGATATAGGCAGCAAACTTAACGTAGATAATGATGTTTTACATTACAGTTATTGAATTTGTCCAGTTGTGGAACTCAGATGACAAACATCTTAAAAATACTGTGATTAGTAAAGTGCTTTGCCTATAACTGACATTTAAAGAGATAAAGACACCAGAAAAGAGACAAAAGACAATACAAATTATAACCAGTAGGCTCCTTCCATTGCAAAAATATCTGTTTGGCTATAGTGTAAGGAAATAAAAACAGGGCCATGAGACACACTTAAGCGAAAGAAACCATAAGAATGTGTAACTAACAGCCTATTTCCTATTATTAAATCTGTCCTTTGTCATTTTGTTTTTCCTGGTCCTTGGCATATAAGCTGCTCTCGCTCAACCTCCCACATTCATCCTAAGGCAGATCTGAGTAGGCTTAAGGGAATAATTTAAAATATGCTTCTAAAGGTTCTTGAAAGTATTTTTATGGCCATTGTGGAATAAAGCAGTAAGGATTCAATTTGCCACGGACATGGGGATCTGTTTGTATTTTACACTTCATTTCATTAAACCCTCATATCAAATATAGGTAACTCATTAGGACATATTTCTAGGTAGGAAAGAATGAGCTGAGTATTTTTTCTTCAGTTTATGTTTCTTTATGCTGATCTGCTTATCAAAGTGTGAGGTGTGAAGCATCTTGCTGAAGTGACAGAAAGTTCTGCCTCTGGAAGTTCTGCTTCTCCATGATACAATTACTCTTCTGAAGAAGATGTGATGTGTTTCAACAGGGAGGAAATCGAGTGGAAATCAGGAATCTGGAGTTCCTTCAGAACCCTGCCACCAGCCGACTCTGTCATCTTGATTATATTACCCTGAAATAAAAACTTTACATAAGAATGAAGTGGAATTGAGATGGTTTTATGGCACATACTCTTGTAAATGCTTTGTTTTACACTTTTTTTTCTCCCCACCACATTTGCCGTATCTTTAGTTAGAAAGTGGAGCTCTGCTCCTTCACATTTTAAGTCTTGATCTGCTCAGAGCAATATGGTACTGCTTAAGTATAGCTATAGCCTTCAGCTTATGTAACATATCCAGAACAGACAATATCCTGATGGTTACACAAGGTTCAAAGGACCAAAGTTGGTTTTGTGTATCTTAAATGTAAGAAAATCAAAATGTAGATAGTAGTGAATATTCTGGTAAAATAATAGGTCTGACATGTCCAGGGAAGATTTTGAGGGCTGTTTCAACACTTGAATCCTTTTTAACATAGCCTTACATTTTCTCTAGCATCAGTCTTTCTATTTAATGTATATATGACCTGTATGCAAACATGCTGAAGTTCAAATTAGACTTTCAAGTCCCAACATAATGTTGGTAAAACTGGAGTATTTTTGTGGAGCTCTATTTGTTTCCTTGAGGTCCCTTTCAAGCTGGAACTGTATGTTTCTAAGATTGATTCTGTGGTTGATTTTTATATAGATTTATTAATACATCCCAGTGCAAATATGTATCTTAGTTTTCCTTTTGATGAGGGGATTTGGTGTCTGTCAAATAGGAAGGTTTAATATTCAGCATGAACACAACAAACAAAAATTAAATGAACTGTTTCTTCTACTGTATTCTTTAGATAATTTGAAAGTTGAGATTTTTCCCTTTCTACTTTTACATTTGCCTCTGGATATTTATGACTGTCTATGACATTCAGTAGGTTTCATGAACAAAGAACATGATAATAAGACCTGAGCTGTTTTGTTACTGCTGCTATTTCCTTTCTCGCTTTTTAATATAATGGAGAAAATAAAACCTTAATCACTAACAATCACTGGTAAACTAGCATCACAACTCAATCCCATAGGGATGATTTGCTCATACCTTGCATACCATATATAGCATTAGAAGCTCTTAAAAACTTATTGCTTGCCATCAATTTTAATAAAAACACCTCACATCTGCTATTTTAGTTCTGATGAAAAGAAAATTTCATTTTATTGTGTGTGTCAATGGAAATTAGGAATTAAGTTTTTCAGCACATGCATTATCAAGGGGGATTAACTCAATGATTTATTCATTGTTTTTCCTAAGTGTTTCATTAGAATTCATATTCTTCCTAGAGAGGACTGAAAATTATTAGGGTAGGCAAAGGTGGCAAAACTTTGCATTTAGGAACTGATCTACAGAGGAATGCACAGATTCATGGTATAATTTCCCAGTAATTATTACACTACATTTTTCAGTATACAACTGAGGGCCCTTTCAATTCCTTTTATTCCTGGTATGCAATGGAAATGGCTTTTTAAGCAAAGTGATACCAACATTGAATCTCCAGGATGGACATCAAAATCTGTGTCTCTTTTCTAATTTGGAATCTACTGTCTCTCCTTCATCTCTCAATTTTTGTCCTATTTCCTGTTAGAATAATATACATGTTACAAGGACTTGGTTACATTTCTGTGGCATGAGGAGTTCTCATTCAATGGGAAATGTTATCAGGTAGATCAGGTTTGACATGGTATGAGTGCTTAGTGTTATCTTAGGTCATATTAGGATTATGAATGGTTTAAAATTGTTGTACAGCCTTTGAGGAGTGTCAGTATCAAGGCAAAAAATATGACCGCTTGAACAATTAAAGGTAGCCTGAAAAGAACTGAACTAGACTGTGTAAGGGATATATAAATTCACACAAATACAAGCGGTAAGCTATTAATCTTTAATTTGAAGCTGTTTTTAATTTCTTTCCTGCAGGAGCTTTGTCTATTGGATCTGGCTCAATTCTTTTCATTCAAGCCCATGTTTATGTTATACAAGATGCTTAGCTTTTTAAATTTTTCTTGAGACACAAAACAAATAGTATAATATTCACAATGTAAGCTCAGTCAAAATTATTTTTTCTTGTAACATTTTCCTCATAAAATGTTATTCTATAAAGGACTAATACTTATCTTTTCCATCATTATTAGCAGAGATACTAGGCCAGTGCATATATTTTGCTCATGAATGCAGGGATGAGAACATGCTGCTTCTAAAAGGAGTGAAACTGGTTGGTGACAATGATAGTCCTAGAGGTCTACACAGGATTTATAACATCTGTTAATCTGTGATAACTAATAAAGCATTGGCACACAAAGGAGCTGTTTAATTTCTATATTTATTACAGGACTTATTCAATAATATAGTCAAGCCAGGATCTTGGCAGAAAATATTCCCATTTCTTTTTAAAATTCTGATACCTTCAAGCAACAGGACCTTGATAAATGATAGGTAGATGGTTTTTAGAATTCTGAAATACTAATAATCACGGCTTTAAAGCTGATCATATTTGGTCAAATTACTAGATCTTAAAACATGCTCTCCATAAAGTTTTAGATTCAGTTAAGGTGCCCTACACTCAATGAACAAGATATACCTCAAACTCTTATCTGGACTACTGCATACTGTGTTATATAAATGCTGCTCAGGGCACTCGACTGGAGAGCAGAAACATTTATTAACATCACCCTTTCCTGTGTTTGGGTGCAAAAACTGAAAAGGAAGACTTCTACCTCAGTCCTCCCTGTTGCAAACATACTATAGAAAGTACATGGGTACAAAGAGCTAGGAACACTGGCAAAATCACTGAAGATGGAGAGGGTCTATGTGCTAGGATGAAAGAAGAAAAGGAGTATGCAGCTGGGAACGCATTATCAATGAAGAAATGATTGTGAGCCAGGCAGATGATGTGAAAACATCAAGCCTGGAAGGACTGCTGCACTACTGTAAGATACTGAGTGAAAGACATCAAGTCTGGACACAAAAAAAAGTGTATTTCCAGACTCTACAGCAGTGATCAAAAAATAAAAAACAGAATCACATAATCAGAGAATCATCAAGTTTGGAAGAGGCCTTTAAGATCAACTAGTCCAACCATCGACCCAGCACCACCATAATCATCCCTAAAACATACCCCCAAGTGCCACACCCAGACACCTCTTGAACACTTCTGGAGACTGGGACTTTACCACCTCCCTGGGCAAATTATTCCAGTTCCTAACCACTCTTTCAGTGAATTTTTTTCCAAGTACCTAATCTGAACCTCCCCATGTGCAACTTAAGACCATTTCCTCTCATCCTTTCGCTTGAGACATGACAGAAGAGACTGACACCCATCTCACTACAGCCTCCTTTCAGGTATTTGTAGAGAGCAATGAGGTCCCACCCAAGCCTTCTTTTCTCCAGGCTAGACAACTAAAGTTCCCTCTCCCATTCCTTGTAGGACTTATTTTCTAGACCCTTAACCACCTCCATTGCCCTTCTCTGGACATGCTCTAGAACTTCAATATCCTTTTTGTAGTGAAGGGCCCAAAACAATACAGGCTTTAAGGTGTGGCTTTACCAGTGCAGAGTATAGAGGGACAATCACTTCCCTAGTCCTACTGGTTACACTGTTCTTGATACAGGCCAGGATGCCAGTGGCCTTCTTGGCCACCTGGGCACATTGCTGGCTCATGTTCAGCCAGTGGTCAACTAGGAGCCACAAGTCCCTTTCTTCAGGGCAGCTTTCCAGGCATTTTGTCTCCAGCCTGCAGAGCTGCGAGGGGTTGTTGCAATTGAAGAGCAGGACCCGACACTTCCCCTTATTGAACCTCATACAGTTTTCCTCAGCCCACTGATCCGGCCTGTCTAGATCCTTCTGCAGAGTGTTCATACCCTCCAGCAGATCTTGGTGCCAACTGCAAACTTACTGAGTTTTCATCCAAATCATCAATAAAGATGTTAAACAGGACCAGCCCAATACTGAGCCCTGGGGAATACCATTAGTGGCCTGCCACCAAGTGCTTTTAATTCCACACATCACCACTCTGGTCTCATCCTTCCAGCAAGTTTTTCACCCAGGAAAGAGTGCACCCATCCAAATAATGAGCAGCTAGTTTCTACATTATAGTGGGCATAGTAAAATTATTAGGCTATCTTATCCTTATTGATGATTTTGAAAGTAGTTTCTGATTATTTTATTTATATTATTGCAGCATCTACTGGTCACAGCCAAGATCTGGCTCCATTTTCCTAAGCAACTTCAACTTGGAGACAATTCTCCCCAAAGGCCACGGAACCAGTTATGTGTGTTTGATTGAATACCTTATTAGATCAATACCTTGCAAGCACTGTTTTTTGCTTAAATTGAAAGCTCAGTCTGCTTAGATAGGGTTATTAATTAAATGGGGTCCTTGCAAGTTAGTGGGAAAAGCTTAGGTATGATGAGCCATGTTAAACAGAACAACATCTGGTGTTAGCAGCATTCTCAGTATTGGATGTTAATTACACTGTGTCTTAAGGACACATATTTCATATTTGGCACTTTTAAATTCATTCAGCAAGCCAGATTTATGAGTCAGATATTTGTTTTCATTCTTGTTTCCATACCTATGCATTGAAGTGTCTGTATAGGAGCATAGGACATTTATTTGGAAGAGAAAATTAAAATTTAAAATACTTTTTTTTTGCAATGGTCTTTACTTAAAGGATCACAGGTTGATTTTCTCTGTTGTCTTCTCAGTGATGTACTTGTGTCTGGTTTAGCTGGTAAAAATCCAGCTGACCTAATTTTGAGATTGATTAGTTGGTCATGGCAACTGTCAGCAGCAGAATTTGGCTGCTACTGGTAGGACTTGTTGGTGGATTGCTGTTATCTCCTAACATCCCCCAAGAATACAAGCCTGCAAGGAGAGATGTGAGATGTATGTGAATGTGGCAGAACATCTTACAGCCTGAGGCACCAATAATCACTGAAGCCTAAAACATTTCAAATTCAGTGGGTAGAGATGACTACTCCTTAACCATCTTATAAACTTGGCTGGAATTTCTGTCTTAACAGCAGGTTAATATATATGATAATTTTATAATCCTTCATGGTATGGCTCTTTCTTTGTCTTTAAAAAAATAAATCTTGAACACCTTTTTCTAACAAAAAATTATGCATCCATAGTAAACCCTAGAGGAGACAATTCGATGAAAGAATACATATGCATCAGGAATTCATTCAATATTCTTGATTTCCCTTGGTTCCTTTAGACTTTCCTTCAAGCTTTAAACTCCTAGGACCAAATTCATCCCAAATGTATACTGAGTTCCCTGCAGTCAACGGAGTTGTGCTGCCAGTGTGTTTGAAGCTATGAACACTTTCAGAAGGGTTCTCTATTTATTTATAATAAATATATCATTTACACTGAACTGCTGATGGAAATTTCCTCTTAGGTCTTTAAAGAACAGTATTGTGCCTCATTTTAATGGCAAACACAGAATATGCTGTGTTTATCCAGCTCTATGCTGGACATTTTGTCCAGAATTATACTATGGGAGAAATTATCAGAAGTGTTACTGAAATCCAAAAATGTTACATCAACTGGCTTCCTGTGATCATCTGGAGGGGTTACCTTGTCATAAAAGGAAATCAGGTTTGATAAGCTAGACTTTTCTCTCATGAAGCCTTGCTGGCTGTGACCAATGACTGTGTTGTTCTGCAGGTGTTTTTCAATACATCCCATAGTAATTTTCTCCATAGCTTTACCAGGCACTGAAGTGAGACCCAGAAGCCTGTAGTTTCCAGGGTCCTTCTTCTTGCCCTTCTTGAAAACTGGGACAATGTTTGCCAGCTTCCAGTCAGCTGGCACCTCTCCAGCTTCCCAAGACTTCTCAAAAATCATTGAAAGAGGTTTTGCAGTAATATCAGGCTGGTCCTTGAAAATTCTAGGATTAATTCCATCAGGCCCCATAGATTTGTAGGGATCCAGATGGAGCAGCAGATCCTACACAAGCTCAGGGTCACCTGGGAGTTGATCATTATCACAGTCATGGTCCTCCAGCTCAGGGCACTGAATCCCCCCTGGTCTGTCATCCGTGTTGAAGACAGAGGCAAAGAAGGCGTTAAAAAGCTCTGCCTTGTCTCTGTCCCTGTTTGTGAGGTGACCATCCTAATCCAGTAACAGGACAATGTTATTTCCACACAGCCTTTTGCCATTAACGAATTTTAAAAAGCTCTGTTTATTGTCCCCCACATTTCTGGCCAGCTTCAACTCCAGTTGAGCTTTAGCTGTACGGATTTTCTCCCTACAGCGGCAAACAGCATCTCGGCATTCTTCCCCTGATCTTGCTCCCACTGGGCATACACCTTCCTTTTTTGCCTTATTTCCAAGAGAAGATCCCCCTGTTCAGCCAACCCCAAGCTTCACCTGCTTGGCTTCTGACATTTTGGAATTGCTGCTCCTGTGCACTTAAGTGTTGATGTTTAAAAAGCGCCCCACTCTGATGGTCCTCAGCACCTGAAAAAGCATTTTTCAGGGGATCTTAATCACTAGTTCTCTGAGCAGCCTGAATTCTGCTGTATTTATGTCCAGAGCTGAGGTTTTGCTGGCACTTTTCCTCCTATCAACAGAGATTTTAAACTTGATCACTATGTGGTTGCTGAGACCAAGACGGCTGCCAATCTCCACTCTGTGGACAAGCAGCAGATCAAGGAGGGCATCTTTCTGAGCTGGCTTCCTTAGGACCTGTTCCATAAAGTTGTCATTTAGGTTTTTTAGGAGTCTTCTGGACTGTATTGTGACAGCTGTACAAAGGCAGTTGACTCGGAATTGTCCCTCAGTTCCTCAAAGAATAATTCATTGTCATGATTTCTCTGGCTAGGAAGCCTATAGTAGACTCCCATGATGACATCCACATTGTTTGTTTGTCCCTTGATTCTTACCCAGAGGCTCTCAACTGTGCCATTGACAATTGTGAGCTCCATACATTCTAACTCTTCCATTACATACAGTCCTCAAACTCAGGAGGTGCTGAAAATCTCTAGATGAATTCCCTGAGGTAGATCTGAAATCTGATTCTGTCATTGCTGGTGGCTTTGAGATGTTTAAAGTTTATCATCGTCCTGCATGATGCTGCAGTCAGAATGAGTATCACATATAGTCAAATATTTGGTGGCTTCCGTTCACAAGTGCTTGTGAAAAACTTATAAACTTTTCTGGTTTGTTGGGCTTGTACTCCCAAGACAAATGAATCTGAAACCAATGTACAGCTCCAAATAATTCCCTCAATAAAAGAACAGGAGAGGAAACCCACTATTAAAATTCAGACTTAATGAGAAAAGAAGAATAATTCAACACACAGAGTCCCACTGGTTTTATACTTAGAAATCATAAGGGGTATTGCAGTATAAGGGGAATAAAAGTTTTCTCCCAGAACTGCAAGTTTTCTTTTAGAATGTTTTCCACTTCACCACTTTGAATCACAATTATTTCTGTGGAAAATCTTGTCTGCCTTTTTTTTTTTTTTTAGTTATAGCAGGTTAATCATCCATAATGAAGCATTAGTTGTTTTTGGACTCTAATTTTAATATAAGCAACAGCTACTAAAATTGCCCCAGAGAAGAGAATGCAATCCCCACTGTTGCAGCTTTTTGATAAATTTGTACCTTGAAAAATAATCTGCCTCATTATACAAGTGGATGCTCGTGGGGTTTCCTCCTTTCAGTCAGGAATGGATATGTGTCTTGAGAGATACAGAGATGTCAAGTAAGGGAATAATACCTCATTTTATAATGAAAGGCCTATGGCACAAGAAAAGTATGTGACGTTAATCAGTTATATTAAAAAAAAAGAAACTGGCGTGAGTGTGAATTTATCTCCAAGGAGTCCAAATCCAGGGCACTGACATCTGGGTTAGGCTTTTCAAATACTCCCCACTCCCCAAGAAAGGCAAAACATATCAGCTAGCAGGCTGAAAAGCTGAAACTGCACAGGGCACTGCTCTGACACGTAAGCCAGCTGGCACTGTACCTAGCATTTCCATTACCTGTCTTTCCAAAAGGTGGCCATATTGAAGCTGCACGTGTCGTTTGTCCAGACTAACTCCTGAAGTATGCCGGCAGATATTTCAGAAGGGTTTCACGTGGCATGGGCCAAAACCACATCTAGCCTAAAACTTTACCAGTGTGTAACAGGAAGCATTTATATCTTGTTTAATTTATAAATGTAGGATTGGTGTTTTGATTCCACGAGCCTTGTAGCCAAGCACAATGAAACCAAGTCCCCATATTTCCCATTAGAGAGATACGATGGTTCTTTCAGGAAGTAACCACAGTTTGAAATTGATAAATAATCTCTATAAGCAGGACCATGCATTTTCTGCTTAGTCCCAACACAGAATATATGTATGTACACATATATTATGGACAGAGAGTAATGGAACAGCTTTAATATTTTATAGGGTTCTATAACCTTATATATATTTAGCCTTATGTAGAAGACAATTTTAATAGTCAGACAAATAAGTGCTGGAGAGATTTTCATGGAACCATTAGGGGTTCTCCATTTGCTGAGGCTCCTAAAAGGCTACAACACATGAAGACCTCATAAAAAAATCTAATATATATTTCAAGTTTTTTTTTTGTATAAGCATGGGTTGCATTTATTGGACCAATTGACTGCCTGATTTTCTATAAACACAGCAATTATATAAAATAAGCTATTTCCAACTGCACAGCAATAATGTCCCCAGTTATAGAGCCTGAATTGCTGGAACAGGAGCCATTGTACCTCACCTAAATGCCTAAACTTGAACAGACCAAATCTCTCTTTGAACCTTTCAGAAATACCTCCCTCTCCCTCTCCCTCTCCCTCTCCCCCTCCCCGTCTCCCTCTCCTTCTCCTTCTCCCCAGCTTATTTAAGAAGACTGATTCTAGTCTTAAGAATCAGACTTTTAGGATGCCTAAATGAGATGAACTCGAGTTCCACAATTCCTTTCTATCATTTCACCATTATTTTAATGCAAATTTCAAGTTATTATGATTCATAAAATCAAAACTTGCACAGCTACACAGAAGTCATGCATGCTGTGTTTTTAGTCTCAAAATAGCTCACATTTACCACAGATCTTATTACAGCTATGAAATTTGTGTAGGGCAGTAATGAAACTGTCATGCTAAGCATAAAATGAGCTATTTTGCTTTGTTGCTAACTGCCTCTTTGTTTGTATTATATTTCATAAGTGTACTGTATCTTCATAAATATGATGGAATGCAATAATAACCTTAGGGGAACTGTCACAACTACTTTGTTTTGTGAAAAGTAATATTTCATTTTCTTACCATTTTTATTGAAACTTGTGCTGACTGTGAATATTGGTAAAATTGGAAGATTTTTAGAAAGAGAAGAAATTAAAATTAAAATTAAGTAATGACATTAATTAAAAAGAAGCCTAGAATTGTGCTGAATGGTATGAACATTTGTTACACAGAAATGTAACCTGACTTTGAAATACAAAATTAAGCAAATTAACTAAAATTCTAGCCTTATTTTCTGAAGCTGGTAAACAGACAATATCTCATGGATTTCATTAGAAGCTACCAGACATTCAGTGTTTGCAAAAACAAGGAAATGAGTAAAGACCTCTTCACCTGCAAAAAATCCATCAAAGAAGCATGTTAATACAGCTAAAGTACTCCAGACCTTGAGAATTGTTTTCCTGGAACAAATAAGATTATAACATCTTGGGGGTTTGAACAAATATGGTAATAAGAAGTGCTGTCACAGAGATGGATGTTAAGTGAAAATCACACTCTAGCTCAGATAAATTAATTTCTGTAAAATTATCATGTCTGCATATCAATGAGGGTTTGTTGTGAATTGAGGGTTTGATTTAATGTAAACATTTTTTTAAAGGCTTGTGTGTGTTGTAAGTCCCTCCCTGCATCCTAGTCTCGGTCTTTAGGAAACCCTTTTCATTTGAACACTTTAGTAGCAAAGAAGGCTTGGAGACCTTGCAGCACCTTCTGGATGTCATAGGAGCTCTGGAGAAGGACTTGTCACAAGAGTGTGTAGTGACACGGCAAAGAAGAATGGCTTCAAAGTGAAAGAGGAAAGGCTTGGATTGGATACTAGGGAGAAATTCTTTACTATGAGGTTGGTGAGGCACTGAAACCGGCTGCCCACAGAAGTTGTGGTCTCCTCATCCCTGGAAGTGTTCAAGGCCAGGCTGGATGTGGCTCTGAACAACTTGGTCTAGCGGAGAGTGTCCCTGCCCACGGCAGAGTACTGGAACTAAATGATCTGTAAGGTCCCTTCCAGCCCAAATCATTCCATGATTTTATGAGTCATAAGAGGTAATTTTGCTATTTTCTGATAAACTACAGCTTCACCCACTATGAATCTGTAGAATCTTTGGTAACTGTCCTCAATTGTCTGGTCTTTATGATTGCCTTGAATGTTAATCCTCTTTTGGGCTCATTGCCACAGCAAACACTCACTGCTTCTGGAACCCACTCAGGAAGCCTCTGGCCCCACTGGTGCTTGACATCTGCTTTTTCACATCTTTATTTCTCTCTTGATTTAAATTACTGAATTTATAACCTATTAGATAAATAAACCCTTAATCTCCTTATTTCCCAGACAAATTGTGGGTTATGTCTGAGATTGTTACATCCTGATGTATCCAATCTAGATCACCATCTAGGAGGTCTGCTTGCCAGGGTTTCCTATCTTCCGGGCTTTTCCATATTAGCTAAGCGTCTCCAGAAAGTGAACCATACCTATCCACGTTAGATCAGATGTGTCTGAGTTCAGCACACAGAGGATTTAATTTCTGAGTATGAATCGGGTTTCAGTGAACAATCAGGTAAGATCCACATTAGTCCACTTGCCTATTGGCAGAATAGTGTTCAAAACCATGAAATGAAGTGACTCTGCACACAGATATGAGGGAAATACAAGACCATTTGGAGAACCGGTGACTGAGAGCCCAATTCAAGCACTTGTGGTTTGGTTCCACAAGTCTGCTCTTAGAGGAGGCAAGATGCTTTGAACCTGCCTCCCTGAAATGGAGTTTCATACCTTCATCGGGTTAAAAAAGTCAATGTAGATCCTGGGAGCGGGGATCAAACACCTCATAAACTCAGCCAGACATGCCAACGTCAGTGTTAACCCCAGGATTCAATTTGCCTGCTCTTCTTGTGGCTGCATAACCCTTGTATGTTAAAACCCATCACCATAATGCCATGTTCCTTCAGCAAAAAGATTTAAGAAAGCACACTCCAGGCTGATCAATGTGTCTGCCTTGTCCTGTTGATCTAGGCAAAGAGCTAGACATTTAACCACTACCCTAATCCGTCAACTGAGGAGAATGTCTGAACTGGATGAATTTGATTGTCCCCCATATATTTTTCACAGGCACTTTTTTCTCTCTGGCAACTTCATGTGAATTATATGGGGTAACAGAAAGCTAAATTTTCCAGAAGCAGGTAGCCAAGAAAGGTGGCATGATATTTTTCATTTCAAATATGCAATATATGCAAGATATGCAAGATTCAGAGGGAAGATGACGGAAGAATATAAATTCCTATTAAAAATAGTATTGTGTGTAATTGAACATAAGAGCAGTTTAATAATGAAGAAATTGTCATCTCTGACTAGGTATCTATCTAGGTATGACATACACTAAAGTAAGGAGAAGCCATGATATTAGTGCGGAGAGAATGAGAAATTTTTCTCTTATATTGATTGCTTCTGAAGTACTATTCCTCTAGCATTTTCCTTCATTTATCATGCTTTGAGGTGGCTGTATCTGCAGGACTTGCAATTTGTGGTCCCCTAAATGGCCTGTTGATTAACTCCACCTGTACTCTGGGCAAAAAATTAATGACGTTCCTTTAGTACACAAGTGCCCATTATAACTGGAAGTGAGCACTAAAAACCAGGAGACAATCTAGAGTAACTAATGGGGTGGCTATTATAGACTGCAAAGTAAGAGAAGGTATTAAATTATTGGTTTTTAGTAACAATGAAAGTTGTTGGGAGTCTCTGTTTTTTTCTAATAGCAAGTACTAGCAGTCTAAATCAAACCTACAGTCTCTTGAATTAATTTTTACTGTTTGTAGAATGAAAACTAGAGAGTACAGTATTCAGTGCAAGTTACTCTTGTGAGATTTTGAAAGCTTCATGGCAGAAGCCTGATTTCACTCATTGGAACATAAATTGTCTGTTGACAAGGAACGAAAATAATGTAAAGATTATGTTTCTACTGCTTCCAGTATGGTTTGTTATTGCTACATGCACAGAAAATATGCTGAGATGTCACATCATATGTACGGGTAGAACAAGCTGACACAGTGCAAAAATGAAAATGAATCTCTCCTATTGCCTACAGAGGGGCATCACAAAATAATAGTGGGGTAAAGAGCTCTCAGTCCACAAAACAGAGTAAATAAAATTGCTTTAAGAGGACAGAAGTAATAAAATACAATAAGGGTAGAACTGATATCAATAAGTCTGTCTGGAAACACTCTACATATAGAGACAGAGCCCTGCACTTAGACTCACTCCTTAACAGTGAAAAACTGGAGACTTCCTTGTAAAAAATTGATTTGCTGGGAGATATTCAGGTTAGATTAAGGACACCTCCTGTTGAGAAAAGCTTTCTTCATAATAAAAAAGCTAAAAGTTTCCTCTGCTCTTTGTGTGGACTATTACTAGAAGAAAAAGAGTCAACAACAATAACAATAACAAAATCTAGCAAAAGCGGTGACACCAAACTTGTGATAGCTACCGCATGAGATGTCAGATGAAGGTTCTCAATACTCTCCCCACTGCATAATAGAGTGATATTTTCAAAAACTCTTGGATTCAAAGAGGCACCAGATCAGATTTTCAGAAACATTTCATGAAATGATGATGAGAAGTGTTCACCATTCCAAGTAATCAAAATCCAAATGGTGCGAACCTTGATCCAATAGAAGAGACTTTTAAAAAGGAATGAATAGCTTGGATTGTAGTTTTGCTATTCCTTTTCAGAGTGTTTTGCAGTATTCTCACACCTATGCACTCCAGTCTAGATGGTGTCTCTGATCCCATCTCAGTTTACTGTGAAAAGGTTCAAACTCCATTGTGTCTGTTACTTAGTTATAAAAGTTATCTCCAACTTGGCTGATTGGACCCTTAGCAAGCACACAGAATGTAGAGGCTTTGATGACTGATGGTGATCAAAGAGAGCACTTGAATCTCTGGGTGCCAGAGGCACAGTGGTTGCCTGAAGGACAGGCAGGAGAGCCAAGAACACTGCTCTGATGTGATACCAGCTCCTAAAATCCTGCCAGTGCCACAGCTGCTTGGTATTTTAGGTGGATAATTTTGCTGGTCTTATGTGACTTTTCATTATTCTTGAAAAATATCATGGAGATTTGCTCCTTGTGTGACTATCACAGTTTGGGAGATAATAGGAACTGGACTTGGCTGCATCCCCAGGCTTACTGTGCTTGGAAAAGAACATGATTATGTATGAAAGGAGAAACACATAATCCAAGCAGAAATGCCAAAAAGGAGCATGAGAAATGCTCCTGTTAACTCTGTGTATTCCTGCTTTGTCGTAAATTATGTCCTGATTGACTTGACTGCAATCAAACTGAGGTAGAATTTTATAGTGAAATAAATAAATGTTAAAACTTACCTATTTTTTCAGCTATATTAAAACTCTAAAGATTAAAAAAAAAAAGAATCTCCATTGTAGCTCTGTACTTGAGAAAACTGTGATCTGTAAAGTTCATAATACTTTCCCAGAACATAAGTAATATTCATATCAAAGAACATAACAGTCTGGAAACTTCTGCACTGAAGCCTACTTTGGAGTTCAAGCCTTCCCTTTCCAGCTAAACTGTTAAAAATGAAACATTCCATGAAAATATTTTCTTCATTGTTCCTTTCCTTTTACATTTTTCCCATCTGGTAGAGGCTCTAATTACGACTTTGTTGCCTGAATTTTGGCGAGAATTCTGTAATTCAGTATAATTTTACACGACTTTAAATTTTTCTTGTTGCTATTTCATTGTGTGATAACCTGGTGTATACAAGACCTTTTCAACATTTTGTTCTGCAATAAACCTAATTGCAAAGTAATAAATTCCTGTTTCTGTCTTTAGAAATTCTATCAGTTCAAAGTAGCATGAAGCTCAGCAACTGTTTCACTAGGCCCTGTAAACTCTTTTCTGGACAGAGAACAGAATTGAGCATTAAGCACTGAGTGCCATCTAGTGCACACATCGTTATACGTGGACAAAAGCAACCTGAGAAAGTAAAGAATTTTATGGTTACAGTTTCCAGCAAAAAGGAAGTGTATGGAAAAGGTTGCTATGACTGAAATATGAATCACTGAATTACAGTGTGTCATTAAAAAAAAAAAATTAAGAACATATTTCAGACTAGAGGGAGAGATGTATGGACACAAAGTTATTGGAGGTTTATGTATATTATTGTGTCTGTAGACTGAGCTTTTTAAACACACCAGCAATTCCTTGTATCCTTTTATTGCTCATATGATTTTCCAGTGTACCACCTTCTCACCCCACTTTATGTCTTAGAACAGCTAAGCCATTTACAGCTTGTAATTTGCTAAATTACTTCTGTTCTTTCCTTCTGGGAAAAAAAGTGAATCTTAACTGAGATGTTTGGCTGGGTTAAAAGCTATGATATTTCTCCAGCTCTCTGATCTATAGGCAATTATAATCCCATTAGGTGACAAATTGACTTATCAATTGCCATAGCTTTGTTGGTCCCACATTTCATTCTCCAGTTTTCCAGTTTTCACCAAAATCAATAAGAACCTTCCCACTGACATCTGGCCCTATTTTCCGTGAGTATGATTGCACTGCGGCCTGGTAAAAGAGCTCCTTCAGAAAAATGTCACTAGTGTGAATTAAGTCCTTGCTTCACTTTAGGTGGTACAGCCTGAAGGATTCAAACATATGAAGTGCTTAACCCTTTATCAGAATTTCTAAGGTGATCAATATCTATGTAAATTGATAGCTGGTATGGTTTGAAATGGCAAAAATGGAACTTTACAGACTAGTCCTATAATATAGTATCCCACAGGTGTTTTTCCTATGTAAGCTGGATGTTTACAGTATCCTTATTTGCCTAGATTAGTCCTGGTTTTGTTTACTAGATTCAGTACATATGACTTCATATTACAGATCTAAAAATCTTATTGGTAGAGCTGGTTAATGACCAGCTGGAGACACCAGTAGACGCATTTCTATACCTAGCATCACTTTAAGTATCTTTTAGTTCAATTTTCTTCAGAAAATTGCAAAGGTCTGTATTTCTAGACGTCTCAAAAGCCTGGACTGGAATGAATGTTATTAGAAATTCCCTAACATGTTTTTAATGGAAAAATCTTTTGAGTGTTATTTTGTTAAAAGAAGAAAGTTATAGCTCAAAGGAAAACTTCCATAAAGTCACTGAGATGGTCTCCAAGTGTATTAACAAAACATGAAACTTGTTCTTTAGAAGAGAAATAACAGTTCAAAAGAATAAATGGCTCATGAAATGCTTGGTAAGTGCTGTATCCTGCATGCAGCTGCATGGATACAAAGGTAGAGGGACAGAACGTAGAGTAGAAACAACCCACTGCTGTCAGTAGAGAAACTAATTCTCCATGAAAGTGTTGCTGTTTGTGTACCTGTTGCAGAAAGGATTGAAAGGAGTATCCTGGGGTGCATCAAGCCCAGCATCACCAGATGGTCAAGGAAAGGGATTACTCCACTTTGCTCTGCACTGGTGCCATACAAGGAGCAGCTGAGGTCATTTGGTTTGTTCAGCCTGAAGAAGAGGAGGCTGAGGGGAGACTTCATCACAGTGTACAGCTTCCTCTTGAGGTGAAGCAGAGGGACAGGCACTGATCCCTTCTCTCTGGTGACCAGTGACATGACCCAAAGGAATGGAGTGAAGTTGTGTCAGGGCAGGTTTAAACTGGATATTAGGAAAAAGTTCTTCACCCAAAGGTTGTTTGGGCATTGGAACAGGGTCCCCACGATAGCGGTCACGGCACCAAGCCTGACAGAGCTCAGGAAGTGTTTGGACAACATTCTCAGGCACATGGTATAATGGTTGGGGCTGTCCTGCGTAGGGCCAGGAGCTGGACTTCGTTGGTTCTAGAAGATCCCTTCCAACTCAGGATATTCTATGATTCTATGAACTATTTCATCCAAGTTTGTTGACTCTGGGCTGGAGAACCAATCACTTTACTACATAGGGAAGCCAGAGGAGAAAACACAAATAACCACACACACCCCCACAAACCTGCTTGAAATTCTGAATATACTTAACATAGTTACACAGTAAAAGACAACACATTAGAGGCAAGTGCTGACCTGCAGTAGCAAAATGTGATGAATGGCAGATTAAAGAGGAGAACTTTGTCTACCAGAGGAGGAGGACCTGCTCAGATACACAACAGCACTGCCCAGGTGCAACATCCTTCACTAGGGAAGAGGGGCTGGAGGAATCCTGCTCTCTCTCCTGCTTCTGCAGGTGTTCCTGCAGGGGCTGTGGTTATCCTTTATACCTCATTGTCATCTCCTTTGTGCTTTCATGCTTTATGGAGTGTTTTACATGTAGTTAGTACACGGTCCATGTTGTGTCTGCTGTGCTCAAGTCAGGTTCTACCCAGCTCTTGGGACTGCATTGCTTTAGTGAGCAGTATACATGCATTGAGATTTCTGCCATTCCCCAAGAACAACAGGTATTACCCTATACTTGTACCATCAGTTCCTCTGCTATTAACCTAGTCCTGGGATCATGGTATAGATGAGGTGAAGGACTGAAAGCTAATAAACATCTATTGTTTTATACCAATAGACATCTTTGTTTCTATTGAAAGTATCTTTCTTTGGTCTTTGAGATGGAAAAAAATTCCAAATTTAGAGATTTTCATCCTTGAAAGAGATACAAGAATGAACTAAGTAACACGAGTGTTACAAATCAAAAAAACACTTTAGATTAATATTATTTACTAGATGTTTTAATAACAGGCAATTTGTTGCATATGTGTGTGTTTGAGGGACAACTTATTGGAAGTGGTGTAGTGTTAGAAACAGGCTTAGCAGCTAAATCAAAATCAGCATATAACGAATTTGGAGTGGAAAAGGTCTACTGTAGAGACATCTAAATGCCAGGTGTGAATGAGTCATGAACTCATCTAATCTCAGGACTGAATCACGACTCAGTGAATACCATGTGCCTTCTTCACGCAAACAAAACAGTAAGAATCCTTCAGCTTATGAGCCAAAGCAGAGCAATTTATAAACTCCTTTGATGAAACCTTAGTTTCCATAGAGAGATGAAGTAATTCATCAAGATAGCATTGCTGACATTTATGACCAAGCAAAAGTGTTTTTTCAATGTGAAATAATATGTCTCATCAGAGTACTCGGTATAGCTGGAAGAAATTAAGCAAACTTTTGAGTGTCAAAGCCCTTCTTCAGGTTTAAGATAGACTTGGTATGTTTTAAAGCTAAGCAGAAATTGAAAACATTTGTTCAGGTAGTTGGGTATTGGTAAGGTCATCTCTGAGAGAAAAGATGTTTGATTATTGTGAAGCAGATTTTATTATCTAACAGGAAAAGGGCCAGGCAGCAGGGTAGGAGAGACAAAGAAATAGATATCATAAGGTAGTTATCTTCTGGATGTTATAAATAAAAGTGGGAAATTCGTGCTCAAATATGGAATATCGAAATATGTGCTAAAGTTAAGTTGTAACCAATTTTTAAACGAACAGAACTTGCCCAAGGAGAAATTGTAACCCCAACCGAGAGCTGATTTACATCCCAAAAACAGAGCTACAGAGAATGACGGCTCATCAAGAAAGCATTGAGCTGGCTCCTGATATCTGCATTTTCACGGAAAACCCCCCGGCAGGACTGATTAACAATCTCCAAAAATCCCCTCCCTGCTCAGGTGTTAACGACCGGATCGAGAGCCAAGATATGGGACATCATGAGCCATCAGATAACATCCTCTAGTGATGAGAGATTAATCAAGAACGGGATACGTTTTGTCCACCACGGTCTCATGAATGGCATACATCATGAATATGCTGATTGGCAAGAATAACACCCAAGATCCAGACTTTATGGGCAAAACTGTATATAACCAAGCTGTTGGAAGCAGCCGTTGTCAACAGAGGGAGGTCTGATGCGATAGAGGTCAGATCTGTGTTCACCCAGTTCCAATCCTGGGCTTGGCACTGTCTCCTTTTCGATCATGGCATTGTTTGTTCGAACTCTCGGACACGAAATAAATTTTATACTTGTTTTTATCTTGAATTGGGCATATTTATTTATAACATGGATAATTTCTGTAACAATTTAGTAGAGGAGAAGAAAATTAGAGCATGTCCTAGAAGCAGTACCAGTACTGGGTTTGCTTTTCGTGTATCCAGTAGAATTATGAATGTTAGCTCCCAACATCACTGAAAAAGTATTTGTGTTTCCTCTTAAGATAAAGTCTTAGAGATCAGAAATAAAGTAATTTAACTTTTTTAGAAATATTAATCTTTGTCATATAATCTCTTACAGATGTTTTGTAGGGCTCATCCAGACTCAAAAGGAGCTGTGATGTTGTAGATCCAGTACACAAAAAATTGGACAGACTCACACTGATAAATACTGAGAGAACAGAAACACTGTATCATGGAAGGAGAAGTCCTATTCAAACTTTTGCCACCAGACTTGAACATTTGAAATAATACATGGAGAATGATGAGCAACATAGTTTTGCCTCTGTCAGTCTGCCAGATTTGGGAAGGAGCTGGACCTTCACCACTACAGCTGTGGGGAGGTGAGAGAGCTGCAATGCCTGGAACAAGGGAGAGAAATCTAGATTCTTACTCATGCTTGAGTCAAGCTTCAGAGGTGTCACCCCATGATTCATTCAGATGCATACAGCATTAAATTCAAAATCTTGTTTAGTGGCAAAGGAAAAGCACACATTAGATTTATATAAAGCCAGGAAATTTTTGCTTGTGTAAACAAAATCTCAAAAGTTTAATTATTATTAGAATACAATCATAGAATCATAGAATCATAGAATCATAGAATCATAGAATGGTTTGAGTTGGAAGGGCCTTAAAGATCACCAGGTTCCAACCCACCTGCCTTGGACAGGGACATCTTCCACTAGACCAGATTGCTCAAAGCCCAATCCAACCTGGTCTTGAACACTTCCAGGGATGGGATATCCACAGCTTCTCTGGACATGTTCCTGTGCCTCATCTCTCTCTCTGCATAAAGAATTTTTTCCCAACATCTAATCTAAATCACTACCTTTTTAGTTAAAAATTGTTTCCTCTTGCCCTATCACTAGCTACACTTGTAAAAAGTCACTCTCCCTCTATTTTTAAGTCCACTTTCAGTACTGGAGCCTTCTCTTCTCCAGACTGAAAAACGCCAACTCTCTCAGCCTTTCTTCATAGGAAGTGCTCCAGCCCTCTGGTCGTCTGTGTGGCTTCCTCTGGATTCACTCCAACAGGTCCACATCTTCCTTGTGCTGAGGACCCCAGAGCTGAATGTTGTAGTTCAGGTGGGTTCTCAAGAGGGCAGAGTAGAGGAGCAGAATCACCTCGCTCGACCTGCTGGCCACCCTACTTGTAATGCAGCCCAGGATAAGGTTGGCCTCCTGGACTGCAAGCACACATTGTTAAATCATGTCCAGCTTTTCATGCATGAGTACCCCTAAGTCCTTCTCCACAGGGCTCCTTTCTGGGAGTTCTTCTCCCACTCTGTACCCATGCCTGAGTTTGCCCCAACCCAGGTGCAGCACCTTGAACCTGGACTTGTTGAACTTCATTAGATGCTCATGGGTTGACTTCTCAAGTTTCTCCAGCTTTTCTTGGATGGCATCCCTTCCTTCTTTTTTGTCAACTGCACCACTCAGTTTCATGTCATCTTAAAACCTGCTGAAAGTTCACTTGATATGACTGTGTCGTTGATAAAGACATTACAGAGCACCGGTCCCAAGACAGATCCCCCAGGGACACCACTCATCACTGGCCTCCACCTAGATATGGAGCCATTGAGCAAAATTTTCTGGCTGCATCCATCCAGCCAATTCCTTATCCACTGAATAGTTCACCCTACAAATCCACGTGTCTCCAGTTTGGAGATAAGGATATGTGCGGGACCGCATCAAAGGCTTTATAGAAGTCTAAATAAATGACATTTGTTGGTCAGTCCTTGTTAATTGTGGCAGCAACTCTTTCACAGCCCAGATCTAATTGTAAAGACAGAGAGGAATACAGTTAGAACACAGGACAAAGCAGCAGTAATAACAAAAGTAGTAATAAACCAGTTAAAATTGCTATACATGCACTTAGCTTCTACTCCTTTCTAGATGTGATGCTCATCCTTACCCTGTTCCTCTGGCTCCCAAGGCTGGCAGCTTCCTTTAGGGAGTGTTAGGTGGTGAGTTGCCAGCATCTGGAGTCCTTTGTCATGGAAATGATTTCTTCTTCCTCATGCCTGGATCTACATAAGGCATATTGGGAGGCTTGTGGCAGACTTTGAGTTGGAGGAGATAGTGACCTGGAGCCGGCCATGTGTGGCACTGCCACCTACTTGGCCTTGCCTTTATCTGACAGTACACCAAGGAATTTCTCCTGAGAACATCCATTAGGAACAGAGTAGTTTTCTCAGAAGGAAATTATATAACATCTCAGATGATCACAAGGGAAAGCATCTCTCCATGGATGGGAATTGTTTCACTTTTTGCAGCAAGCTCTGGGAAAATCCATGCAGGCTCCATCTGAAGCTGTACAAATACAGGCTGCCTAGCCTCTGATATCTGAAACGATTTGCTCCTTGTCTGTAGTCCCTTCCTTATTCTGCCTTATGAAAGCAGTCAGTTTATTAGGCCATTTGTTTTCAGGCCTTACTGAGGCTGTCACATCACCCACCAGGTGCAGACCATGGAGCCATTTCTAAATGTTTGGTAACATCCATTTGCACCTTTCATTTGCCTTCATTGCTCTGCACCTCCACCCTACACCTGAATTTATTTTACACTGTGATCTTTGTGTGTGTTAAACACAAAATACTAGATTTGTCTTTTCTCCTTGTTACCCTTAAGACTTCCTCTGTGTAGCTCCAAACTCACCACTGGTAAATTAAAACAAAGTTGTAGGTCAAGGTAAGCCAGGCAGACAAGCCAGAGAAGCCTCAAGCCTAACACTTTGTAAACTCAGTAAAAAGCGTTAATAAGCTTTAATACTTCCTTTAAGAGTTTGAACAATTTTTCATTAAAAATATAGACAATTATTATATTTTTATTTACAAAAATTTGGTTAAACAGTAGGCTTGTAATGCATAAATTGGTTCTTGTCAGTTGTGAGAATATAATCATAATTATCATTTTTAAGGTGACGACAGAAAAAATTATATCTAAAAGAAATATTTGGATAGATATCTTCAAGAGATTTGGAATTTGTTACCTCAAGTCTGTCAATACATTAAATTTCTGACTTGGGTCACTGGCTAAAAATTCTGAAAGAAGAAACCATGGTAGATGTAGAAAATGGTATAAAATAGAAAATAAATTTAGTAAAGATGATTAAAAAACTTTAGGCTGAGGCCACTAGGAGATAATGGGCTACAGTGAAAAGTAGATCCTACTAACGGGTACCACATTACAGAAGGAAATATAAAAGCTGGAATATGCTCTGTGTAAGATTTCATTTGAGTCACCCATTAGAGTTTTGGTAGGGAAAGGAGGTTCTTGATTAGTCTTTGAGTTTAGAAGTAGTAGAGATAGACCATGCTGTACTCAGTTTGGTGGTTTATCTTTGTCATCAAACATATCCCAGACAACCTGGGATTTATCTTAGAAGGGTTCCTCTGGCACCTGCTGAAAAAGCAACCAGACTCTGTAAATAATCGGACCTCAGGTGGGATTCAGGTGATCCACATGGATGCTCAGGAATGCATCCTTGCAGTGCTCCAGCTCCTCAGGCTGTTCCCGTGCCTCAGCTTAAACAAGTGTGTTTAATCTAGAGCTGTTCAGCAAAGCACTTGGATATATTAGGATCCTTTCATGATCAAAATAATTTGTACCAGAACACTCTCAGTTCTAAACAACAAACTGAAAACAGGAATTTAAAAAGGTTCAGATGTTGGTTGCATTGAAAATATTTACAGTTCTGCCAAGTTATGGAACTAACAGAACTGATGTCAGTTAAATGTGTCTGTTTTTTCAAAATCTGTAAAATACAGGTAAGTGTGTTGTTTGGTTTTTTTTTAAGGTTAAAATATTCTGAAATGAACAATAAAATGAAAGACATAAGGAAAATTACAGAGCATTTTCAATTCATGTGGGCCATTCTGATCTGGTGCAAAATGCTGGCTTGAAGCACACCTAGATTTACAGAAGAGGAAGTTCTGTAATGACCCTAAGACTCCCAAATCACTTTTATTTTCTCTTGGTGTTTTCAAATTAATCCTGCAATGAAACATGCTTCTTTACATATCAATGCAAAATACCTGTCTGTTCCTTCACTAGCAATTCATAACAGCTATCAGTATTTAGATTATCTCTCTATCTGTAATTTCAATATGTTAAGTAATTTGAAAAAATTTAAAACTTCCACATTTACTGAAGTAAACTAAGGTAAAGAACAAACCAAGCCAAGGAAACCAAACTCTGGATTATGTACTGGACATAATTATTCACGTGAGTAGTTTCCTATAGAAAATACAAAGAAGCAAGCAAGAAAACTCCCCAAACCAGAGAAATTTAAGAAACATTTAAAACGGAAATCATCTTGGGGCTCAATACTACAAGGGTAGATTTTAAAATTCCGTATGGCAATGTTAAAAATCTCTTGCTGCTTCTTTGTTGAAAACAGATATCCACATTTTCTGGAGTTATGGCACCATCTCCTGGCAAGAAGGAGTGTTTGCAAGTAACTGTTGTAGACCCAATCAGAAAGGATAACTGTGTGCTGCCTCTGACGTTCCCATCTCCAGCTCATTTCAGTTAGCAGAACTCCCAGTTGCCTGTGGTACATTAATGAGGGCTGGAGGAGAGGAATTATATTATTTGCAGCTTTTTAATTAAAAAAAAATAAATTAAACCAGAAATATAAATATTAAAAAGTTTGTGAAGAGTTTCAGAAGCAGGTGCACTTTGGTCTGTGTGCAGAGTGACACATCCTCTTACTTGCAGTGTGCATAATGCTGTGGTGGAATCCTTCAGTGAGCACAGCCAGACTTTTCCCCATTTTGCTTCCGCAGCCAAGCCTTCTCTTCTTCCTTCATGACAGCCTGGAAGAGTCAAACCCACATCTCACAGCCAATGACTAGGTACAGAAAATCAGTCATGAGGTTAGAAAGTGTGTGTTACCAGGATGTCATGAAGATTTCTGCAGAACTCACTATTCTGTTTCATGCTTCAGTCTCAGCAGTGCAGTCAAATCACACAAGGCACAAGCCTCCAAGGTCCCTTCTGGCAGAAATTTTCTTTTGATCCTATGGATCCTTCAACAGCGTGATTCTGCCAGCTTTCATTAAAATAATTTCTGAAATAATTTAATTGCTCATCGATCTGAGGAAAAATATTAGAGGTGTACATGAACACAAAGAAATTGATGAGGGCCTGGTCTTGGGTTAATGATTTTTTGGACCTAGAGGTCGCTGGCAATGTTTCGTCACATCGCCACAGACACCAGTAGTCTGTTATCATGTCATGATGATACTTGAATACAAATATGCTGACGGATTGTCTGAGGACTTCTTTGCGAGCACAAGATGCTCTTTTATCTGGGGTTTGCCAGAAGAGAGTGAATAGTTGGTGTATGCAATAAGACACACAGCAGGGTCAATATCTTCATGAAAACTATTAAAAATGCTTTTTCATTTGATTTAGGACTAAGAGAGCATTAGCAAGCAGTTAATGTTGTAATGGTAATTTTTAAAAGGTACCTTTTCCCATCATTTCTAAAGCCTCATTCAGTCGTTCCAAAAATAACCCTTTGCATGCAAATGATTAATTAAAAAATATCAAAAAGTATCAGTTGCAGTTCAGCAGGAGTCTCGGTTAGTTTTTTTTTGAGTTATTTTTGGCTGCACAGCCTAGGATTTCAAAATGGCAACCCTGCACACTCCAAAGGTCTGGAATTTTATAACATCACTGCTGAAAATCTTGGGCTGTCCACAACATGTCAAGCTTGTATAATGAACATTATGTACTAGCAAAGGATCTCAGAAATACATCAAAGAAACTCATGCACTGATTATATCTTCTTTATGTTAAGTCCTTGCCTCAAAGTTCTTGGTCTACAAATATTTTAATGAAAAAATTAATTTTTAGAGGATTAGATCCACTCACAGCCTTTGCTACTTTCTAAACCCAAGACTTCCTCAGCACTGACAAGGCTAAGAGAATATTTGAAAAGATATGTTTCTACATAACATTTTATGTTATGAAAAAATGAATTTCTGTAATTCTGTTTATTTTTTTTCCTTAGAATTAAGATTCAGACTAATTAGACGGGGTAGCTTCTCCCTCCAAAGTCTACTGCAAGTTACAAAACTTATTCTCTCTGATCCGAATGCTTGGTGGGGAAACCTGAGAGCCATGATGCTGGCACTGCTGCCATCTGCTGCTGATTTTAAAATCCACAACCTTTAAAAGTCAGGAGAAAAAATCCAAAAAGCAATTTAGGATTAGGACTTCTGAATTTCCCAAATCATAATAAAAGATGTAAGAACTGCAGCTAAAAACTTTATTTTAAATACATATAAAAATTATTTAATTGGGTTATTCTAGGTAGTCACATCACTGTTATTAATATTTAAAATATGTAGAAATTAATAGAAGTGTCTGCACAAAGAAATTTACCATAAAATGATTATTAATGTTTATTTTTAATTTATGATTTTAGAAAACCTTCCTATTTTTTTCTAAATTTATCACCATATTTATATATTTGAAAGATATTCTTATTGTCCTCATTTTCAACTGATGTTTTCTGAATAAAAATGATAGCACATATTTGTGGGGAATGTTCCAGATCTACGTAGCCCCTGGGTTTTCTTCCTCAGAGAGTTTGCTCACTTGTTTACTCCTTATGCTCATATCTCTGGGCTCCTTCCTAGTCAGCATTCTTCATATTCTTTTGAAGTTTGAATCAATGTTTTCAAAGACTGGCTGAACTGTATTTGATACTTGAAATGGATCACAGACCCAAGACTATGATTAAAAAGTAATATTAAAACTCAGAACACCAGGGAACCTTGGAAATAATTTATAACATTTTTTTTTCAAGTAAAAATAGCCATCTAATATTGTTATCATTACTGTTCTGGTTAACACAGAACTGTATCAGCAACTTCTACACAAAACCTGAACTTCCCGTATGCTTGCTTACTTTTACTGTCATCTATACAGATGTGAAATTGTAAATTCTTAAAAAATCTTTAAAAAGTTTTACAGCAAGGGTTAACATTCAATTCTGACAAAGCAATTTTGTGATGTTAGAGTTTTGAGACAGACTGGTTCCACAGCTGCTCTGGATTTTGAGCAATGTTGTGGATGTCACAGGCCTTGCTGACATGTGAAGCAGCGCTGCTGCTTCATGGCTGGTCCTGGAGGCTCTGAGGAGCTGCCATATGGGCACTGCCCCATTGGGTTAAGGAAACCAAGGCACTTCAGCCACTCTTCTTGGCTTTAATCATCAAACTTGGAGGCCTGGGGAACAGGCTCTGCATGTTACATGCTGAGCTAGACTATGTGAAGGGTGGTTGACAACAACCTGTTTAAACACCTTTAACTTTAAAGAGTAATAACTTAAATTGGAAGGATTAGAAAACAACAGTCTGGTGAGCCAGGTTTTTGCTTTAGGAGTGTAAAGAATCTTCTCAGACTCAGCAGTGCTCACCACAGTTCCCAGAAAGACATTCAAAACCAGTGATTTCTTGCCCAGCCTGTGTACAAGGCCTTGAGCACCTCCTCAGCCCTGCAAGAGGCCAGACCGGAGTGCTGGGGCACGGGGCAGAGCAGGGTAAGGGCCTGCTGAACTTAGCACAGAAGAAAATCCCGTTTTTCAGACCTTCATGAGAAACAGATAGGAAAGAGGTGTATGGACCATGACTCTTTACACTTCAGATGAGTGCCTAGTTGTTTTTGGATGCATGACAGTACCAGCCTCTCTTTTTCAGTCCACTGTAGGTTTCTAAGGCCAGCAAAAGATTTTTAACTTTTACTCTTGAAAAGGATAAACTGCCTGCCTCCAGCCTGGAGTTTAGTGCCTTAATCTTTAAAATGTAGTAACTGTTCTTTGATAATCAAGAGATATAGTGTTAAAAAAAAAGAAATAGTGGGGGTTTTTTCTTTTGAATTTGAAAACATGCCACACATTTTTTTCAAGGTTTTAAAATAATTTTTTATTTTATAGCTCGTCATATTGATTGACACAGAACCTTACTGGGCTCTAGGTTTCTTTCTTGAATGCTTGTAGACATAATGCTTATCACAGTCATTAAAATAGAGATGGAATTTTTGTGCAATTGGAAAACGGTCTGAATCCACTCGAGACTTATAATTACCGACTAGATTTATTCCCAGGAAAACAAGTCACCGGTACCATCTTTTTTCCTGTCTATATGCAGAGGCCTCAAGAGTACAAGTGTAGTATGACACCAGGGGTCCTAAGGGCATGAATCCAGATCCTGTCTGCTGTATTGCTGCTCACTGAAGTGATGCAGCTCTGAGAGCTGGGCAGAACCTGGCTCAGACACAGCTGAGACAAAAACAAAATTACTCACCACATGTAAAACACCCCATAAAGCAGGAAAGCACAAAGGAAATAACAAGAAGGCATAAAGGGCAGCCACAGCTCCTGCAGGAACAGAAAGCAGAAGAGGGAGAGCAGGATCACTCCACTCCTCTTTCTCTAGTTAAGGGTCCTACCCTTGGGCAGTCTTGTTGGGTATGTGCAGCGGGTCCTCTTCCTCCTCCTCATCTTCCTTCTCTTCCAGTAGAGGATAACAGTTTCTCTTTTATTTGCCATTCCCAATATTTTGCTGCTGTAACTCAGCAGTCATCTCCAATGTGTTATCATTTACTATGTAACTAGGTCAAGGATATCAGAATTTTAAGCAGGTGTGTGGGCATGTGTGTGTGTGTGCGTTTTCTGCTTCAACTTCCCCACGCAGTAAGGTGACAGCACAGTGCTGAATCAGAGCAAACTTGGACACATCAGATCTTAAGTGAAGTCAGACAGCACTGGCAAAAGTTCTGCTGCTTGATATTGTTACTTGGTGTTGCTATAGCAGGAGTGTTTTTAAGAACCTCAGAAAAATTGAAAATACTGGTGATTATTTTCACTTGCTGCATTAGCATCCTTTGGTGATATTAAAAACTAAAAGCATCAGTTTGAAACTTTCAACTCTTGATGTTCTTTTCCCAAATGCTGGGAAATCACTTTTGCGGAAAAAAAAAAAATATGGAACATGTTTTACAGAGACTATTTCTTCTATCTGGAACATGCACAAAGATTTGCCCATAAAAATTTTTCAAGGTAATGAAGGGATACAAGGAATCATTTTTCCCATGAGCATCAGACTTTATAATGTCATTACATTGCTCCTTCATTAACACTACAATCAAAGATTTTTTCTGTTTCTCTTGACTCTTATGTTGACCTATATACTAACAACTACTTCATTATTAAACTGATGATATTATGTGATTATGCCTTGCCTTTGAGAGCTTATTATAATGATTAATATTGCCCTTTGGAGTTCTATGTGGGCACATTGATTTATTATGCCCTCAAACATTTACTCTATGTGTTGATCATACCAAGATGTATAAAATAAGCTTAATGATAATGATAAACCTAATTTCACCCTCGCTCACACTTCTGAGAAGCCTCGTGGCGGTAAAACAACGTAGTCTGTAAAATTGTGTCGAACCTAAAGATCTTAATAAGCATCGTGGTAGGAATGAGAAAAGAGCTCTTGCACCAAACACTAGCTTTTACTCAAGAAAATCTTATGTAATTTTGAAGCCTGTTTATTTATTTCAATAACCTTTTAATGTATACAGGCTACTTTTTTTCCCCTCTAACATATTATTAAGAATGGACTCGCTTTGCTATTCTCATGTAAATCTGTATGCAAATGTTTCTGTGATCCACATCACCAGACACTGCTCTTTCAGGGACTTAAGCCACATTTCCTTGACATGCATGCACTACCTATTTTTTAGAGGAGAGTAATTCAGCAATATGATTCTTTCTGGGAACACTGATTCCAGGACTGGCAATATTCAGTAATTTAAAAATATTTTTTACACTGTAGCTGAAAAAAAACATTAGAAGAAATTGCCTGTTTATTTTGTGTGTGTGTTCCTGAGCTATTAGAGTGTACGCTGTACATGTCTCATGTCTCTTTACTACACTAGGTGGTTTGAAACATGCTAAGAATTATTGACGACCCATACAATTGCTTATCAGAGAAAGTCTGGCCTTTCAGGAAAACAACAAAAAGAGATTTGTTCATTTCAGATAACTTCAGATGTTACTGCAATGCTCTGAACAGCTCAGATCAATCCTTTTTTTATTGGTGTTAAGCAAAGTCAGTCTGTAGCTCTGAGGTGTTTTTTTTCCCTAAAGCAACATCATAGAGTATTGATTAGTCTGTCTGTCACGAACAAGGGATTTCAAATTATGTACAGGATCTATTTTCATTAAACCACATCACTCTAATATGCTTACCAGGCACTGTTATTTCTCCTAAAACTGCAAGCTCCTTGACTGGAAATTTTGTGATGATAGTTAAGACTTATTTATTTGACCTAAATTTAAATGCCTACAATGCAGGCCTCTAAGGCTGTGCTGCTCTTCTGTGCTTGAATATAGAGTTAATCCAAGCTCAGGAGCTGAACAATCATCATCATATGCTTGTGGGAGACAAGGAGTGAACTAGGTGAAGGGATCCTGTCTGTGTGAGGTACACCACAACTAGAAAGAACAAACTCTGTTGAGCAGCAGAGCAGAAACCACCAATATTAGCTGAATAAAGATCACATCAAGTGAACTCTGGTAGAGAGAGAGAGCTGTTGAGAAGTTTGTATGCCTGCATCCTTTTATCTATCACACAATAGTGAAAAGAAGAAAACCATACTAAATTCTGCTGTGCCCTGAAGTCTCTCTAGATGAGATTGAGAACAGAATACAGTTCTAACAAAGTGAGTTTTAGCTTTCAAGAAGGTAATTTTTTCATATTACATCTTCTGAATGCCTAGGATGAAGCAAGAATGAAGTGCCCCCAGGTTGCAAAATCTCCGAATTCTCAAAACCATTGATGAAAATGACCCTGGTATTACCATAGTGAACTAGAGCAGAGATTACAAGCAGCTCTGAGCAGTTGCCCAGATGTGTTCAGCACAGATTTGCTTCAAAAACAACGTGAAAGCTCCAGACGCTTGCTGTCAAAACAACTGCTTAAGGCCCTTTAGTTGTAGCTTCTGTTCTGACCTCCTCTCTTTAGATATACAAAATTATTCAAGGTTTTATTAATTTGATTTTCAGAACACAGAGTTGAAATGTGATTTTCTTTTATTTGATTTCCTCTTAGAGGAAGAGACTGAATAAGGCCTATAATTTACAAAGGAGAGATGAGCAAGTCATGGTAACTTGAAAACCTTTGTAAAGAGGCTTGTAACTTTCTTGTGCTTCAGCTCCTCACCTTTTAAAAAAAAAAAGGAATAGCATTTCCCTACTATCTGTGGATTGAATTGATTAAATAGATGGTGAATTTTTATAATAATTTTTATTGTTCTTGATAATTGGTAAAACATAACTCTCTGAGAAATCAGGATTTCCCTTGTATTATCATAAGGATACAGAAATTTCTTTGCATTATCAAGACTTACTTTCAAGTGGCCTCTGTCCATCAGCATAAAAAATGTGTAAAAGTACAACATTTTGATTCCGCTATATTTTAACATGCCAGTCATGAAAAATTAAGTTAGGTTAGATATGAAAGAAGCAATTGTGTACAGTAGACATTAGAGCTCCTCCTTGTAACATTTTCAGAGAATGTCTAAAATCATCTGCAAAGCCCTTAAATCCTCAATTTAATAGAATTTTTCATGTTTGTATAGTGAACTGTAGATCTGAATTATTAAACAAAACAACTAGTGGTTTTCATTAGGCACATGTACATGCAATAAACTCAAAAATTAATTTAATAATGCATTGCAATGTTTCTTATTAATAAGGAATAAATTAATCAAGGACTTTCTATGTATAAGAGCAGTTAGAATGAGAACACAGTGAAAAGACTACTTTCAGAAAGTTTTGGAGAACTTTCAGTAGGTGTGCCATTGCGCATTGCTTCAGTGTTGTACCTTCTCTAATAAAAAGAGAATTATAGGAGTTTTCAGCCCTGCACTAGTTACGTTCCACTTTCACCACAATGTTGCAGCTCTTCTGCTTGACTTTTCATCCCACTTGTAGCTGCCTGTCCCACTGTCTGGGTTTTTTTGGCTTAAAGGCTCCTTAAGCAGGACAGATGATGTAGGGCTGTGCAGCAGCTTGGATCTCTGCGCCTAGGCCCCACTAAAGCCCTGCACTCAGCCACACCCTATTTTGGCACACAGTTGGCCCCAGCCTGCTGCATCAGATTACTTAATCTCAGATGTGGGACTTCACATCTGCCTTTTTGAACTGCACGAGTTTCCCATCTGCCCATTTCTCCTGACTGTCAAGGCTCCTCTAGATAGCAAGGATCTACCAACATTGTGTTGATCCCAGCTCCCAGTATGCTGTCAGTGTCTTCTATCTTTATCTCAGCTGTGGCTGCTGAACTGCAAATACCAAGAACCTCCTGAGATTTGACAATCTTTGCTGAGAAAAAGATTATATTTTGTTTTTTCACCTGTGCTTAAAAATCTTACCTGATATTGTTTCACCTAAAGATCCTGATACAGTAAGTGAAATTCTGAAGGACACAGCAATACAGATCATTTGGAAAGGTCAAAGTAATAGCCACTCTATTGCAGCAAAATGGCCAGCCTGTTCAAATTAGAAGCTATCCTTCTCCTGTCAGACCTACAGTGTCTGAGTCCTCATCTGCAAACAAATATATCATTTCAGCTATGCTGGTATAGATAAATCATCTAACTCTGTATTTTTTTCAGTAACTTCTCTCTATGAATTTTAAGTCCAGCCTATTTTAAAAACATTCCATGAACTTCCCAATTCCCAGTTTCACACCATAGCTTCTAAGTTAAATCCCACAAGTAGCAATGTGAGGAAATAGCTCATACATACACTAAACTTTGCTGAGTGCTCTAAGTAAACACATATTTTTGTTAAATATTTTTAATTATTTAAAAAGAAACATATTATTTAATCATTCTTTCTGTGTCTGTGAAGGGACACTGGGATTTTCCCTTTGTAAACTAGTTTCCTAGAGCTAGATTCAGATAAACCTACAGCTTCCACAGGAGATAATTCCAGTCAGCTGTCTCTCCCTTAACACTTCAGAAATGCTTTCTAACCATTTCCGGAGGGCCAGTATGCTGAGCAGGAGCTTCCTCACCAAAATAATAGTGGATGCAGAAAATTTGGGCGGAGTGTGGGTGAAGTGTTTGTTGTAGTCATAACTATTTTCTCAGAGAGAGGTACCCAAAGTACCTTGAAATCACACCTTGGTAACTGAGGCAGGCAATGGGAAGACAAGTTTGTTTCCTGGTGGGCATTAATAGAAGTCAGCCGGTGTCAGTGCTGTAGCAAATCAGCTAAAGTGAAAAAGGGAACCTCTGTTCTTGAGGCATCCTCAAAGTTGTTGCCTATTTCTCATTACATTATTTTTTGAAAAAAAGGCATAAACTCACAGGAAAACATTCCAGTCTATATGTTCAGGTGCCAGACTGAAACAACAATTTATTTCATTTGGGCACTTGGAGAGCATGGTGGTTGTTGTTGTTGTCGTTGTTTGTTGTTTTTTTTTTTTAATTATTTGTTTCAAATAGGGAAATTATGTAAAAATAACAAGTATAGATCTAGACACGGCTCAAAAATACAGTCTCAATGGGAAAGCATCAGAGATGTTCTGCTAGTGAGGTAAAATTCAGTACTACAAAAATGATTGCTTAAAGAATTTGATTTCTTGTTTATAATAAAGTCTAAAATATATTGTTCCTGGAAACCTTCTTTTTGCTGGAGGAAAGAGCCAGAGAAAATCCTTCTAGGGTTTATCAGATTATTTCTTATTATGTCTCCATCAGGAACTTACAAGGATACAGAGTTAGGCTACATTTTTAATTCACCTTTCCTTCACATTGAGGAGACAAAGCCCTGGATATTCCTAAACTATGCAGATGTGTGCACATATATTTGTTGCCTGTATAGGATGCCAGAGTTGAAACTGTATAAAGATATCAACAAGCTGAATGTGATTCTGGTTCTGACTTGTTTGGAAAAACGTTCTGATGAATGAACCATTCTTTATTTCAAAATGAAGTGTGGGAGATGAGTGATACCCTGGGAGGTCTGCATATGCTGAAATAGGGCAGAAGAGTACAGTCTGTGTGTACAGCATCACCATAAAACCACTGTGGTCAACAAATGGGAAATATAAACCTGCAAAATAGGTTTTCTTGTTAATTAGGAAAAAGAAACCAAACCAGATATTTTAAATATTTATTTGTCAGACTGGGATAACAGCCTTTATAGAGCACAATTTGCATAAGTTCTCAAGATACATCCTGTATACAATCACAAAACCATGGCATGGATTTATACATAAAGTGAAAACTGGGACAGATTTACAAGCATTTCTATACAATCTCATACTGCTTTTGTTTCAGTTTTTACAACTTTTAGAACAAGTTTGATTTGTTTTCATTTTTTTCCTGATGATTTTGGAAGCAAAATGAAAATCAAAAGAAATTCAAAACAAAATGAATATCAACAAACCACCACCTATGCATGCAACATTCACTGTGGAAACATTACATTTGCCCAAGGAGTATTTTCTTTTTTTGTTGTTTTTGCAGGGTTTTTTTGGTGTTTTTTGGATTTTTTTAAACATTGTGTCTGCTGTACACGTTGTCTGTAGCATGACAGCACACACGTTAGTCAGCCATTGTTGAGCACCTGAGCACATCACTGAACATCAATAAGATACAATCAAATAAGGACACACTCACATGCTTGGATGTCAAATGGAGTTAATAATTTAAACTCAGTTTGTTTTACAAAAATGTATATTTATTTACAGGGTAACAAATTAAGAAAACGACTCTCGTCAAATTATCTAGTTTTAATTATGGATATCTATATATATTATAACTTTTGAGCTCATCAATATATTTGCTTATTAATTTTTCAAAATAATAAAACATAACATATAGAAAACATTAAAATGTTTCTTATGGTTTAAAGAGAGAGTATCCGGTTTCAATTATTCTTTCTATTTTCCTTCTAAAGGCAACATGTATTTATAAAGAGCAATTCATCCTACATGCCAGGTGTACTGAAAATTCACAAGGCATGTAGGACTAGACCTTAAATATAATGTAGGTGGATACTTATGCTAAATTTCCTCTCTGTTTAATTACCTTTATAAGTTACACTCACACAAATTTTCTCTGCTATTCACATAGATATGTACACATCTAGATATATACTCAAATAATGAATCTGGGACATTCAGCCTCATAGCAATGAAAATAAACTAGTTAAAAATAGTGTCAGTTATGATTCAAATAATAATTTAAAAAAATACTATTAACATCTTTATGATATCTCCATGAAACTAAATCCTAATTAAATAATCTCTATTGGGCTCACACTAGCTTACAATATAATAGATGTCTTCTTTTTCTTCATCATCATTCTCAAAGTATGAATCAATATCAGCTGGTTACCAGCTACCATATCCCACAATGTAACCATGCAAACATCCAGCATCCAGAAAAATAACTCAAATATTTCCTAGGTCTTGATTTAAAGCCAGTTCAAGTCAACAGGTTGGTTGTAACTGACTTTAACTGGTTTTTGTTTCTTCCACACGGGATCCGTGTAATGTGAAACCGTGGGTAATAATAAAGAAGCAGCACTCATTGCCCCTGGATACTATCCCTTTAAAGTGTAATGATAAAGAACTAACTCAGCATTCATCATAGGAACTCTCATGTCTATTTTTAAACTGGACAAAAAAAAAAAAAAGTGGCTGTTTGCTGCTCATTTTATGCATACTAATAATAATGATAACATTATAAATCCCTGTCATTTGTAAACACGCACACTGTGCTTTTGCTCATTTTTCAGCTTGTTTCCACTCCACAAGGCTTGAACTAAGAAGCAGCTTCAATTTCTGTTGTCTCAGCAGATTTATGAATTAAAAGAGTTAAAATGCCTCTGCTATTGCCTCCCTGCAATATGTATCTTCAAAGTAATCATAGAAATGTGTGAACTCATTAATAATCAATCACTCAGAAATGATAAAAGCTGTTGCCACATCTAAGAACTTTTGGCCAGATAAAAGAAACAAAAATTAATGAGAAAAAAGAAAAAAATATATACTGAGATATATACAAAAACGGTAAAAAATACTAAAAGTCCTTGTTTGATTTTTTTTTAAAAAAACATTTTCACGAGAGTTTTTCCTGATTTCATTCATAAAACAAACAAACAAACAACAAAAACAGAAACTATGCATTCAAACATGAATCTGTGTTGCATAGAGTGATTTCAGTACAACCTAGAAATTTGGTCAAAAAAAGGAACTTGGCACACTTTGGTAGCATTCTCTGACATCTGAATGATGCTGCCTCAGAAAGCTGAGGGCGTGGGCCCAGGTCTGGCACACGCCCACCCCGGGTGACACCGCAGAAGCCCCATTCTTGCTGCAACTGGCCAAGGCAGTGCCGCGTTCCTCACAAACTCTACTCTTTGTATTCCATGACAGGAGCCCAAAACTGCCATTTCAACATGCAGAAACTTTTTGTGTGTTGTTCAGACAGCCAAAAACGCTTGAATTAAACCAGTTGCCAACAGCTGGTCAGTCTCAAAGGCAGCTGTTCCCTACAGCCACAGCTATACCACTCAACAAAAGTATTCAATAAAAATATTGGCCACATTTGTATGTGTGTGAGAGCAAAGCACGCCTGTCCACTTTCTCAATTACGAATGATGATTACGGGCTTGCAGTAAGGCAGCCAGAGACTGCTCGTTCCTCTCAGAAATCTCCATAGCAACTACCAGTGCGACTTGCTGCCTTTATAGCAAATCTTAGCAAAAACAAAATCACCAGCAGTTTGCACAAAATTGCACACCTCATGGCTTGCACTTCACACAGAATTTTTTTTTTGCAGGTCTTTTTTCAAAGTACAAACACAGTATAATCATCAGGAATGCAAGATAACCCACCAAGAGAGCAACACATATGCCAAATGTATCCACACAGGATTTTTTGTTTCCGTCAGGGATTTTTCTTTGAAGTATTTTCTTATAAAAACATATACAACATCAAAACATATTACAATAACTCCAGAGGACTGTTTTTAAAATATATGAGAGGTAGGGTATACATATACTGGTGAAAGCATAAAATTCAACATTAAAGCACACGTCCTACTTCCACTGTCAGTGATGTTGTGGTTTTAAGACAGCTAATAAGATTTTGGTAAGATCGCTCTGCTTGCAAGTTAAGCAGGCTACCAGCAGGTTATGAACAACAGGAGTCTCCTTGGTGTGTATAGCATTAATATAATTTGTATGTTTCTTCTCATATTCCTGTTCCATGCTGATATTTTAAGTTGATAAACATAAACCAAAAACTGTACGTGGGAAGTGTCACCAGATTAAATGGTGTAGCTTTTTCACAGTCAATCCAGTTGCTTAATAACCTAAGCTTTATTTTTCCTTTTTTATTTTTTAAAGCATATAACATTTTCCAAGAGAATATTTTCAGCTGGTCTTGCACAACCTCTGGAAGTGTACTACATATATTCAGAAAATATAAGACAATGTGGATTAAATAATTTAATGAAAATTAAAAAGCCTTTTTTGGGCCAGAAAAATAAATGTCTGACATGCAGAAATCTGGTCATTTTCTTTTCAAGTATGCAAAGGTCATGAGATCATATTTCCAGGGAAACTATATTTTATTGAAGCTGTGAAATATTAAACGACTTCTGAGTATCATGGGAGTTAGTACCATTGATTCTTGGGTTTTAAAGAAATTGCTATACTTTTAGGAACGGGAGAAAAAGCTCTCCTTTCTTCAGACATGGTACAAGGCAAAATATAACAACCAGCCTAAGCCATGCCAGGCAGTAGTTTGTTCCCAAGTGAGCTAACTGCTTGGCTTCAAACCCCTGAAAGAGGGACTTTAGGCTTGGAAGTGCTGACACAGACTTAAAAATTGCAAGTTACCTTCCTATTTACTTCTTTCCTAACTGGGAAGCCATGCTGTTGAGTGGATTATACTCAGACATTCACCTGAGATAGCAAGAGGATATTCTTCATTCTAATGCAGCAGCATCCAGTCAGGAACTGCCCTGCTGTCCCTTCCCCTTAGAGTGTGTCACTAACGTTGTTACAGAGCACTGCATCGAGAGGGTCGGTGTTGGCATGATGGGGCTGCTGCTCCGAAGTGCCCACAAAATAGCCTAGAATTCATTGTCTCTCTACAGTTTCAGAACAAGATCGGTTGCTGAAAAACATAAGGACTAGTTGAAATAACTGCATTAGCCCCAGTGCTTAAGTCTCTTCAATCTCAAACTGATTTCAACCTTCTGACTCAAAAGGTGGGGTGAAGTACAGTGTCACTGACATTGAAACAGTGTTTTGTCTTTCTGATGTAGTGCGGTTTGTAATCTGTCCTTTCTCTTTAAAACTACATCCCAAGTTATAGACCGTTTATATCATTTTATTCATTACATTCTAGGAGAGTGGTTTACATCCATTGTTAACACACAGAAACAAATGAAACAATCAGATCTGATTCTCTACAGCATAGTTTTTGAAGGAAAAAGAAAGAAGGTAAAAAGTAATGTAAAATAACATTACCACTCTTGCAAACGCCTTGCAGTTTGTGTCAAGTGGCATAATCTCACTACAGCAAATTATCAGAGATCCTAAGGTGCAGAGGAGCAAGTTTTGCACTTTTGATAAGTGAGATTTGGAAAGTCAGTCACCCTAGGTGCATTTGCATAAAATGATCACCTTCTGGTTGCACAGAAAACCAGACTGCGCTTCCCATCACACTACCTCCAGCTGCAGCCGAGCTCTGCGTTAGCACCTGCCTCCAGCCTTCATCATTTCCTTCACAGTTACTCTCTTCACAAAGAGTCCAGCAACACGGAGCCCTCATATCAGTCTTCGTTTCAAACAGCCTCACTTTAACTTCTGGGCCCAGATTTTCTTCTCCTTTTGCTGTGTTTGCAGCAAAAATAAGTGTACTAGCCCTCATTTAAGTGTGCTTTGTAGCCCAGAGACTGCTCTTTTCTACTTTGTATTCTGAAAGACTAGCTAAACACAATGATATCAAACGATATTCTTGAAGTGACGCTGTTTAGAGCAGACTCTGCATGTTTTGTGCCCTAAGCAGACAGCTCTGCTCAGTGTGTTTGTGTGGAGCTGACCAAGAGTTTGTGCCAGTTTACTATTCTTTTCCTTAGATCCACTTTGTCAAGCCAGATATAAGCTTCCCCAATCAGTGTCTTTTTCATAAACTTCCCTCCATTGGAGACAAGCAGAATCTGTGGGAAAAAAAAAAATTAAAAAAAACCCATCTTCATCACCATCATCATCATCATCACCATCATCAATGTACATAGAAACATAATACTAGCAAAACATGAAAGATTCAGAAATGTTGAGCTCAAATATGCTACACAGAGAAAAGAAACGCTAACCATAACTTATACAGTCACCTTTTCCTTCACAGAAAGCCCTGTGAAAACTGAATCTTCTCCCCCTTCTCTTTCCTTGTCATGAGACATAGCAATTAGAAGTTGACAATCTTGAATTTTAATGAGCAATTTGTTCACCTGCTGGTTACCAAAGATGAGCATAAGGTCAAGTTTTACGTTACAAGATAAACCTTTGTGCAGGTGAAGTACCAGCTCTTGTTAAGTCTGTGGCAGTCTGGTGCAGATTGGGTGTTCAAGGCTCTCTGTGAAATGTCATCCAATCACATATTTTCCAGCTAAAGAGGTTTATGCCGTGCAATCAATACACTTTTCTGGAGGACTCGTCTCATTCTGTGGATCTATAGGTTCATTATACATGTTTCTAAGAAAATGCATTTGATAATATGTATACTTCAGGGCATGAGGTATTCACATTCAGAAAAATTTCAGCATTTCTTAATTCTGGAGTAACTGAATTAACAAGCACAATATTTTGTTGGTTTTTGGGTTTTTTTTAAATTAACTTCCTAAGTTTTTCAAAAGGAGAAAGAAGTAATGAAGATTTGCATTTCCATGACAGGACTAGCAGCAGGTTTGTAATATTCACAGTTACTGAGCAGACCTCGACAAGCAACAAGCAAGGGAAGTAACTGATAACAGGAGGAGCCTGTCACTCTGTGTGCACCAGCAGGAGAGAAAAAAGGGCATTTTGTTGTTCAGTTTCAAAGATCTAGGCTAGAAGAAAAAGGACAGAACAAAAGGGTTTTGTACTCTGCTGAAACCACACGGCAGTAGAAATGTAACAGAACTGCAGAAGAACTAGAATTTCCTGAAATCAAGAACTTTACCATTTTTGAAAATTTTCCATTCTGATTTGGAAAGCAAAGTAAAAAATGCAAACTTTACGTTACATTTAAAATAAATTTCAAAAGAGGAGAACTTAGCAAAGTTTTCCCTGAATAGGCTTCCTACTGCCTTGTCCACTTTTGATATTAATTGGCAACCTGGACAGCTTAGACACCTAACGGCTCTTAGCCAACAGGTTTGAGAAGGGAAAACTCTTAGGCACTGAACTAATAGGAAACTCCATTCATCAGAAAACATGTACTTGAGGATAATAGGCAGCCTGCCTCCACTGCTGATGGCTTTCTAGGTCCCTAGTTTCAGTGTTTGCTGAAGAATGGACTGCCCAGAAGCTGGAAAGCCAAACCAGAACATCTGTGAGATTCGTTCTTCTGGGTTTTTCTGATTAGCCTCACATAGGACATTTTGTATTTCTAATTACAGTGAGCCAGGAGACAGAAGCTTAGTGCTTTCCAGAAGGGTCCCAGGTGAGTTGCCAAGGAACAGGGAAATCACAGAAGCAAGGAAAAAAACTGCCAGGGGCTGAGAAAAGTGCCTGTCTGAAACCTGTCAAAATGTTTTCCACAGAATGTTTTCATTCTGAGACAATCAACAGTTTTGGGACAAAAAAAAATTTATCCAATTTTTCGTTAGTTCTGTCCTTGATCCTTCTCCCTAGTCCTCCCAGATGGAACCCTAGGATCTATCTTCTCAAGCTTAGCTGTCTCTCATCCTTGTTTCTTCTCCGCTCCAGGCCTTAAATTCCAGTCTTGTTATACTGGATCAACTAGTCGTAGTTTCTAAACCCCAGGGTTTTTGTTTTTTATTTATTCCCAATACTCTGTACCAGACAACTCAAGCTTTTCATTTTGGGTTTGGTGTTTTTTTTCCCTCAACAGTCCATGGTCCCATTTTTATGGCTGATATTCACAGCTCTTGCTGCTGATTTCTAGACTGGAGTCTCTTGTCTTAATTTCTGCCTCTGGTTGGTTCTCATAGCTCTTTACATTATACCTTCTGTTATTATCATGTTTGATCTCGTCTTACTACCTCTCTCTGATCTTATTTTCTCCCATCATCTTCCAGTTCCGATTTTGTTCTGTAAATTCTGGTTTTGTTTCATTTCCCTCTCCCCTAAGTCTCTTTGGACCATGTCCATCTCTTTGGCCATAAATGTTCATCACTCAAATTCAGCATTCAAATCACCCAGGTTCAGGCTTTGCCAGAGGAACAAATAGACTGTTAAGCTTGAAGAGCACATAAAAACAGATGCACTGAGTCAGATTACAGCTCTCTCCAGGCAAATATTTTGCTTCCAAAAGTGCAGAAGGCAGTGTATAACGCAGAATATAAGAACAAAGCAATTAAGCAGTGGCACTCTCAAAATACCTACTAAGATCTGTAGATCATTGATTTCCTTCTCCTATCATTTTCTCCAGTTACTTTTTCTGTGAAAATTTTTAGCACTCACAATACCTGAAGACAATACATTTATAGCTCAAACTCCAATTTTCATGAAGCAGAAATGTTTTCCCTTTGTTTGAAACTTGTTCCTTGATACTTTTAGGGGATACTTTTACAGCCTTCATTCTCTTTCTTAGCTCTGGTATGCAGCACCAGCACATACCATAGAATCATAGAATCGTAGACTATCCTGAGTTTAAAGACATCAATCAGGATCATTGAATCAAACTCCTGATCCTGTGCAGGGCACTCCGAGAATCACACCCTGTGCCTGAGAGCGTTGTCCAAATGTTTCTTGAACCCTGTCAGGCTTGGTGCTGTGACCACTTCCCCGGCGAACCTGTTCCAGTGCCCAACCACCCTCTGGGTGAAAAACTTCCCCCTGATTTTCAGTCTAAACCTTCCTGACTCAGCTTGAGGCTGTTCACTTGAGTCCTGTCACAGGTGACAACAGTGAACAGCCTGCCCGTCTGCTTCCCCTCAGGAGGGTGTTGGAGAACTCAGCGAGGTCTTCCCTCAGTCTCCTCTTGTCTCTATATCACAGAGTTCCAGAGGAAATGTTGTCAAGTCTCAGGCTAACTGTTCCTATGGCTATGTCCCTCACTGTCTCCCTCCTTAAAGCTTGATGGATTATTTTTCCATAGGACTCTGCGAATTCTTCTTTACTGGTCTACCCTATATAGTTTCCTCTTCAAACCACCACTGAAAGCAAATTTTTTAGGGAAGCTCTTAAACTTTGGCAAGACTTTATTGATCATTTTGGATTTTCCCAGAAAATGAAATTCTTAAATAGCTTTTTATTGAGTATATTGAAACAATAAGATGTTAGTACACCTTAACACAGGAAAAAAGTATCTGTTTTGGAGGGTCTTGTTTTGTAAGTAACATCCATTTTGACTGTAATGTTAACGATACAAGCAATAAACCTAATGTAGGCACTTAGATAATCCAGACTAACTTTAGCCACCAAAATGTAGCTGTCTAGTCAGGTTGGACTGACAGATTTAAAGGTACGTTAACTGGATGCTGATATGCCCAAGAATGCCTTCCACTTATTTTTAAGTTTGGCATGCAAATACCCCTTGAATTGTTTATCCCTCTCCACTGACTGGAAGAAGCCTGAATATATGGCTTCTACTTGTTGTCTCCTAATGTGAAAATAAATGAACGTAGACAAATTGAATCCAACCTGTCTAAAAAAAACCAAGTCTGGCCATAAGACCAAATTTATCTGAACAACTAAAATGCAGGAGAGGGACTATTCCTGAACCAGTTCCATGTATCATTTGATGTGTCACAGACTGACAAAAAGTCAACTTCATTACAAATGTATCAGAGAATATCTGGCTTGGCATAATCAGCAATTCTCTGCATCTGAGATTTTGACTATTGTGTCAAACTCTAGGCACCACAACTTTTAGAGAATTTGGAAAACTGGAGAGAACGATAAAATGATTAGGCATTTAGGAAAAAGGACATATCAAAGAAATTTGGTTGACTTAGCCTGGAAAAGTAGAGAGGAGAGAGAAGATAACAGCCTTTCAATGTAAAGCCTTTTTTTTTGATTAAAAAGAAAGCAGATCAGTTTTCCTCTGTACTTTGTGAGGATACTTATGGATAAGTGAGCTTAATTTAAAAATATGACATATTTAATTTTGGTATTGCACTAAACCTTCTGAATATATAAAAAATTATTCTTGGAAGGCATGTATAACTCCCTTCTCTGCAGGATTTTAAAAACAGATCAAGCCTAAAATTTTCAGGCCTGATCTATAAATACCCTTCCTCAGTGTGGTGTGATGGAGTAATCCATCTTTTAATGTCTCCTCTAGCCTGATATTTCCATTATTATATAACTGCATTACTTTGTAGTTTTCTCTTTTCAGCAAACAACTGGTGTAGAAGATTGAGCTCGAATGCCCATAGCACAGCATGGACAACATCCAAAGTTAGGACTTAATAAAATGTAGAATTACCTGAAGAGAATGCCCAGCAGGACTCAAGCTAAATCTAAATGTTTCATTGAACGAAGGCTCTCGGTCATGCCTGCATACCCTGGTTTTCTTCTTAATTACTCTCTTTTGGGTAGAGATGTTCACAACATACAACTTCACATACAGGTCTGGGGAAGAATAGTTCAATGAGTCAAATACAGAAGCTTTTAAATAATCATTGTTGTTAACGATTTCAACAGAGAGGAATTTTTGTCAAAAAATGATATTTTACAAAGTCATATTCTGTTCTCATTCACATGGTGTAGAAATGGACCCACCCCACTAAATCCAAAGAAATTATTTTGTGTTTATAATGCTGTCATTAAGGAAAAAATACCTTGATATCTTTATCTATGTATGAAAATATCATTATGAATATGAGATTTTAGATTTTAAAAAGCTTTTTCACAAAAATACAGTCCTCTACTAGTTATAACTGTTCTTTGATAACTTAGGGATTTATAATTTTTACTAAAGTTAAAAATGGATTAATTTTTTAAAATAAAAAAGTAAATTAAAAAGAGGATTAACTTCTGAGAGTTAATTTGCTTCTACAAAATGCTTTTACTTTCATTAAAGTTGCTCATAGAAGAAAAGTATTTCACAAAGAATCCTGTAGAATATGTCATTCTGGCTAAGAAGAAATTTTGTTTTCCATTTTAGTGATGATGTTAAATGACTTAAGATACAACCTACTTAATGTTTTCAAAATATCATGAAGCTGTTTTCTTAGTGATACCTGGTAGGTGATCTGGAGATTTAAATTTGTATGTGATATTTCTGCACTGAAGGATTTCTACTATCAGTTGTTCTCCATCTGTCTTCATTTCCTTCTTTAATGCAATCTTGATTTCACCCATAACCTGTGTTTTACCTGAAAAAGCAGAAAAAGCAACCCTCATTAATGTAAAAGGAAACTGGATGTATCTTTCTAACTTGGAGAGAAGTAAAATTTTCAGGTTTTTTGTTTTATTTGCTTAATTTAGTTTGGGGTTTGTTTTTGGTTGGTTTTTTTTTTCTTATATTTTTTATAACTATACTTGTAGCTCATAGTTTTTAGTCAGGAGTGTAAGAATAATGTAAAGCTTGGATGAGCAAATGGTAGGTACATGCAGTACACTTGTATAACTAGATTATATGCTTCAGAATGTATTTGCCTCAGTGGAGCTTTTTTCCCCAAGAATAGAAATTTCTCTAGGAGTCATTAAAAGTCACACAACAGTCACTGCAGTTCATCTTTTCAGAAACATTTACTACAAGACTCTGAAGTTCTTCAGCTTAAAAGAGAAAATAAAAGTAAGAAAAGAAGAAAGAGAACTTTCAATAGAGTGTTGAAAGTAAGATATTCAAAGGCAATGGAGTAAGGCTGGTGAAGTCAGCATTTCATTTCACCTTCCTACATACACAGCGCAATATCATTCACAGTTTAAAGGGAAGTGCTTGCAGTGACCTTTAAAAGTAAAGGTAATTTCCCCACTTATGTGGGTTGAAATACAGGCCCATTATTTCTACATTTTACGGATTTCTCTCTAAATCAGTTCAGAGATGGAGAGAAGGCACAGAAGGAAATGTAGATAAAGCTGTTTTGCCTTTCCTCTGCCTGTCCTCCCACAAGCCTTTACAGGAGCCAGGCAGAGCGGAGCAGGGCTACATCTCCTAAATGCGTAGGGCGGTGGGAGCAGAGCAGCCTCAGCTCAATTCTCTCTGTACTAACATCATGTCATAGTGGGGGCTGTGCTTCTACATCTATTGTCCTGCTACTGAAAATATTATTTCACTTTCCTCTTCTCTTTAGTCATTAGTTCAAAAGAAATCAAACCATGAAGCCCCTGGGATTCTTGATTACCTAGTTTCTGGTGCCAGCATGCTTTATTATGTTACAGGAAATTCTAGAAGCTTGTGCCAAGATGTTGTAAGGCGCAAAGAAATTCTGCAGAAAGTAAACAATTATGATACATCTGGAGAAGGTTCTCAATTAAAGAGTGTTAAGTGGCATGTAAAGATTACTTCTTGTATCACAAATATATAATCAGATTTGAATAACGCCCTCTAAAAATGACAACTTCTGTTTCACAGACGTCAATTCTATTTTTTTTTTTCTACTTAAAATAGTTTTGGAGATCATTAGTAAAAATGTAATAACAAATAATCACAGCTACAAACTGGGCCCCAACTCTCCTCACAAAACGAGCTGGAATTCAATTTAGTTATGGTCCATAATAAATTTGTAATTCAGCTTCAGCTGGGCCAGCATTTCACCTAAGATTTCTAAGGTGAGAGAGGATCTGTTATGAGGCAAGTGATTCTTTCACAATATTTAATCATCACAAAACCATTCCTATAGGTTTGAATATGCAATAGTAGCGTCCTTCCCTGCTACATGGTTGTGCAAAGACGATGAAGCCTTCATCTTGTGACGGCAACAGAAAAGATCATTGGTAGCTGGGATGAAAGAAGGAATGGCCAACAATGTCCCTGTTGTTATTCATTAATCTGTTATAATGCCATTTTTCTGGAAAGTGTTGAGTTTCCATTGGGCCTATCTTGGTTAAACTGTGGATTTTGAATGACATGAAAGAGATACAAGACAAAATTATAATGCCTCCTTTTCTCTGTAGATAAAATTCTCAAACCACAGATGAAGACATGTTACACCCGAAAGGTGTTGTTTAAATCTGAATTTGTGATCAGTATTGGTTCTTGCACTGACACCAGTCCCTGATCATGAAAAAAAGCCCAGCATGGACAGGTGCAGGACAAACCTAATATTAGTTTCAGGCAATCTTTAGTTAATCACAGGCCTTTCTGGAAAATGTACTTGGCTTATTTTCTTTATTCCCTCTCTGTCATTTAAGCTCTATTTGCATTAGTTGTTAGGACCTCGTCTTGATTGCCTTAGTGCCTCCTTTTTCACTTAAGTGTGCATTAAACTTGAGATGAGGTGGTTTGGATGCCACTAGTGACGCTGTGAGCCAGAAAAAAGAATAAATGCTTCCAGTAAATTATGCTTGAATATTCCAACACCATTTCTCAGCATGTGGAAATTTTCCATGGACTATTCTATATTCCCAGATACTCTTCAGGACAAACAATCCTGCTTCACTATTTAAGCTTTGTGGGGAAAACAATGATCTGCAGCTGCAAAACATGAAGCATGATAGCTTTCTTGTGCTTCCATACTAATTTTCATTTCTCCCACAGCATGGGTGAAGGAGCCTTAACACCAGCCTTATGAAACATTGCACTAAAATGAATCACCACTTCAGAACCCACCAGAATTTTGTAGACTCAGGAGAGACTCCTATTCCTTCTATTGCTTAGCTTTTCCCTCTTTCTCATATATGTTCATTACATCTTTCCTCTGATGGGTGTGCAAGAATAGAGCAGATGTGCCTTGTTTTATAGAGTTGATTCTTCAAATGAAAATGAGAGATGGAGTGATGAAGGGAATGGTTAGCAGTGAACCATCTAAGAGCTGGTGAGAGTTCACAGTGGGCTGAGCTGGACATGAATGTTCTTTGATGCGACAGAAATAAACTTCCTCAGGGTGTCATGGGCTTGGATAACCCCAAGGGTTGCATTGCTGGGAATAAATCAAAATATACAGCACCTAGTCACAACCTTTTACGTTCTTATATAAATTTAGAAAACATCAGTCATAAGTGATGTGAGGACGGAACTGATTACAAGTATTTTGTTACACTGGATGATGATAAATGCTACAATACACCTCTGAAAAAGGATATTGCATATCTTTTTAGGAAAGTACTAATAAGGTTTTCCAGTGAAGTGAAAAATAGTTTTTAACTTGAGTAGTAACATTTTCCTGCATAAAAAATAATTTTCACATGAAAGAGGTGCAAAACAGGATTATCACAGTGGCAAGGAACCATACAGTAAAGCAGTAAAAAAATTACTGTTGAATTTAGCTTAGGAAACAAGGAATGAAAAGAAGACGTTCTACAACCATATGCTAGAGTAAAAATTGAAAAGGATAAGAGATATTCAAGCTGAATTAGTGTGATTTATTACCTGTTTCATGTATATCAAATGCACACTTACTAATATACCACAAGAGGACCACAGTCATGCACAGCATCGTGTTCAATGAAGTTCAAATTTGCAACATGCCAATTGTAGGCAACCAATTCTTAAATATATCTATATCTACACATAGGATTAAATACATCTGTGGGTTTTTTTTTTTAATGACTGCACACCATATTTTTAGGAGACCATATTTATTAATAATTCATCAACAATTAAAAGGCGGTGGTTATTTACTAAATTGCTACAAGGTATTTGAGAAGTGAAGGAGTTTAAATTTGCTGTGGTGATGGCAACACCAAAGCTGTTGTTCTTGTAGAACTGTCACACTCTGCATTGTTAAAGGTTAATTAGTTTTGCTATTAGCTTTAATTGACTGCTGCTGTAAATCACAGGATGTGTCATCTGCGCTGTTGTTGTCAGTTCCAGAGATTGATAAGTATGGATTGTGCTCCCATTCTTTTTTAATCAAATGCCTGCTGTCAAACAGAATTACCCAAGACAGAAGTAAGTAGTTGCCTCCCATCATTCCATGTTATCAAGGCTAATTCAGCAATGCATTAAATGAGGAAGTAAATCTCACTGGAGAATGGCAGGAATTTTATTCAGTTCAATTGTCTAAATGTAAAGTTCTGAGACAACTTGCATTTTTATCTTAGAATAAGTTGAATTGCTTTCTGATGTTAGCTATGTCTTTTCACATAGATGGATAATGTATGAGTAGGTTAAACTTGGAAATTTAACTATGAGGTGCCTAAATGCTGCTACTTGAAAAATATCATACCTGAGTAATTTCCTGAATGGATGCCAGATGGCCAGAAAACAGAATCAGGAAAATACATAAACTGAAATTTTGTTTCATGATTGTGCATAAATTGGTATGGGCTTTTCTGTTTCAGAAGAGTGACCGGGGGGTGCTAGACCAGTGAAATTAAACATAAAATACAAGGGGAAAAATATTAACAAATATTTCCCAGCATTTTTCATTTCAAGTGGAGTTTACAGATGAAACTATTGTTTACAAAATAGGTAGAAAATGCTCTTCTGGAGCTTCAGGAGTCAGCCACTTCGGGGTGAAATATTTTAAATCAGAGCAAGGTCCTTTTCAACAGCTTCCAGTGATATTGGCCTACTGAAGAGATACGTAATTTCCTTAGGTCTTTATCTGTTTTGATACACTGAGAGATTAAATTAATGTACCTGTGAGGGCTCTGTACAGTGCTTATTGATAAAATAAAGGATTTTTAAAAAATTTACTGTATTACTGTTTGTCTCATAGGTATCTAATGACTTGGACTTGGATAATTATCTCTAACACGGTCTAATGAGAAATAATATATTCCAGAATCTAGCAAATAAAATACTCCTATGTAGCGGTATTTCCTAAATAAACAAAATCTTGTGTTCAGCTATATTAAGGTATGTTTGTAATATTTAGAGAGTTAGAACATATAGTAGCATGTCATAAAATCTAAGTAATCCAAGATTCCAATCCAAGTCTTGATAACTTGATTCAAAAAAGGAAAAAATTACAGCTTTAAAATATGGAACATGATTAAGGAGAACACAAAAACAAGACCCATGTTCCTTAGTAGCTTTCTGTGATCTTAGATGGAGTTAATAGCATCTACTTCTCTTCGAGTTGTTTGGGTTTAGTAACTGGGACTGGGTTTTCTGTGAAGAGAGAGACTTTGATCGTGGAAACATAGACAGGACTTTGCAGTGTGATCCCAGGAGAGAACACAAAGTCTTAGGAAGGCTGATGAGGACCTTGCCACTGTTAAGAATGTCTCCATAATAACCCATGAAGATCGTACAGACATAATTTTCTGTCTAACACAGTGCTGTTGTAGCAAGAAATATGTTTCTTCTAGATTCCTTTAAAACTATTTTAAGAAGTTCATCCTCCAGCAGACAGCTGTGCTTCAGAAAAACAAGATCACATGATCTCGTTGCAATAAATAATTCGGTATTACTGCAAATAGTAGCCTATATATATACAGCATTTATATTTCAGTATTAGAGCTAAACAACTCCAACTGAAGGTAAAGCAAAAGTATTCAGTATAATTTTAAAAGTACATGTATCAAGGAGTTAAAATACCAGCCAAAACCTTCCAATCTTTTTTTAAGCAAATCTTTCTCTGTCCCTTTTTTATTTTTTTTTCACCATCACACAAGTTACTTGCAGTACCAGCTGTTTGTATTCATGCTTTTCATCTCCTTGCTGGGGCATGAGCTACTGGCAAAGCTGCTGCAAAATAATGATGAATAACCTTCAAAAACAATGCTTCCAAATGTTTACAGGCTCCAACATTTTCTGTCCTTATGATTTTTTTATTTCCTTCTTTTTGTCTTTTACCTTTTGCACACATATTTCTTTCTCCATGAAAATTGCCACAGTTTTCTCTTGCAGGCTGTTTTTATATTCATTTTTTCTACAGTAAGAAAAATCAGACATCTAATACAGTTCTAACTACGACTTCCTCCTGTCTCATAGTGGTTTAAATAGATGTTTGGATTACTACCATGGGTCTGTCTCAAAAAATATGAGGTTGAATATACTCATATTCCGAAATTTGTTGCTCCTCTTGCAACTAGATACTCAGTTTGCTCTTCACAGTGCAATCAACAGCTCATGGGACAAACTGAAGCTCAGAGATAGGTTGCATTTATTTACCTCTGCTCTGAAAGGAACTCCAGCTGCTAAGGGTCCCTAATATGTGTTCAGAGTCTTCTCTAACATGCCTGTGGAAAGGCTAGGTGGTGTTATAAAAAGGCTCTGTGTTATTAAGATTTATTCTGTCCCTTACCTGACACAGGCAGGGACACTGTGTGCAGGCAGCCGTTCTCCTCTGAGACGGCAAACTCAGTTCCACTCCTGATAAACAGCTCCCTCTGGGACACAGGGATGCTCGGGGGTGGGAGCAGACAGGAACCAAAGGAGCTGCTCTCTTTTCTCCTTCCCTCTCCTTACCTTGCATTGCAGACTGCTGAGAACAGGCTCTATATTACGAGACGAGCAGAGAAGCTCTTTCATTAATATCTTTCATTAAAGTCTCCTCGGATGTGATGCACATGCAGTCGTGTAATGGGAGAGAAGAGCAGAACTCAAGAACTTTGCTTGCAGCAAACACAATTTACAATTTTGTGGGCAGTGAGGGTGGCTGACTTTGAGGCTCAGGCATATGAAGAAACTGACAGCTTTATGTTGTGATTCTCAGACCTAGCAAGCTCACTGCCAACAGAAATTTAAATATACTAGTGCAGAAATTTAGCCTGTATGCCCCAAATCCTTATTTTAAGATGAAACAAAACTGTTGTACAAAACATATTTTGAAAACAGAGACAGTCTTTTGCCTGTTGAGATTTTGAGGTGTGGAATATTTCCCAGAAAAAATGTAAACTCCGTTCCAATTATTGGTCATTCTACGTGTACTTCCCTTTCAAAAGTTTTATTCAACTTCTTGAAAGAAAAATACAAAACAAAAAAATAAAACCAAACCAAAATTAAATTCTGACCGTACATTGATACCATATGTAAAACTCTTGATCTACAGTAATGTAATATGTGGGAAAATAACACTGATGCTTCACAATATGTTCAAATACGAAAAATAAAGACATGTACTTGCACCAATCCAGTTTCAACCAGCTTTACTTCTGTTGAGTGACTTTCTAAAATGTTGTAGGAAAAGGCTCATGAGGCAGTGGGAAGAGTATACCGAAGGAATAACGTTAGAGGAGGTGAATCTAAGGAAAAAGTTTCACTAGCATCAGAAGCTGCCCAAGCCGGTGACCTGAAGGACAGTATAGGGGATCAGAGGCTTCTCCAGTAAGCTTTTTTTCCAGTATTCTAGCAAGACCTGTCCCTGTACCATAGAGATATTTGGAGTAACTGGAGGGAAGATAATGAGACCTGTAATTATCAAATTTAGGTGATCAGAGATTACTCCACAGGTTGCTTCCAACGATGAAGATGAACACAGAATACCTGTGTGCATTTGACTGGTAGTAGGTAGAGACAGAATAAAAATGAGGTGAGGGAAGTCGAGATATTTACACAACTAACTCATAGTACATTCTACTAGATTATCTCTTATTTGTATCTTCCACTTCTGCGGAAGGGAATTCCTATGTTCTAAACTGATAATTCTATCAATATCCTCTCTTCAATTCCTTCAAATACCAAATTTCCCCAAACTTTAGCTCTGATTTCCAAGTACAAACTAATGACAGTGTTAATCATAAAGAAGTGTTTATGTCTAATGCAAACTCTTTAAATTCTATAGGCAATAGGGATAACACCTCCTTAAACTTTTGATTTTTGGATGGATAAATGCCTTTGGAGGTGCCTGCCCTTTTTTCAGTGATAGTTGAGAGGCAAATTAATGACTTTGGTTTAGAAAATGGATTTTTAAACAATGAAACTAGGCTAGAAGTATCAAAATTAAAATTAAAAGCCCCATAATTTTTCATAACTTTAGTGAGAGAAAGCTAAAATGATGGTTGAAATTATTCTTGTGATTTTAATTGAACCTCAAAGATAGGTGCAGCCTGGATCTGAAAGGGGAACTATGCAGTCTCAGAAGGAATAACTCTCTTCAACCACCTTTGTTCCCTTTCATCCTCACCATAAATCACTGCCCAAGTCTAAATATATATTCATAGTCTTCACAATTTTAGCATCTTACATAATGATACATATCAGACTCTGCAGATTCAGCTGCATAAAAGATGGCTTGCCACAGCACAGCTGAAATTTTGATGATGAAAGGCACACTTTGCCCTGGCTTTTTGTATAAACAGAAGTTCATACAAGGAGAAGAAGAAAACTATTGTCATACATGCAGAGCAACCTGAACCTTGACTATTTAAGCCTCTTCTACTGCAGCTTTACCAAAGAGAAAACATATTGCTAATGGGAGAAAAAAATTGCAAACTGCCTGTGAAAGTCTGAATTTGACATACCCACAGTTCAGTAAAGTATCTGCACAATGCTACAATAATCTTTGTGGAACACAGCATAAATATTTTGTTGAAGTAGGAAGACTGAGTCTGCACTCTTTTTCCATGTCAGTATGAGAACAGAAAATGGGTCTCACCTATACAAAAACAGGGAGGATTTTGCTAGATTTCCTTAGGTTGTCATTTAAAAGATGACTGATTTTAAGCTACTTTTCTTCTCTCATGGTAAAGACATTTTTTATCTTTTTTTTAGTTTTGATATCCTAGTTTTTGAGAGTTTGACAATATAGTCTGAAATGACAAAATCCCTTCTGAGCCAGCCTTCGCTTTCTGTGTCAAAATAATGAAAAATTTTACACCTTCTCACTCTGATTGTACATATGAAGATGAGAATATCACAACAGATTTATTTATTCTTTGAGTCCACTTGATTTTGAGAAATTAGGCATTCTGGCTAGAAACACTAGAAATCCTAGGAAATGGATTAAAGTCCATTTGGCTTATGTTACAATATGATGAAAGTATAATGGAAATAATGTAAGCACTTTAAAGGGAGAAAAATTACTCCCATGGATGGTAGCAAGAGCTAATAGAAAATGTCCTTAAAGATATAATAAAGAGGATCAAATAATTATAAATATAATTCAGAAGTCTGATGTAGCACAGTATCGGAAGGGGGAAAGCTAGATTACCAAGTAGGTTTTGCATTTATTGTATTTACTTTTGGGAATCCAAAGAGAGACAAATAACTTGTACAGAATATTTCATACTTGGGATACAAACAAACATTCACCAACCTAAATTAAAATACACAGAGTGCTTAGAAAATGTTGTATGAGCAATTTATTTCCTAAAAACAACAGCTAAAAATGAAAGCAATGAAACCAAAGTACTTGCAGTTTGCATTTCCAAAAAGTAGTTTTCTGTTAGGAAACCTGCTCACCACTCAGAAGTGAGCAGAGTGACATGAAAACAAAGTTTATTTATGTAACATCTGCTGAATTTGTGGGTCAGGCAGAAGCAAAAACAATCATATTGCATTTAAATGTAAACCCAAGAACATGTTGCATAACAGGAGCACCTAGGAACTTCCCTATTTGCTTTGGCAGAGGGCTGTTAAAGTAGTGATTTTTCATTCCTTATAGTGTTTTGGATAGATGGTCTAGTGAAAGCAAAAAAGTTAAATGTCAAAGGTAGATGGATAAAATTAGATGCAGGTTTTTACAGGATTTATATCATTAGAAAGATAAATAGAGAAGCAGTTCAAGGGTAAAATTTTAACTTCAGGAGTAGGTGTTACCCACTCATCTAATACAGGCTTAGTTTTACTAGACAGGCTAAAGTTTTTAAAAGTGGTAAAAAGGGGGACAAATACCACTGTTTTCTGACTTAAAAGGGCGAATAATGGTATATTTTGATATTTTCCCTCTGCCGTAAACCTGTCCTATCACAAGGATGTACACATAGTGAATAGGACTCGGTGTAAGAACCACATATGATGTGGCTTTGTTGGGAGAGTGACTCATCGAACATTTACTGCACAGACAATAAGCACTGAGCCTGCACTGTTAGTGCAGTGGAACAAGCTGTTTCATTTCACAGATTGGCCAAGTCATTTATAGCCCACAAAAAAAATTACTTAACACATGGTGGCATATGTAACTCTATAAGGCTTTCTCTGAGAAGGAGGTGGAAGATGGCATTTGTATACACAAATACATCCATACACATACCCAAGCTAACACAATATGTTAGCACTCTTTTGTGCTATAATCCTCGTAGGCACACTATCATGATAGCTGCAGATGAAAATTTTTGGTAGGAACGTGCCTATTCACTCCTCACATCATGATTTCCAGATTCACCCTCAGATTTATACTGCAGCTCTGAGGCACTTTCAGTGAAATATGCTTAAAGTCTTGCTCATACCTCCCTGGAGCTACACACTGGAGAGCACAGTCGTGTGTGCTGCACAGCTTGGGTACCAGAGCAAAAGCTTCTGCACTGACTGTTCATGTGGAAGACAGGTATGCTCTTATATTAATAGATTTTCTTTTGCGTACTTACGTTACCTGGTGCAGTGGTAGCAGCCCACTGTTGAGATGCTGTTTCTCTCTCATTAAATAAGAATGATTACTGAAATTATTGTTGCTAATAGGACTATGAAGTGTAAGAGTATGAGACAGTGCCTATTCTGTGTGACAGTAAGAGCTGCGATAATTCTAACAAAGCTCATTGTGACTAACGTAGGAAAGAAAACCAAATCTGTCTTCCAGGACCATCAGAGTATTTTGGGGCTGGCTGTAGAGAACCTAGGAAATTTTAGCATAAGAATGAATACTTGTAATCACTACTGGGATTCTACTACCTGCACAATCTGTCCAACAGAGCAATGGAGGATGATCTTTTCTATTAATCAGGATAAATATGGAATCAGCCCAGTCAAAACTAAATAAACCCTGTTAATCCAAATTTTGCTCAGGAGGGATGAACAGAAATGTTCTGCAGAGTATTCCGTACTATTATGCAGAATTCAGAGTTCTATAGTCCGTGGAGGACTGATGCCTGAAAGAATCTTATAATAATGTGGACATGGTTCCTAAAGTTACCAGTCTGGAGAAATATCAATTTACCTTTGAGCTCCTGCCCAGAGTCTTCTCTTAAATGCTCTTTTTTTTTTTTTTTTAACCTTCCACCAGAAATCTTTTTAGACTAATGTACCTGCTTTTCATTGGAATGCATACTTTACATTTTCCCTCTCATTCAGCACTCAGCAGTGCCATTATTCTTTATTTCATGCAATGCTGATTCCCTCAAGCTGCTATAACAGACATATCCTAAAGCTGGTACTTCATTGCACTGTTGAACTGATGTGTATGGCTAAGCTCCACAGAGATATGTTTGAATAAAAAATACTATATAAAAATCTAGAGCAGAAGAAAAAGTACAGGAACAGTACAGCACTTATGAAAGTCCACTCAGAGATTTGCGATGAAGACTGAAAGAATGGAAAGAAAAAGAGGAAAGGAAAACGTGTTCCTATTTAGAGTGTTCATGAACTGGTAAGAAACCAGTTAAATGGAATTATATGTAACATAAAAAACAATGGTAAAGGTCAAAATTTTAAGTCCATGTTCCAGGTGGACAAAATGAAGCTACAGAAGAGGTCTCAATCTTCTGTAGGGGTGAAACTGCCAAAAATGTTTCTGAGTTTCTGAACTGCCATGGGGAATGGGAGACATAGTAGAAGTCCTGTCACAAAGAGAGGTGAGCTGGGAATTACGGATTTTAGTTTAACAGAAGGGCTTAATATTCAGTCATGGGGGAATATGATAGATTGTCAGCAAAGATGCAAGGGGAAATGATTTATAGTGCAAGACTGAAAATTTTCTGTATGATCACCTAAAATATTAATTCAGGACTTTTTAGAGAAAAAACGTTCAGAGACTGATTCCTCTTAGATGCTGGGACCTCTCCCTGGTGCCACACAGAAAAGAGGTACTCAATCCCCTGTTTCAGGATCTGAGGGTTTCCCAGATAAGGGGCTTTGAGGCTATGATTTCTTGGCCTTCACCTGGATTTGATATCAACTCCACCTGCAACTGGGAAACTTTTCTGATGAAAGCTTTCTCAAAATGATGTGCACCAGAAAAGGTGAATAAGAAAACACGCATATGTTGGTGTTTATATCTGTCTGGCTCAGAAACTCTTCCTACATTTTCTGAAGTCACTGAAGAATACACGATCTATCTGTAGATAAAAAGAAACCCAACTTCTTTGTACCTAATTGAAAATCCTTTTCTGCTCCTGGGCAGTATGCATGCAATAGAACTTTTATAATTAGCTGAATCTTTTCAATAATGAATACAAAGGAGTGCCTCATAGTGAGCTAATGCTCTGACAGCTCCTGTAGATTTACTTTCTGGCAACTGAAAAAGTTTAGTCTCTTGTTTTGAGAGTTAATGCTTCATAGAATTTATGCACTGAGGCCAACACTCATGATTTTTTCAAGAGTCTCTGAGATTTAGTACTGCTCTTTTGAAGATGACTGTTAAAGTCTTGCCCATAATTTACATTTAAAAATTAAAGCTGTGCATATGGGAATTGAAAGTAGGGTTTTGCAAGACCTCGCAAACAGAAAGTGCAACATAGATTCTTTGCCTAATGTTTTTTAAAACTTGTCTGGTGGATTTTGAAATGTAAAATACCTGGGACATGGAAAAAACCCAAGCTATTATGGTTGTATACTCATTATTAATTTGTAATAAAGTATAGCATTGCATTTGTGATCATCATCCATGAATATGATTCCAATACGTGAAGCAATTGCACAGACTTTCTTATCAATTTAGAACAAAAAGTAAGAAGGAGGGGGTGGAGGGTGGGGTTGGGGAGAAATGTGGTTTAAACTAAAAGCAAAGACAGATTTAGGAAAACAGAACATATATTCTCCTGGATTTTGAACTTATTCAGAAAGATTTTCATACTGTAAGAGAGAAGATTGAATAAAAATCTGATATGCAGATTTATTAAAACTTCAGGTCAGGTTTACATGAGCTGAAGAAAGATACGCCCCCCGAAGAGTCACCACAAAGGAGTCTCGGTGGTGTAAAGAATATTTAAAAACTCTACAGCATTGCCTTTTTAGAAACCCCAAAGAGACGTGATACAGCTACTGAATATCTGCTTGGAATTGGCTCAAACCCAAGAAAATACACTGTCCCTTAGGGTAATGTTCATGAAGAATGACTTGCCAAGCTGGTGCCAGGCCATGGTTAGATACCATGCCAGCTGAGACACTCAGGAGCACTAGAGAGAATCTTGTGAAGAACTGTAAAGTACCACATCAAACTCCTCCTTCCTCATCACGTAGAAGAACCAGCATCAGGTTGCAACTTAAATGTTATTTGTGAGCAACCTTACGTGCAAAAAATTGTTTCTGCATCTGTCAGGGATGCAGTCGGTGATGTATATTTTCTCACAAAATAGAAGTCTCTTAATTCTAGGTCAGAAAAAAATAATAACAGCTGTATAAAATCTCAGAAATAATTTCAACTGATTAAAGGACATGCACAATACTAAATGATTGAGGACTGAGAAAAAAAAAAAAGAGGATTTGAAGACTAGTCAGTAGTTCTCATTAGCATTCGGCATTATTTAGCGACTTGAACAGCTTTTTACTGAGTTCCCAATGAAAGTAATAAATCACTGAGTACATAAGCATAAAAAATAAAGGCAGAAATATTTAAATAAGCAAGTATTGAGGCAGAGATATAGATTAGCTCAGGAACATTAACAAAGTAACTAAAGATCAATTCAGAACATGATCTACTGCTGGAAGGAAATGTTTCCCTAAAATCTATGAGCCAACTTTCTCAAATTCAAAGTACAATGTCTGAATTCATCATGCAAAATTGACCTGTGTTTTCTTCCCTGAGAGCAGGATCGAGTTGTTAATCTGATTTGGAAAAAATGGCATATTCATACTCATATGAATGTAAATGGACTTATTGATTGGTGGTAGTGCTAATTATATTTCTGTAGTGATTATCATTGTGAAATACAGGATTTAATGGCCAAAGAAGTTGTAGCCCATGTTTTGTCTTTGAAGTTAATTCAGCACAATTTTACCCTCTCCTGACCACATGTACCACAAGTGTCCCCTTGTATGAGGTTTCATGAGCAAAACTTTTGTGGATCCACTGCTGAACTGCAAGTCTCTGAGTGCTGTTATATTCATGTCCCACTCCGTGCTGAAGTCACAAGGTCTCTCTATTGGTAGCTCTTCCAAAGAGAGAGAAGCTTTATTTACCAGCCAAGTCTATACATTTTACTATATTCACATCTGAAATTTGACCATATGCATATATCGTAGTTCAGGTGAGCACCAATTTAACTTCTCTGCAAATTTTCATTCCTCCTTCCCAACATAGTTAGGCTGCAGGAAAGAATGCAGAATTTAAGTCCATGATTCTGACCAAGGACATCATACTGATGTGGGAGACTGCAAACTTGCTACTGAAATGGCTCACAAGACATATAATTATCTTATGCAAGGCACTCAAATTTCAGTTTTAAAATAAATCCATACAATACATTTCAGCAGAACAACTTAAACAACTCTCTACATTAAATAGAATTTAGCCTGAGGTGTCCATCATGCTGTAAGTTAATAGTCAAAATTTCCATCAAAAAAATCGAAATTTCTATCTCAGGCCTTTTGTGATAAATACTTGCAGTAGCTTGCACTATTTCTTCTTTGTAAAATTTTTGGTTTTATCCCTTAATAATAATAATAATGCTAATGGTAGTTAGGAAGCTCCTAAAATTTAGAAAGGATAGTACCATTATTTTCAGTTAAGAAGGAACTGAGTCTTAACAAACATAAAAAGATATCATTACCCTAGAAAGCACCAAAAATCATGTATCCTTTTTTATTTTTAAATTCTGAGTTATCTGGGATCGAATACACTTCTTTTTGTACATCTATTTTTTTGAGTGGTCTGTATTATGTGTTCACGATCATTATTTGCACAAAAATATAAGTAATTATAAGTAGTTCTAATCAGAAAGGTCAGGTCAGGTAACTACAGTTAAAGAGAGTAATAGCAGCTAAATGTACATTGGTAATCTTCATTACTTTTCTAAATTATCTCAGAGAAGCATAAAGAGACAACAAAATAAGGAGCTTTCAAGCTTCATGCTGAATTTACTTCCTATTTCCATGTGACATATCAGCTGCAGCAAAGGAGTATTTTTTATCAAGAATGCGTCAAGAAACATAAGGCAAGTCTGCTACCCCGCTGAGCAGTGTACTTTCTGATTTCGAAAGCTGTTTGTTATGCTTTGAAAACAGGCACTGGTAAAGGCAGAATTAACTCCTCTGCTGTCAAAAGACAAAACTGGTGCAACTGGCACTGATGAAAAAAATTGCTGAGTTTTCCTTAGTGATTTACCGTAAAACCATCATCCTTCTGCTTAGACAAAGAACGTGCAAAAAAACCAACCTGACTTGGGTTTTTTCTGTTATTTAACAAAGATTTTTTTTTTTTTTTAATAACCCCTTGTTTACAAAGCCTGTGATCGGGTATCCCGGGTCTTGTGGTCATTAGGGAAAGAAAAGAATACATTAATTGTAGGCAGTTGCAGCAGGGATTTTCAAGCAATAGAACCTAATTACCTGGGAGGAATTCAAGCAGCTCAGTGGTTATGAAAAATACTATGGAGTGTTTAATAAACAGTTGAAGCAGATTGCTGCTTTAAACTCTTCCTGATGAGATGTTCCCTTAAAGAAAATTATACCACCTTCAGCACCAGTCTAGCTGAAAAGGTTGTTACCTGTAACTAATCACTGATTCTTAAAAAGTCATAAACAGGCACCGGTGCTGAAAGGGCTGTCTCCACGCTCCTGCTTATTGCTTCCCACACAGTGTCCCTGACTTTATCTCCCGTAGCCATCGATGTTTGCACAGCTGCCTAGTGAGCTGGCTGGCAGAAATGATCCTACTCACTGCAACCTCACCCCCTCCCTGCCCCACCCCAGCGTATTGATTTCGGGTTAGTCACCCAACCTGAATCAGCCTTATGTCACCATGAAGGGTGAGATGAGGTTGAGGGAAAGGAAAAATGGCATTTTACAGCAATAATGCTGGTTTAAAGTGTGCTTTATGAAGCAATTGCAAACTGATAGAATGATTCACAGAGGAAAGGACTGCTGGAGCTCTCCAGTCCAACTTCACACTCACAGGTTAATTTCCACCTTAGATGAGGCTGAACAGAGTTTTTTTGTTGAGTTTTGAACCAAAACTTTATTTTATGTGTTTTTTGTTGGGTTGGTTGGTTTAGCTGTCTTTTTATTTTCCCTTTTATTCAGTTGGAATTTCCTTTACTTGAGCTTGTGAATGTTATCTATTTCCTATTTCTGACTGCTGAGCTCTGAGGAGAGTCTGGCTTCATCTTCATACTAACAAGCACCCAGTGGAAGACAAGAATCCTTTCCTGTGACCTGCTCCCTGCATAGTTAATTTTGCAGCCCAGTATGCAATTTTGCAGCCCATTATCTTTGTGATAATGATCACAAAGACATTTTCTAAACTAACATTGTTTAAAGAAAAATTGTTGCTTTCATTTTACAAGCGACTTTCTTGGGAAAAAAATCTGATTTGAAGAGTGTTTTAATCTCTGTTTTGAGCAGAACAGAGTGGGCACTGCACATTTTGCCATTAGAACATGAAAAAAAAATCTATCACTTTGTGGGAAAAAGACATTGTCTCCAATGCCAGGACTTTCAGTATTTTGAAAATTGCTTTGGGCATCAATTGCATATTTTTAGTTTTTCTCATTTTAAAGAAGTCTAAAGAATATTGAATCTGTTTTGTGGTCCTTGTGTTATTCCCCAATTGTTTGAAAACAAAAATCTCTTTTCATAGTGCATCCATTTTACTGTCAACAATAAAGAAAAGCTGCCTTGGGAAAAGAGCTTTAAATATAGCTGTGGTGCTATCAACAAGTTAGCACTTCTGCATGAAAGCAAGTCCAGTTCATTCCAGAGTTTTGCTGTAGGAGATAGAAGTCAGTAGTGCTGTAGCATGAATGCAAGCCCTGTTCTTCTTGCTCCTTTTTGCTGGAGGGAGCTGGGGAGCTCTGATGTATCAGATACATCTTTCTGTCTGATTGTGTACGGCTGGGTTTGCTCTATGTAAGTTGAAGGCTGGTTGTGAATACCAATGGTTTCTAATGCTGGGAATGAATGTTCATGAAGTGTGCTGGACTCAGCTGAATGTGGAGTTCATCTAAAGACAGCTTGGCAGCTCTAAGAAGTGGGCAGGTTGGCTTCTGTCTCTTTGGCCCAGCTGTAAGGCTGAAATCGAAAGGAATGTAGCAGCCTGGGAACACCTCAGAGCTCAAAGATACTTCAATCCTTTGTTACTCTTCGCTAGAAAAATCTAAAGAATGAAATTTATGCTTTTCCTCACTCTTGTTTTGACAGACATATGCCAAATTTCCTTGTGTGCTGCCCGCTCCCCAAACTTTCAAACTCTGTGCTTCCAAACAGGCCCATGGCGTGGAACATTAGAATTATTTCACGCCCTCTGACAAGTTCCCACATCACCTTTGTCCCTTCTTCTCCACAGTTTCATCTTTGTTCCTCTAAGAGCTCCCAGAGTTCATTATCTCCCACCTTCCCAGCTGGTGAAGGATCCTTGTCCTCCTTCTGTTAACCAACAGTGAATTAAAGGTCTAAATACTGGTGAGTTTTGAGCTCTGAAGAAACCACTGCAGTATTAGTGAACCTTCCTGAACTGTTGATGTTATTTCCATGCCTCTCCTAAGGCCTAATTCTAAAATTATATGAGATATAGATATAGTCCTAGTCTGAGATCGACTGAACTGTCAGTGATGATAAATATTAGGGACACTGTCTAAAAAAGGGAGGAAGTTACTAAATCTATCTGTTGTGTTTTAATATGATCTACTTGTGTTTTCTGTTGTGATTTTTTTCCCTCAAAATTATAACAGATGTTAACTCTGTCTGCTATGACTCTTTTCTTGGTGAACTACAGTGAAGTGAACAGGGATAAACCCACGATCTCCGCAGAGGTACTGGATTCAGAGAGGTGCATATACGGTCTCTTTAGGCACCCAGAACTTCTTGCCAGGCTTGTCACAGGCCACCAAGGGAAACTGCTATCTGCTAACATCTTTTGAGGGTGAAATTCTTTCAGCAAATACAAGACATCAACTCTTCTGAGAGACAAAACCAATTAAGAGAAAATCAGTAGATGTAGATCTACAGAACTCAAGACACAGTGAATCTGGAGTGTTCCTACTTCTTTCTAATGAGTTTTGTGTCCATAAATGAATCTGTGGAAGAATTCTACAGGCTCTCTATCATCTCTGCAGTGTTAGGTTGGGCTTTTTTTTTACTTTTCCCAGTGAGATTTGAAACGTGGGAAAAAGAGAGGATTAGCATTGGGCTTTCCTCAAGAGGAATTAAAAGAGAAACCTATTTTATTGCTAAATTGATCGCTATTCCCGGCAAAATTCCTTTTGCCTTGTTAAAAAACTGACCAACCAACCAACCAACCAACCAACCAACCAAAACGAACAAAAATCCCCAACCAGTCAAACAAACAAAGAAAAAAAAGCCCCATCAGACTGTTCAGAAACATTGAATTTAGAGAACTGAAAATATTGAATTACATAAATGCAATTAAAATAGCATTAGTAATTGCAATCTAGAGATGCACAAAATTGGTAGATTTTTGACCTGCTCCGGTGCTCATCTTTAATTAAATATACCTGGTTCTCTATAACAATTATATGTCCATGATTTCAAAATGTTTATGTTGCATCTAAATAGACCGTTAACCCAAAACTTCTTCCCTATTCTACTTTTCATGTCCTAATTAGAGCCTTTTCTAACAAATAAAACAAAAAAACAACTTGACACCATCTTGTGCTTCTTGTTAGTTCAAGATAATTATGGAGCTTAACACTCCAAATGGTAATTGCACTTAGTGCTGAGCACAGCAGCCGTTTTAGAACTGCAGAACAAATCAAATTAGCATTTTTGTCAAATAAAGTTAAATGTGCTTAAAAGTTACTTCTTGATGCATATAGACTAACATTTTACACTGACTGTCACGTAACATCTGTTGGAGATAGACCCTGCTGCTAGGATTCATCTGCCTGAGCGTCAGTGTCTTTATCTGAGGGAGTGCTCTTCTAGAATGTAGTTTGTCTTATTCGCAACTAGATGTCTAAAATAAGTCAGATGAATTGTACTTTCAGAATGGTTATTTCTTTCCACTGATTATAAAATTTTTATTTAAGTGTCTGATCCTTCCATAACTCCCATGATAAAATTTCTCATTGCTTTATCTATTTTGGAGGTCCCAGCTGTAAAAAGATATTGAATTAGATTTTTATTTATATAGTAGACAAAACTTTAAGTTTTTAATGAGACAATTAACATAGAAACAGAATGAGACTGAAATAAAACTTTTACTACTCAAAGAAATGCCCAAACTACTTAAGCAGGTCCTCTTTGCAAAATTTAAAAGATCAGATCATAATTCCCCTTATCCTCTATTTAAGATTCAAAAGACATTTTAATCACTAATCATCAAATCACTAATCATCAAATTAACATAAATGTATATAATAGAGAAGACCATTAAACTAGTAGAACATGTGAAAGTCAATTGTAAAACTGAATATTAATAGGATTTGTTGCCTTTTTATATCAGAGCCACTATGTAACATAGGTCTTAACTTTTTTTGCTATCCACTGCAGTAACAAACAGTGATGTTCATTCTCCAGATTATAAAAGCTAACAAAATGAAAGTGAATGAAGAACCCTACAGACACAGATGAAGCATTCCATTCAGAACCCAGGTTTGTTTTTTGTTTCCGAAGAGATATGTTCAAAAACTATCAAGTCATAATATGTGTGTATATACATATGTATATATCTATGTGTGAGATTCAGTAATTTATATACGTGCACAAATATCTATATATAGATGCACACATGTTGTTAGGACTTAAAGAATGCAGTGAAATATCTCAAGACACTGTCAGGGAAGGAAGTTCCCATGAGATAAAGCACCTCAACAGGCACAGATGGCAAACAGGAAGGCGTTAATTCCAGGCCTAAACTGAGGTGAAGGTTTGGAATTAGCACACTGGACAAAACTCCACTGTGATGGGGGAACTCGCGATAAGCGCAGAAGACAACAATAGGTAGATGCCAGGTTGAGGCAGATCTGGACAAAAATTCCCACCGTGGTAAACTGTGAGAAAGGAAGCAAGGCGTTATACACATGCCAGCCCAAGCTGTGGGAACGGCATCCACGTTCTGTGGATAGCAGGGACTCAGATTGTACAAGAGTGGTACCTCCAGAAGAACACTCCAGGGACCCCCACCAGAAAAAGACCAGAGGAAGAAGGGCAGGAAGGATGCCACAGTGACCCATGTGGTAGTGATTATATTTTTGCTTAATCTCTCTCTCTTGTTGTCTCCCTGCCCTCCCTACCAAATATCTACTTTTAAATAAAATTCGTACTCTTGACTTTGGCATATGGTCTCATTTGCAACTTAATTTGGGCAGAAGAATCTTTTGATAATCAGATCCTAACACATGTGTATGCATACATGTTCATTTGCCCAAATGTAAACATATATATCATTGAAGTAGACTTAATCCTAGCACTCTACCTTGTCTCAGCACAAAGTATTTGCTTGTTGAACCAATCAGCTCTAAATATTTAGGCTCAAATTTAAGTTTATGAAGTTATAGTTATGTAAGTTAATTTCAAATTGCTGATACCAGTTTTGATCCTAGCACGTAGTATTATACAAAATTTCCACATGAAATGTCCATAGATCCTATCTTCCCTTTCACAATTTACTGCAATAGGAAAGGAAAAAAAGACACAAGAAAATACCACTAATATCAGTACAGAAAACAACTAGAGGAGCAAAGAAAATTACATAGTTTGGATATTTCTCTGAAGACAAGACAGGCTCTCTGAATTCCAACAAGTTTGTGTCGCAAAGGATTCCTTACACTTAGGTAAGCAACTTACTGAAATATAGTTCTGCTTATTTAAAGTAAATACAGTACAGTGAATCAACCCTGTGATAACCTGTAGACTTAAAGATCACTCATGGAGTAGGGCAAAAATGTTGCTACTCTAAATAATAGAATAAAAACTGTTGAGTCTTCGCTCAGGTTTACTCAGAGGACAGATTTCCCACCTTCAGGAACCATTTGCAGGACGTTAGTTGCTCAGTCATCTAAATGCTTCAAATGTAATTTTTCTGCACTGTCCAGCACCACTTCTAGATTTTTCACAGTACTTGAAAGTTTCTCATTGTGTGATCCCTTTTCTCTCATGCCAATATTAGGCTGCTGAAATTTCAGTGACTTTTACGAAGTACGTCCTGATCTAAACTGTTAAACTTTATTCATCCAGCCCACTACATCTATTTGGCTGTGTATGTCATCTATGTGTGTCATGACCATGTATAAATAGTCTATAATTCATATAGTAGTGAAGCAATGTTTCCTGCCCAATGCAATGAAATATATTAATTTATTTCAAAATTTATTGCAGAACTCAAATGGGGGAATACGAATTCCAATGACAAAACTCCCTTTAACTCACTGAAGGCAGTCTCTCCTGTCTCAAGCATCCACTGGAATTCCAAAACCTGTCTGGATAGGTGAGGAGAGAGCAGTGGATGTTGTTTACCTGGACTTCAGTAAGGCTTTTGATGCTATCTCCCACAATATCCTCATAGACAAAGTCAGTAAGTGAAGGCTCGACAAGTGGATGGTGAGATGGAAGAGAACTAGCTGAACAGCAGAGCTCGGGATTTTGATCACTGGCACAGAGTCTGGTTGGAGACCTGCAATAAGTGATATCCCACAAGCATTTTGATACTGGGTCCAATCTTTTTCAACTTACTTAGCAATGACTTGGATGAAGGGATAGTTGCTTCCCAGCAAGTTTGCGGATGACACAAGGCTGGGAGGAGTGGCCAGTATCCCAGAGGGCTGTGCAGCTCATCAGAAGGTCCTCAACAGGCTGGAGAGATGGGCAGAGAAGAACTTTCTGAAATTCAACAAAGGCAAGTGCAGCGTCCTGCACCTGGGGAAGAGCACAGGTTGGATCTGCTAGAAAGCAGCTCTGCAGCGCTGCACCTGGGAATCCTGGTGGACAATTAGCTCTCCATGAACTTTCCATGTGCTCTTGTGCCAAGGACAATGGAAGAGCATTGCCAGCAGGCTGAGGGAGGTGATCCTGCCCATCTACTCAGCCCTAGTGAGGCCGCATATGCTGTGCCGTGTCCAGTTCTGGGCTCCTCAGAACAAGAGAGACATAGAGATCCTGGAGCAGGTTCATCAAAGGGCTATAAAAATGATTCCCTCTTATGAGGAAAAGCTGAGAGAATTGGGCCTATCCAGCTTTGAGAAGAGACAACTGAGAGGAGACCTTGCCAGTGTCTATCAGTATGAAGGGACGGTGATAAGAGGATGCACCGAGCTCTATTCAGTGGTGCCGAGCAATAGGACGAGAGCAACGGGCAGAAACTCATGCACAGCAAGTTCCACCCGAATATGAGGAAGAACTTCTTTATTTTGTGGGTGACCAAGCAGTGGAACAGATTGCCCAGAAAGAGTGTGCAATCTCCTTCCCTGGAGATACTTAAAGGCCATCAGAACAGATGGAAGGACAGAATGCGCAGTGGGCATTATCTGAAGTTTCCAGACAGAAGCACCATCTTTTCCACTTACGCTGATTTCAAAACATTGCAAAAACCTTGAAGTTCCTGTGCTAACCATAAAAGGTAATTTGGTACCATAAAACAAGTATTTACACAAGGCTTAACGCACTTCAGTCGGTTGAGAAGGTACTGGAAATCTCATTTTGTCATTACAAGGGACTGAATTATAAATATCAGGTTATTCATTCAAATGATTCATTATGAAACGAAGGAATTTTATGCATCCCTTTCTAATTTTTGTTGGGATTGTTTTAATTAAACAGTAAAAACTTCATCAAAATTTGCAATTTCTTTAGGAAATCTGCTCAGATAATTTTTTTTTTACCTTTTTTATGAAAAAAATCTGCTATTGTGTATTTGGGATTATTAACATCAAAACAATCATGTAGATAAATTCACAAAATGCATCCAAAAAATCTTGTTTCTTTTTTTTACTTTAATCTATGATCGTAACAGACATAGTATCCCTAAGAAAGAACTTTCTGCTCAAAATTATAGCAGAAATTGGAATAATTATTACCTTTGGTCAATGCTTTAAATATGTATCCACATATTCAGTTGATCCCAGATACGGACAGGGAAAAAAGGATGTGTTTGTTGTTTGTGTGTGTGTCCTTTCTCTCAGGATTTGCATCACTTCCTAATACCTCAATTTTTCAAGCTGTCTTCAATTTAGAATCTTTAGCCAGTGGCAGAAAATTGTACTTGAAACAAATTACTCAGCTTTGTTCAACAAGAAAACTGCAATATTTAATTTTGGAATTTGATTCAGAGCAACTAACCTGAGGGCAGTAGATGCTGCCAATAAAGAGGGAAATGATTTGTCATATTATAGTTGGATGTAGCTGTGATTTCAGAGCAGTTTTCCCCTTATAATGTAAGAAGGCACATATCCAAAATAATGAGACATTTATGGAAAGGTTATGGCCTCTTTACCTTTCCTCCTTGATAGATCTGTACTTGCATACAAGAAGGTAAATTCAACAAGACAATTTCAAGAGTCTGGGAGAAAAAGCAGTGTACAATGACACATTAGTTACTGTTTTTTTTCCAGAGAATAAGAAATGTTGTTTGGAAAACTGGCTTTGCCTCACTCATGCTGCCTTTCTGGTTTCTGTTGGAAAACAGTATACTTTGGCATTGTCTCTACTATTGAAGATAAATTGTAAAAATCTATTTCTCATGCTGCAGGTTTTTTCCAAGTATCCCCAAACATCATTTTCTTAAGGTAAGCTGAATGTCTTCAATATATCCTTTTCTTTCTATAACTTTGTATATCTGGAGTAGCTCCTTTAATCACTGGAACAACACCTAGGTAAGGTATGGTTGCTAGGAGAAGTGAAGAGCATCTCCTACAATCTGCTTCCCAAATTCTATTTACCTTTTGCTGTGAAAGCTCTTTTTATGTCCAAAATGTTCACCAAAAGGAAAAAAAAATCTCATGTTAGTTTTCTTTTATTCTTTTTCTAACACTGTTTAGATTCCGTTCTTTGGAAATGGCAGCTTTCTTCTACAAATTTATCATGAGCTTTAAAAACCTATTGTTACACGGATAGTTTCTGAATCATAACAATCTGTATTACAGTTTTACAGGAATTTAGATAACTTTGCTTTGTGGATGTGTTCGAAAAGGATGCCCTGAGTAGGAAGGAGGATACTCAGCGTAGAGATTGTGTAGGCTTCACTTTTTCAAACATAAAAATAGTGCAGAAAATGTGACTCTATATAAAGTCAGAGACTTGCATACTGCTTTAAAATACAAACAAAAACCCGAAATAGTCTTAAACCCAACATATAAACAATGAGATAAGGTGTCTTTTTTTGTTAGTCTCTCAAATGTCCAGAGGCAAGATGGAAAGATTCCCTTTTCTCTCCTTAACTCGCCAAGAAAGAAGGAACTCTTCAGATGATCAGACTAGTTAGAAGGGCATAGCATAAATAAAAAGGCAAATAGTTGTGTTCAGATCAGCGAGAATCCAATTCCTTCAAGAATATAATAGAGTGTTCCATGAATATGAATGTGTTTCTAAAAAGTTAAACACTCAGTCAGGCACAGCCAAGGAAGTCAGGAGGCTGGTGAATAATGCTACAGGTATTGGACAAGCAGCAGGAGGAAACAAGAATCCATAGCATACTCAGCAAGCACTGATGCAAGTTACATATGGGACTAGTAAATCACCCAAACTGACTAATTATCATAGGCAGCATGATAGCAGGCTTCTGAAAAGAATGTGGACTTCTAGGTACTACAGCAGTGTGAAACATGAAGGCAGGTGTAGGTACCAGCTGTTTGACCCAGCTGATCTCCAGATCTCTGCATTTTCCAAGGCATGTAAATTCAGTCATGCTAAGTCGTTATCACATCACAATCAGTCAGAGTGCAAAGCCAATGTGGCAGACAAAAAAAAAAAATTAATCTAAAGAAATATTTTAAAAGTAGGTATGACAGAAAGAAAGCATACCAAAGGGTGTTTTGAGAAAATAAAGACTTCTGCAATGGATGGCATTAGCACAAATGCAAACGCAGGACCGTTTGGTCCTTAATCTCATCTGATATGATTAAACATTAGATAAGGAAGCTAAAATAAATGCTTTAAATATTCATTATAATCTTTTGGCTCTTAACCAAAAGGACTGGCACTCCAGGTAGCTGATGTGATTAAGAATCTGTGGGATACCCATAAATTTCTGGAACACCAACTGAATTGATGCAGAAAATAGAGTATTTAAAACAGCAGAATATACCCATGTTTGAAGACCCTGAATCCCTTTGCAGATAAGGATAAATAAACTTTTGCATCAACTTCTACACACCCAGTACATTACTTTGAGCCATTAGATTCATCTAGGCTTCTGTCCATTTGATTCCCTCCCAGTCATAGCCTAGTAACGTAAAAATAAATAGTGCACAAAAGGGAAGACCAACATATAATAGCCTAAAGTAATTACAAATGCCTTTACAGGACAAACTGTTAGGAATTCTTTATGGGAAATACACACACCAAAGCTTTCCCTTAACAGACAAACCATTATTCACATACTGCTGCAATGGTTAACACATTTCATTAGAGCTGCAAGCCTGTGAGACTACAATCATAGGATGCACTAATGAACATTATGAAAAGCATATTAACCTGAAAATAAAGTGGGGACAAAGCACAAGGTTCTAGTTAAAGATATGCAAGCAGACTCTCTGCCATGAGACTTGGACATATCCAGGCATTGTCATCATAGGAAAGATTTATACTCATTCTAATGAACTGATTTTTAAAGTCTTCTCTCTTGTAACACAATTTACAGTCCAATAATTTTGAGGACTCTCACTTGCTAAAATAAAGATCAGCTGAAGTTTAATTTTAGCTTGTCATGTGATCCCACCTGGAAATGATCTAGATTTATCTGCATTTAAACAGCATTCCGAAGTAACATTTTGAATATCAGTCCAAAAAAAGCAGCTGTATTCAAGAATATGTGAGGGTAAATAAAAAACTTGTTTTCTGAATCCCCAGCATAATAGTTTAATTTCTAAGTAAGTTATAAATCATACTAAAAAAAAAATTAAGAATCTTAAGACATTAAGGAGCTACAAAGGACTGTTTAGTATTGAAAAAGGTTATGACAATCTTGAGTATTGTTTCTTCTTAACAATTAAAATAAATACAGCAAAAATGAAGGTCTAGTATAGAACTCTTCAGTAGGAACGGCTGTGTTATCATTTGTAGGCAAGCTTAGAATAATCTATTTACAGGAAGTGCTTGATAAAATATGCTATATTTGTGAATGCAAGCTCTTGGATTTGGATTCTTATTTCTGTCCTTGAGTATTAATTTCAGCAAGCAACTGGGCTACAACATAGGAAAAACATATTACTGTTAAGGATAATCAAGCAGTAGAACAGAGTAATGAAGCTGTAAGGTCTCTATCACCACTAAGAATTTTTTGGTTCAAGTTAACCAAAGCCTTTTAGGTACAATATTGTGCCTTGAATCATTGGGATGACCTCTTGAAACCCCCTTAATGCCATTCCAGCTACAGAATAGCCAATATATATATTTGAGTACTGAAGATTACTGTCTTTAAAACAGATCTGTTTCACTTACTTTTTTTTTCCTTGGAGTATGCACACGATTTCAGGTCCTAATCATACTGCTAAATGGAAGAGATCACCTGAATTTTCCAGGAAGCTGACATTTAAAAGCCCTACTTGGTAAGTCCTAGTTTCTTTTTCATGACAGGGGGGAAACCATTTAGGATTTAGCAATTCACCTTCTATCACATTAATGCCTCAACCCGACTTTTACTCATCCTAAATGAACATTCATCATGAAAAGTGACTCTGTTGCAAGGTGGTTTTAAATTACTCACTAGGTGAAGCAACCCTTCTTCAGACTTACACCAGAGAGGGCTCAGGTTCAATTAATCAAGTTCCAGCACCTTCACCTTCACTCCATTTTGGTGGGCAGACCCCTATTTTTGCTTTCCAGTGTTGACAGTCTTCATTATTAACTGGCATTTATACTCAATGTGTCAGGTAGTATTAAATCAGATTTCTTTCATAACCACATCTTTTAAAAAGACATAGGTTACAGAACTCTACCAGTTTTGTATTTCTTCCCTAGAAATGAAACCATGTAGCTTTGTCAGATTTTTGATGGAATTACGAGCGTGCTGATTCCCAGCCCAAACACTCTGAGCTCATTGTGCGTCCAAGAAGTCACCAGAAGAAACGTCCTGAAAGTTCCAAGAAGCTTTATGTTAACCAAAATGCATTTAAGAGCTAGGCTAATAAAAGCAGTTAATAATATTAGGCAAACAAATTAGCTTTCCAGGTGATTACAGAAGTATCACTTCAAAGGAGTGATATTTTGGTTTTCAGAAGAAATACTTGTGCTTTTCAGCTTTTTCTGTGTTTTGTTTGTCTTCTTAGTAATTTTTTAAAAATTTCAACAGATCTCATGGGAAAAGCAGAATTTTTTAAAATAGAACTTTAAAAAATCCATTTTTTTTTAGAATCTTGAGACATAATCTAAGGGCTAATAGCCTTTTAGTCAAAGTTTATACAGAACTCAGAACTGCAGAAACTGTAGGCCAGCTGCTAGTTAATCCCAGTCTCCCTGGATTATTTAATTCTCTTTTGATGACACTTTATAGTGACAATTCAGGAATAGGCTGATTTGTAGCACTGTAAATCGATGTTGTTTGTGATGTGGATACAAGAACACAGAATTTGTCTTTTTTTTCCTCTATTTTTTATCTCTGGCTGCAATCTTTATTCTTATTTAAATTCTTTCTTCTTCTTTTTAGGAAAACCAGATGGATTATATACCTCGGGATACAAAAATGGATTAAATACCTCAGAAAGGCAGAACTAATTGCTCCAATTATTACTGGAGAGCCAGGTGGGAAATTAGAATGTGGGGCCGATTGGGGATAGATAAAAAATACTTCTCAGATTTTAGAGAGGAAGCTGACAATACTTAGGTTTATAAGGCTGCTGTTTTCTATCTTGTCTCACTTTTTAGAGCGTGGGTTTCAGGCATTAGTAGTAAAGCTATTCCTAGCTTAAGGGAGCATGTACAAAATGTAGACTCCCTTTTAAAAAACAAGAGGGAGGATAAGGAGTACTGTCAGTGCATAGGCCCGATTCATTGCTTAAGGATCCCTTGTGACAGAAAAGTATATCTGATCTTTTCAATTCTTAAAATCAACACGTGACAGGATATCTGCAAGTGCTTTCAGTACTTGTTTTCAATTCCCTTATGTCTTTTTATTTTTTTCCTCTGTAATGTAGCAGCTGCTCATGCGAGAAATTACTCTTGCTGGTATTTTCTGCTTTAAATTTTGTTGGCATTGATTAAAATTATGCTGTTGAGTAGTAGATGGCAGACCCTTGGTAGAAGGTAATGGCAGAAAGCAAGGTTTTGATTTTTATATTAAAGACAGTTTAAACAAAGTCAGGTTGAATTTTAGCCTTTTTATTTATAGAGATAGTAGATAAGTTTGGCAATCTTTCTTCTTCTTTCAATTAGATATCTTCCTGGGAAAGGATCACATTTTAATCAGTAATATTTTATTTCACGAAATGACCTCTTCTACATGTAAATCAGAATGGCAATAGGACTATAAAAGCAGTTATTACAGCCAATAAAAATGGGTTTTAAAAAAGAGATTAACAGGTTTATATTGCTCTTGAGGAAAGAATGAGAATGTGCAGCAATTTCTTTTGCTATGTACATGGCATGAACTCAAAACCAAAAAATGCAATTCAACCACTGTTCAAGTCAGTGTTGGTAACATCTGAGATTGTCTGGATTTCTCTTTAAATCCATGGATCAATATCCATTACAATCAAGTCAACAGTCTCATACTTGATCAGTACAAGACTCTGTTGGCTCGAAAAAAAATACTTGCAAGTCCAGATTTTTCCAGGTTCTCATAAATTTTGGTATACGTTAGGATTAAATGTGCAATGCTCCAGAATTATTTGAGTTATTGGGAAGGCAGCAAATGTCAAAGATAGTATTTGACCTAAATAGATGATGCTTCCTGTGGTTTTGAGATACCTAAAAAGGCCTTAAAAAGAATTGGATCAAGCCTTGGTCCAGAAACATGGAACTATTCTTCGCTATGGTTAAAGTGACAGCTTCTGACTTGGTCATTTATTGCTGATCTGTATACTGTTAGTTATCCTGCTATGAGTCAGGAATTGTGTCACAGAAGATAAAAATTTTCAGTTCAGTTCAGTTCATTTTCATTAAATTTAAGGAAAAAAAAGTGCTAGTTTATGTTTGTAGGTAAATTGAAGACTACTCTTGCTAGTAACCTTCAGCATGTGAATTCACAATTCCTCTGTCTATTCAGTCACTTCCTGACATAAGCCTAGAAATGAGCATTTGGATGCTGTGCAATGATACTTGCAATTTTCCCTGGAAATAAGAGCTCTCAGATTCCTGCTACCCAATACTATACATGTGACATTCTGATGTTGCTTCAGTAGCTGAAACAATCCAAGGGTAAGAAACTAAAAAGAAAGTGGAATTTTCCTTGTAAAAAGTTACTGACTTATCTGTTCAAAACAAAACACTGGCTGAAGTGTGTGAAATGTGGGTGGCTGATGCTCCTAATCAAAGGTACCGAAGAAACCACTGCTGAAGCAGGGAAATGTTTTTACTTCTATAGCTGTAAAACATGTGAATGGGCAGCAGTTCCCAGAACACCACTGAGAAGGCATATTTGCAGTTTGTGTGATAAACCCTTCAAAAATCATTGTCAACTCTTTCATATCAAAGAGTCATAGAATGGTTTGGGTTGGAAGGGATCTTTAAAGATCATCTACTTCAAGCCTCACCCCACGACAGGGACACCTTCCACTAGACCAGGTTTTTCAAACCCACATCCAAACTGTCCTTGACCACTTCCAGGTTTAGAGCATCCATCACTTCTCTGGGAAACCTGATCCAGTGCCTCATCATCCTCACTGTAAACCATTCTTTCTTATATTCAATCTAAATCTACTCTCAGTTTAAAACCATTGTCACTGTAGGCCCTGGTAAAAAGTTTTTGCCTTTTATATAAGTCCTCTTTATCTATTGCAAGGCCACAGCAAGGCCTCCCCAGAGTCTTCTTTTCTCTAGGGGGGACAACCCCAACTCTCTCAGCCTGTCTCCATAGGAGAGGTGTTCTGTCTCTGATCATTCTGATGCAAAAAAGTTTCTCATCTGCAGTAAACCTGCTATTTTCAGCCTGGACAACCCAGACATCAAATCTAGATTTGTGCATACACAAAAGCATTTCCAGATCTCAGTAACTGTATCATAATTATCTGTTAATAACTTTATTCATCTGTCATTTTTCTCCTCTTACAACTTTCTGGTTGAAGGTCCAATATTAGGACATTTTTCACTGAACGTCCTTGTAAGGACTAATTTTATATTTCTGATATTTCAACCTTTGGGTTTAGAAGAAATTAAAATGCTAATTTTTTAAGGTGTGAGATGCAGCAAGCCCTTAGTCTGTTTTTGGTCATACTACACTGAGTCCTGTGGTTTAAGCAGTGTTACTCCAGCCTAGTTAAAGAGCAAGTAAAAGGGGAATGAATTCTTTTTTTCTGAGTTTTCATTACTTTGAAGAATGTGGCATTGCTTAGTTGTGCCTGTTCTGTCGGTTTGTTTCATGCCTTATTTTACTCAAGAGAGCTAATCCACTTATTACTCCTGGGTACTCCACTTCAAGAGAAAGTGTGATACAGTTTGCAAGACAATTTGCTCCAGGGTCTACTCTGTGCAGACAAGATGGAGGAAAATTTCACCAGAACTGTTCAGAAAGCTATAAAGGAACATTTACAAGTCAAATGATTCCCAGTTGGAGGGTCATGGACCTTTCCAAAATGTTATTAGAATGACTCCCTAGCATATTTTAAGGTTCCTGTAGTATTTCAACTATTTTTCTCATAAATAAAGATTAGACTGCCTTAATTATTGAAATACAGAGATAAGAAATTAAACCGTTAAAACTGAATGTCTTAGTTTACAATTTTGGCTGATGAATCACAAAGATCAAAAATTAAGAAAAAAAAAAAAGAGTGTTTTTAATCGTAGGTTTTTCTGAATAGATGAAATAAAACCCACAGTACTGTAAAATTTTTCTGTTAAAATATGATCACAGAGCATGTTTGGGGCTTGTTGTTGTTCTCTTTGATTTTTTGTTTTTTTTTTCTTTAATCTATAACCTAGGCAAATTACTAGCTTGGAAACAAAAAAAAAAAAAGGAAAAATCCTGAAAGAATTCACTAAAGGTTGTACTAAATGAGTGCATATCTCTACCAGAGCATCTTGTAGAAGTTCAATAAGTATGTGTGCACCTTTAGATTTTGAAATAGTACAAATCTATTCCTTCTGTTGGCCTATGGAAATACACCTACGGGGGCTTTACTAGAACATTCTGAAAAATTCTGTTCAGGTTCAGTCATCTGTAGAGGGAGATATTTTCTTACTTAAAGAACTTTGTTTTATTACGCTCAAAGTGTGAGGCTCTAAGGACCACTGGAAAGATCATAAAGTGAACCTTTGAGACATGGCAGAACAGTGAAGAGAAGTTCTTGGTATTACTCACATGGAATGGAGAGCATTAAAAAAAAAAAAAAA
>VZTF01002612.1:1156670-1238594 GCA_013397755.1 Cnemophilus loriae | reverse complement strand
AAAAAAAAAAAAAAAGGTAAAACCCCCCACTCTATAGGAAGATATGTGTGAGGTACTACCCTGTTCCTATAGAAAGATTACAATTTTCTGACCAAAAATCCTCACAACAATAAGGCCAGCCACAGTACGACTAAAGCACTGTGAGTACTCATTCACTCAAAGAACCCCTGAAATACTTGTAAAAGAATCTTTGCTTGACATGGACTTCAATGCTTATAATGATTGAGGAATTATATTTTGCATGCATATAGAATCTTCAAAAGAAGGAGATCCAACATTTCGATGACAATGCTATTTGGATCCATATCTCACTTCTACCAGAAATAATGACATCTTGGGATTACCTAGCAAATTCAAACTTTTAAAATGTATGAAAATAATTTTCTCCATATATTTTTTAAATGGATAAATAGTTGGTAGGTGGAAAATACTATCTGGAGCCTATTGGCTGAGTTACTTCATAGGGCAGATAGACTGATCATGATCTGCAACTGAATCACGATATTAATCATGTGCTTTTAATTGTTAGTTTCAATCCTTACATGGATGCAATTGGGCTTTTTGTAATGTCTGTAATACTCCAACCATGTAATAAGAAATCTTTGAACAAGGTATATTGCACTTTCTGAAACAAATACAGAAATTGGCTCGCATAACTTAATGAAGATGACAATATGTATAATAAGATTTACTGAAGCTTAAGAACATGAAGTATTTCATCTGCTCAGGGCAGAATGCCCCGAGTAAGGCATCATGTAACAATGCATATCATAAAAATAACTGATACAGTGTCCAAGAACAAAACTCTGATTTTTTTTTTTTTATATTATTAAGTAGTACAAAAATACAGAATATGACAAGAGGACATATTTAGAGAAACAAAGATTATCATAGCCGTAATCACAGTTGTTTATATTGACCATTTGGTTGTGTCAGCAATGTAAATAGTACTGTTTTCCAGTATTTACTTGTAACTACACTAATACATGTTAACAGCACGAGAAACATTCCCAACAAAACATTAACACAAGTGGGCAAACAATTACAAAAGGAGCATCTTTTCCCTGGTGATTCCACTTATGTAAATTCCTAAATTTTGCTGTCACACCCTCGTGAGCTGAACTCAAACCCTGTTGCTACAGTTTTGATTCAGCCACCTAGAAAACCATTCTCATAGACATTTGAGGGTCCTACCTTGCTTTGCCTGCAGCTACTGGTCTTAAAGATCCTCAAAGTCCCCTGCCATATTTGTCAGGCCTGTGTGAATGACTTGGATGACTAAAACATTTCATGTAGCAGTATATCTGCATGTTCAAGCAACTAAATGTATTCTGCACCGTTTTAAAAAGGCTAACCCACTGGCTACTTCTTACAGAAGTTATGCCTTAAGAATATTTAAAAACGTAAAAAAAGAGTACCAGCGTTAAAAGGTCTTAAGTGTAGCACTAAGTGGTTATTTGCAAATAAGAATGCAAATGTCAGCTATGGGAGCTCTCTACAGTTAATGAAAAATGGGAATGAATATTTGCTTCCACTTAATTGCAGAGCTCATCAGGTCCACAACACAGACAAGTGAACTACAGAAAAGGTATGATTTTAAGATAAAAAGATAAAAAGAATACCACAATAAATCTGTAATACTGAAATAATTCTCAGTTGAGTTCCTCTAAATTCTGAACTACTTCCCCAAAAGATAATTATAGTTACATGCTGAAACTGAAATGTTCTTCAATTGCTTTCCAGCTTTTAGTTTACTGTATCTTTTGAGATTGCCCTTTCCCCCCTCAGTCAGCTACAAATCAGACACTGAAATCCAGGCTGGCTGCACTGGCTTTTCTCAATGGCAAAAAACACTCAATAAGAACCAGTCATTTTATCAGACCAGGCGTTGTAACACTTAGAGTTCCCATGGTAGGAGAGGTGAATTGCATCATAAGTGAAAATTAGGGAATTGCAGGTCTTGAGTTATTTGCAAATTTTGAAGACAAGAAGAAACATAACTTTGGGAAGGTAATTTCAATGACCAAATGTTATATACACATCTTTCAGAATGTTCCAAAAGGTGTTTTGGGTATTGTTTGTTTTTTTGGGAGGGGTTTATTTCGGGTTTGGGGCTAATTATTAATACAAATAAGAGATGAAAATATTTTGTATTTGTAGGTTCTGAAATTTAAGATCCAAGACATAACCTAAGAGGCAACTTATAATGAACAGAATGATGAAAAGGCATTTTTTTACAATTATAATTCTGGATAAAACTCATTATGACAAAATAAAAATGAAAAAATCCCGACTTCCCATTTTCCTCCCACCATTTCTCTTTTAAAAACCAGATTTTTTTCAAATGCTTAAATATACTATTGAGAAATTTAAGTTTGATAAGAAGATTATCAAATAATTTGATATTTGATAAAGCAGATTATTGTGGTTTTTTTTAATGAGTACTATGTACGGAAAAATTTAGTAACATGCATATACACAGGTAGGGATTCTTGCTTTGGACAAGAGAGCTTTATAGATCTACCTGTAAATTCTACTTTGATTTCTTCAGCTCTGTGGACCCTTAGACTGCTTTTACCTCTAATTTGGAAATAGCAATTATTTCCCCATGTATAGAGATTCCAGAAACCTGAAAAATGTTGATCTTTTTAAATGACTAAACTTAAGATCAATTTATCAATTATAATTATAAACTTCAATTTATGAATTAATTGATATCTCAAAGCTGCATTGAAATGCATCTAAATGATAAAGGTCTTATTTTAATGATAAAATGAAGGTCATGATAATTAAGTTTTATATTTGAGGTCAACATAAACATACACTTGAAAGAATATACCTTATATGTAAAGGGAAATGGAATTTTCATAAAGTGTCCTTCAGTACAAAACACTCTTCATTTTCATGCAGTTTTCCATTATCACACATGAAAAAGACAATCACATTCCCTACGAAATTTTGAAAGTCATTTTGTCAGGCCCTTTCCAGCTCCAGTATTACAATGTCTTCTTCTTTGTCAGCACCACATTAATACCGAAACAAAATCACTCAGGATTTCCCAATCCAATAAAGGTTTCATTATAGTGCATCTGCATTAAGTGCAGCAGTCAAGCCTGCTCAGCTAATATTTTTTTTAAGAAAATAATATTTTATGTAAACACTAATATTAATAATTACTTTATGAAGTAAATATTCTGAAATGTTATAAAAATAGAGCCTGACAGGCATTAGATATTTTCTTCGAATCCAATGAGTATTGAGTCAGCTGCATACTTTGTATTTTTTATTTGAAAAGCAATGACCATCAGAAGACAGATATTGTTATATATTATTCATTGTAATCTAACTATTTAATTACTTTAAATAGACAGGTAAGACACCTGTGAAATGCTTCTCATTTAAACTGAAGACTCATTACATTGGTGTTCTGTGTAAAGGGCTCCCAGAGAAAATGAAGGTCAGGATTTTAATCTACAATACAAAGAGAGCATAGACTAATTTTTCATAGCATAACAAGTAAAAGAAATAGGCATAGCCTTCCTACAAACGTGGGGCACCACTGGAGAGCTGTTTGTATTTCTTTTTACCTTCTGAATCAGTTCCTCCTACTCCCGACTGCTTTACTGGTTCTTGTCCATTCTGGCTCATCTTCCCTCTGTTAAAAGACATGGTGGTTGTTGTCAATAAAACCATGTAAAGATGAGAGCGAAAACAATGATACACCTAAGCCAGCAAGGTTTGGTTCTTTTGAGAATATTATTTTTCTCTCTTTTGAGGGCAGCTGCAATCACATCTTGCTAAGCCTGTACATTCTAACAGAACGGGTCCATCAGGTGCTGTTTGCTACCTGCCCCACATCAGTCTGGGGCTGCATATCTTCTCTCCTCACTTTATCTTCTTCTAGTCAACAGTGAAATATATAATAAGCAGTCACAAAAATTGATATTTGGTCTACAATAATATTACTTCAAAGGTAAGGCATACTTGTGGTCGTTATCTTCTTTTAATGATTGCTTTTTTTTACAGTTTAGATTTGGCATAAGAAACAATTCTGAAGAATTAACATTAATCTTAAAGTTAAGTGAGTGAAATAAATCATGCTCTGGAGTTCCCTATTTTCCTGCATTTTATGTAGAAAGAACCTGCATTAGAATCTTGATGTCTATTTTAAGGCAATGGAAGTTAGGTAAAATACAAGCTATCTTTAAACATACTTGTTGCAAGCTCTAAGGCATGATTACAATCACTCTCAAATATTTGTGCTTCTAATTTTCTTTTTCCCTTAAGACTCTGACTGCTGTGATAGAGGCTATAAGGCATTGTCTTCAGTTGCATGTGATTCCTTGGGGGTTAAAGGGTCAGCACTGTTCTTTGCTACCTGTGAGCCAGCTTCATGTCTGAAGTTATCTAAATTCATGGTGAACTAAAAAATTAGTATAAAATCACAGTTTTAAAAGTGATTTTATATTCAGTTTTAACTGAAAATTTTTATTTTCTTATTCTGCAGGTAATGCTTCATAAATCATTACAAATATGATACAAGAGTTATTTGTCCCAAGAGTTATATTCCTTATGCATCATTTGATTGCTTTTCGCCTTTGCGTTCAAAATAAATTTCATTTTAGAGACATTGTACTGCTATAAAGGGTTACACAACACAAAGGCATAGAGAATCTGGTCTTTATCAGAGATAAGAACATGAGTAGCTTTCAGGAATATTGCAACTGGATAACAAGAGTATTTAAAAAAAAATCCTAAATAGAAAGACTTTACAAGATATGTTCAGATGTGTGTAATTGTATATAATTATTAATTTCCCTTGATAGTTATAGATACTTAATATTGGCAAGTATTCTAATTAGTTATCTCATCAAACAATTCCCATGGTGTCACTATTTAATTATTTTATTTTGCTTCAAGACTAATTGTTCCTATGATTAAAAGCACTTGGACTAAAATAAAGAGTTTAAAATTCAGCATATCCAACAATTTCTATCGATAGACCAGAAACTTAGTCTAAGCAGGGACCTTGCGACCAAAAAGGTTTTCAAATGCCAAGATACTTAAAAATATTTAGCCTACTTGATACCTCACATCCAAATTGTAAGCTGTGGTCTTACGGATGTGCTGAATTAGAGTACAAGGTCAGAGTCCCTGAAGTCATTATCAAGCTGGTGTGAATGCAAATGTTGAGTAGAATTTCAATTATACATATATTCAGATAAATAAGAATTCTTATATAGAATTCAAAATGAAAGCAGTTATCTATTTTAAATATTGTCTCCCCGAATGATCTGATGGTAAACAGTTATTTTGTCATTCATTTTCATTACATTGCTATGCAAAGCCCTGGAGACTAACATGAAAAAATTAAGCAGGTCTTGTCTGTATAAATTTCCTGAGTATATTTAAAGACTCTGTCTATTATCAGCATATAAATAATTTACTTTAAAAGGCCATAATTTTAAAAAAATAGTGTAGCTGTAAGAAAAAAAATAGGAGACCTGGATATATTTTATTTGCTTATATATAATTCATGAGAACAAATTGCTATAAGAGAAAATCTCACGCTCTGGAGACTTCCTCCTGCTTTTCAGTAGAAATGGGGCTGATTTCAGGCTTGAGAGACCAGTGAGTCTGTCAGCCAAATAGCAAGTAACTGCAGATACTGTCACATTGCTAGTCAATACACAGTAAATGGTGTTATTTGGACTCAAATTTGGCATATGTGAACTGAAAATTTCTGTTGATAGCTCCGTCTTGTGTTTCTGTGCATGAAGATTTTATGCATTTTTGCTTTTCTCACTAGGAATAACAGCCCAATATTTTTCTTTTGAGGTTGTCAAAGACCATTAAAGATCATCTTTTTTTTTTAACCTTTTAGCCTAGGACAACATGAGTGAAAAGTCCAATGAAAATCAAACAACTGGCACTCTACAACCTGAGCTCACCTAATTCTCCTAGGTTCTGAAGGTGAGATTGAAGTCTTAGATTTATCTCTATTTTCCTGATAGTTGCTAATAAGCTGTAGATAAATACCATTGGGCTTTATTTTTGAAAATGATAAATACTCAGAAACATCACAGTTCTAGAGAATTTTTACTTCATTTAAATTTTTCTGGGAAGCTTATGTCTTTTGTGACCAATAGTTCACAACTTACAGGGAAAAGCAAAAAACTTTTTGTACCAGAGAAAAATATTGAACAACTGTTGCAGACAATGAATGAACAATGAACACCAATTAATATTTTGAGAATCATCAATCTATAAATTTTTTCAGGCCAGAATCATTAAGTTGATCAGAAGTTACTTAGTCCTATTAGGAAATAGAAATGAAATTGCTAAGTGGCGGTGCATGCTGACAGAGGAGGTAAAAAAAAATCCTAGCAAAACTTTTCTCTGTGGAGTACTTAACTGGGTAAAATGTCTTGAAAATTAAATCATTCTATAGGATCGTTACATTGATAATAGCTTGATAATTCCTACTGGGACTCTGTACCGAAAAGCTTTTTCCAGCCAAGAACTGAGAAATTCTACTGAAACTACTAAAAACTTGGGAGAAATTGGGGTATATCCAGAGCATGAATTCCACTTGCACTAGTAACACCTCCTTATAGGAGGAGGAAAATCTGAAAACTTAAACTAAGCTTTCTCAGTCCTACAATAGTTGTACTTTTAAAATGTAAGCCAAGCCCATCCGTACACACTTTCATTAAAGGCTGAGACCAGCATGTCTCCTACGTGACAGGAAGAAATTCATGAGGTTGGGGAAGAGGGTTGGTTGGTTATTAACAATTCAATGCTCAACAAAGCAGAATAAAATATGAACTCTGGGAAATTCTCCCCAGTTAGCTGTTATTCTACTGCATAACTCAAGTCTGCAGAGGAAACTACATAAGAAGATGACTGGCAAGTGAAAGTGCTATAAATTGTGCATGGAGGATACAATATATTAAAGGAAAAGCCTTACATTCTTGGGATGGGAAATAGATTATTCTCTCCTGTGGCACTGCTGCTGCCTTCGCTATCCATGCTGTATCCACTGCCAAAACTACTGGCTGATGAGCCAGTGGAGACAGAACTTTCTGCAGGTCGGTGATTAGTAGACCTTGCTGTACAGGGCGGGAACATTTGGTTACTAAAAAACTTGGAAGACATCAGTACCACTGACATTAAGAAAAAATGTAATTTATCAAAATCACATGCTGCAAACACTTTCACTTTTACATTTTACATTCAAATATTGCTTTATCATCTTTTGCAGGTGAAGTTTGTTTTCACATAGAATAAGGTGTTCTAAACCAAATAGTACACCGCTATATTTTTTTCTGCAGTCATATTAATAGTTCAAATCAACAGCTTGAAGGAAAAAAAAGAATGGGATAGAATGATTAACACTGCTTTTCTGATTAAAGCGACAGAAAACCAGTTATTCATCTGAAACATTTCATATGACAATCTTGTAAAAACGAAAGCCCCAGTGGGCCTTCCTCATATGCCTTGTGAAATGTTCTTTGCATTTGGTGATTTTGAGGAGAGGAGTTTGCAAAGATGTGTAAGCACGCAATCTATAGTCACAGAGAATAGATCCCCACCCCTCTTCAGACATAACATAGCTGTGCATTATATTTCTCAACTGCTCCTACCCATCTGGATCTCTCTTACTACATGAATAGAATTTTAATGAACATATTTTGATGGGAGATGCCTTAATCTAATTTAAGACCATTTGGTGTTAGTATAGCATATGTTAGTTTTACTTCAGATTGCCTTATTTTGTGTTTTAGACATTACTGCACTACATGAAGAAATCATCCAGTATTTGGCACTTAGCAAATTGAGAAATATAAATGAAAAAGGACACAGCGACATTACACATAGTAATTAATACAGGAAAAACATAGTAGTTATTCTCATATTGAACAACACACTTCTCTGGGTATATTAATACAGATTTGGGGATTTTTTTGCTAAATGTCCTCTAATACATCTGCTATTGTCATATTTCATCTATTTCAACCTACTGAGCATATATACTGAAGCCTGAAAATACTGTTTTGCAAAGTTATTTTTCTATGAAGACTTAATGAAGTTTTATGTTATTTTGCTGAACTGTGAAACTCCTATGTAGCAGTTAAAATATATTCTTCTCTAAAAATAAATTAGTCAAGTATCTAACTGGAAATTTAATAAGAGCCAGAGCCCCAACAGTGTCTTGCTTTAAACTGGCAATCAATATTTTTTATGCCTGACTAACTGAATAATATTTTTGGTGAAGAACGCTGCATGCTGCCTGATGTGGGACCAGGAAGCTGAGTGTAACTCCTCAAACATAATGCAAAAACAGGTGAGTAATTTGAACTAGAAGCAATGAATGAAGCAATTCTTATATCATCAGTCCCTGGGCAAACCTTGAGTTAAGACAGAACTCTTATTCTCCACAGTGATTCTTCACTGGTAAACCAAGATGTCGCATAATTTTTTAATCTTTTCAATGCTATCAGTCTCCTTTGTTCCACTATTGCCCACAGCCAGCAGTGCAATCTGTCAGTCTACGTTGTTTTCAGATAAAATTATTCTTTAGCTCTAGTCCATGATTTTATACATCTATCATCGGCTGCCTTCTTGGATGTAAATACAAAGGAATAAATTTTAAAATCATAGTGTTATTAGCAGATACACTCAGTATCTCACTTGAGGAAAGGCACCCATGTTTTTGCAGAGAGACAGCCAGCTGGGGTGGCTGCGTGCAGTGTTTGCTCTATCACTCTCAGCTGGTGGTACTGTGAGTGAGTTCCTATGCCTGTGGTGACATGCAGCAAAATGCTGCTGGGAAATGCTGGGCAAGAGTGACATTTCAGAGACGACAGGTCAAACTCTCCATTATAGGGCATTATTGCCAGTTGCCCTGTATTCAACAGCCTGAATTGTGGCTCTCTCATGCCCATCCCAAACTAATTAATATCCTCAAACTAATTCAGAACCTCAAGTTCTCATCGTGTTTGTATGACCTGTATGTCTCCTGATGTTTTCTGTTTGGAATTCTGAGGGTTCCTTTAGGTTAGGTTGTTTTGTTGGCTTTTTATTTTGCCATGGCATGACAAATGCCTCACAGGTGAGTAAAAATGGGAGATCAACACATCTGCAAAAACCACAGAAGCCAAAACAGTATTGTGCCAGCACAGAAAAGCATCTTCAGTCCTTCTCTTAGGCATGAATTTGCTTAGTGTAGCATATATCTCCACTGTAACATATGTGCCCTGAAAGGATCTTTCATATCTGAGCTTTTTTTTAATTGAATTTGCTGTAAAAGCTAGGGTCTGAAGTAATTTGTTGTATCTTTACTGGTGGATTTCTAAAACCAGTAAGAACCTAGAATTTAGTTCAATACAGAAAATCTTGAATTAAGCCTTTAGAAATGGGTTAGAAGTTTTACTTCATCTCTTTATAATCAGCTCATAGCTGTTCCTTTTGAAACAGCTGTATCCTGATTACACATTCAGTATGCTGTATTTTTAGTATTTCTACTGTTTTCACTAATTCAAATCATTTTCCATATAGATTTTTTTTTTTTTTTCCATAAGATCGGTTGGTGAATGGTTATAATGGATCCAAGTTTAGATTCATGACTGGATTTTGAAAATTCTAAAGTTTAATGTTATCCTTTTCCTTTTTCCTGTCTGCTCTATGAAAGTAATGAACCACAGTGTCAGTTTGTGACAAGAAATGAAATCCACAAATAGATTTACAGCTGGTTTCGTGACAAATTCAGAATCTGGATACAGAGATCATCTCATAACTTGTGAGACACCCACATTTTCTACGTGTCTGTATTTTTACAGATACATCTAGACCTCTAAGTTTCTGTTGGTTATATAGGAAACTTGGAAGTTCTGGTAGTGTGGCAGTGCTTGCTGCCAGGCAATATTTTCCCTGAGAGTTAGTATAACTATGGTTATATTTCTACTCTATGTGGAAAGCTAGAACTTGTTCCATGCTCTTATGTTCAAGCAACTAATCTGCAAACTCACTTGCAGTCTTGCCCTTTCTCTTTGAATACATGGAAACATTGTCTTAGAAACGTTAGCAAGAAAGTCAGAGTTCACTGTATTGCTCCTCTAGTCTTACCAGTCCACATGAAGTCTGTGAAGTCTCAAAAGTGTCAGAACAATTTGCTTGGTCAATTGGGTTCCTATCCGCATAATGGACAGGCAACTATTGCATTCTATTTCGTTTTAATTTTACTTTTAATTATGGTATTAGGGCAGGTTAATTCTGAGTTACAGAGCTTCTGCTTACAGCTGCCTATGCTAGAAAATGCTTTAGTCCTCAGGTTTTGACATCAAAGTTCTGGCAGGAGATGCTTTGGTCTGTAGCATTTGAACAGTTTCATATGGATTCACTTGGGTCCAAAGATTAGATATTCTCATCTGGTATCACACAGGTGCCTGAAGCTACAAGGTGTAGTCTTGCTTTACTGAAATCTACAATGTTTATCTGAATAGGAACTCAGGTGAAGGCAATTTCCATCACTTGCATATTAAGTATCCAGAGTATGGACGAGCTATGTTTCATTGCTTCCTTGCCCTTTGTTTTCGTAAATTATTCCTTGGCTCTTAAGCAATCCTCCCAGCCACCACTCCCCCCGCCCCTGAAAAAAGAACCAAACCCAAACCCAAACAATACAATAAGCAACTTTTAGAAACTCTTAGAAAGCTTAGAAAACTTTTAAAATAGTTGTCATAGGCGAGGTCTTGCTGTTAATTCCATATGATTCTTAAAGCCTTACATTTTTAGAGAAAAGACTCTTCAGGCCTCAGCAAATGGAAGAGACAAAACTTAACTGAAGGTTATAACCCACCTTCGTTTGGCCTCTCTCTGGGAGAAAGGAGATATCCCCTCACCCCCTCCAGCCCTTTTTTTCTAAACCCTTTACACAGTTTATCAGGTGCTTGGTGCTTTTTAAGGACTGCAATATCAATGATGCCTGGGCTGCCCAGCCATTGAACTATGAAAAATAGAAATATGAAATGAAAGTTTAAAACTCTAATAGGAGCTGCTTTCTCTGAAATAGGGCACAGATTTTCCTATTATACAAAGCTATTGTTGTCGTTTGATTTCATTATCATTGGTTAATCCTATTTTAGCTGGTAGTTCCCTCGATGAGATGAAATGTTCTCTACTTGGAATGGGTGTTAATGGGTACATATGTCACAGTTAGTAGTCTGAAATGTGGTGCTAATGCTGCCTCTGAGTGATTCTGTTAAACTGCCTGTTTTACGGGCTCTGGCATGAGCAAAATTTTCAGTTCAAACATTCTAGTGAATAATATATAAATGAGTTGGAAAAGTTCTCAACTGCTTATAGTAATTATTTCAGATTCCAAGAAAGTGGATGATAATGTTATACCTGGTGTAGAAGCAGGGTTTCCCAAGAAAAAATTATAACAGTTAGATATATACCTTTTGTACTCTGTATTGTTTACAGGAAGAAGAAAAAAATTCAAAAGAATGATGTTTGAACATGTATTCCCTTATGCCTTCTTGGAAAACAATTGCTGATTCAAGAAAATGGAGGTTAGCAGTGATCCCACCTTTTAGCTCCCTCTTTTTATTTCTGTTTTTTAAAATTATTATTAGTATGGCAAAAATACATATTTGCTAATGCTTTGGCTTATGGACCCAGTTAGAAAATAAACTTTTAGAACCAAGGAAAACATGTAAGTCATGCCTTAGTATGAAGAAAATATCATATTAAAATCAATAAGAGAGGAAAGCTTGGAAGGCATATGATTTCACTTAATCTTTCAGAAAAGTCTGTTTTTAACAGACAACAGAGAAGATGCTTTGTTAAAACCTAATATAAGGAAGATAGATCATTCACACAAGACCTATAACTAGAACTGCTAAATCAGTCAGCAGCAAAATGGAAACAATCCAGCACTCTCAACCACTCCAGCCATTTTTCCACACTGAATGGACATTTTTTTAAGACTTAAATTTGAAAAAGTTGACTATGCAGTTCTGCGGTTAATATGGAGGAAAGAACAGACTCAACCAGCACTTTCTCCTAGTGAATAAATTGTAGATGTCCCTCTTTTCCAGTTTCTGTCTTGAAACAGAAATGCACTGTCAAAACATATTGGGAATGATGGTCCTGTTTGGGAACCAAACAGGAGGAGGGAGAAACGCCTTCAAGTATGGATTCGGGATTAAGTTTCTGGAATTGGCCTCTAATTACTTGAAAAAAATTGTTCTTTATAACTGTCAGTCTTCTGAGGAACTCTGGGTGACAAAAAAGGCTGAAAGCATCATGCTGAGTCTTCTCAAAGAGATGTAAGCCAGTGGGAGGAGGTGAAAGCACCGATCTGCTGTGGGTAATTTTCTGATGACCAGCAGACTGGGCATCTCACAGTGTCTTCTGGCAGAAGCTTGGCTGCCCATCACCCTCAGCAGCCTTGTGTTTCAAGTGCTCCAACCTCAAAGTGCTCCAATTGCCAGTTTTCCTGTTTTTATGAAGTGTTTGCCAGCACTAAAAGCAAGGCCTGCTCCAGCTTGCTCTGTTAGGCTCTACAGGGCAAAACTGTTTTTGGGACTGCTTGTTGCATCTTTTGTGAACTGGCAACAGAATGGGGAAACAACTGGTGATCAAACACATCTACCACTGGTGATCAAACACATCTACCTCAGGTCAGCTCAGATATTTTATTTTCCTAACACTCTCTCATACTGAACAGGACTTTAAGCCATGGTCTCCCCTATTTCATCCACAGTTGTATATTAGACACGGATTTGACCGCACATTGAGCAGGGATAATTTGTGAAATTACAAGACAACCCTTTATAGAGAAATTTACCATTTGAGCTGCGTAACAGAAGAACAACACACTTCTTAAACTGTGCTGAAGTAATTTCTTTACCCGGGAAAGCAATTCTGATGAAATAACTTTCCATGCACTCTGTAGGGTTAGTCTACCCTACAGAATTTTGAAGTAAGACTTTTGAAATAAGAGTTATCAAATGAAGAATCTGAGCAATTCTCTGAAATTACATGTCAGCTTAAAATGGTGGAAGAGTAAATAGCAGGAATGGCCAAAGCAAAACGGGCCAGCTATTAGATTGAAACTAGGCTAAAAAGACAGCCTTAGATTATTGCTATCTGCACAGAGTGGGGACAAACTGTTCCTGTTTCGATAATGATTCTTGGATGGGTTATTTGTAGCAATATGAAGGCCCATTTAACTTGGAAATTACGAAACTAGTGACATGAGTCATTAAACAGCTTTGGGCTGTAAATTATTTAAGTGTGAAGGAAATATCCTAAAATAATGTAGGAAATTAAAACATGGCATTGCCTATTAAATGTGTGAAAATGGATATAGACCAAAAGGGATCCCATATAAGCAGATATGTGAAACCACAATCATATCCAATTCAGAAGATTTATAAAACCTAGGAATCAATTTCCTTTCACTCCGTTGTTGCTAAAGCCAGTAAATAGAACTTAGTGATAAGGAAAATTCATGTCAATTTTAATTTCTTGCAGCTAAGTGGCTAGAAATTACACAGTGCTGGCTCAGACCTGCATCGTGGGTTGCACAGTGATGGCAACATCTTGATGCATGCATCACACCACATTTCTGTGTAGCTTTAGCCTGTTATGCTGACACTTAAGTGAACTTTTGTCAAAGTTGTTGGTTCAAGGCAGTTATAAGCAGATGTGCTACCTTTTGATCTAAAGTGTTTTAAACTGGCATTCTTTGAGATGCTTAAATTGATAGGCTTAATTTGGTACAGTTCTGAAAAGGCTGCTGTACAGTTTTGCTGCTGTAGATATTCTAGCTAACAGCATCAGCTCTGAGAGTAGATCTCCCCCTGATCAGTAAAATCACTTGACATACAACTGTTTGGAAAAGCTGTTGTGTCATGATGCAAAATGTGTAATGTAAAAGATAAAATGTTCTCTATGAAATGCTGTGGTGCTGCATTTTCCCCCTCCTCCTCATCCCCCCNCACCCCCCCAATTTTCAGGGAAAAAAATAATTACAGTTACATGTGTTAAAGTGTTAAAGGCAGTTTTAAGGAAATGTTGTGATTTTAAATTGCTAGAGGTTTGAGCTTGAAAAAACCTATCCATTATTGAAAAATAGACAGAACTTGCTGTAGAATTATCATGTTGGTGTTACCTTAAATTAACAAGTATGTTTGGATCCTTAACTGAAGCACATGGCAATTTCTCTAGATCTTTAACATTTGCTAACTAATTCAGGTCAGGAGCATAGTAGTGTTTTTATCTTGGCAGGTTCCTTGTTTGTTTGCATGGGTTAATGTGAGCCAAATTGTAGAGGAGTTGCATATTGCATCCATCAACAAATGATGTACAAGCAATAGCATATTGACTTGTAGTTTCTGAGTTTCTGTTGGAAAGAATAAAAAATGTATAGGGCTACAATGATGTTGAAACTTAAATTCACTTTCTGAGCTCTTTGCTATTTAAATATTAATTTACTGTTCTTCAAAGATGCTAGGAAGATTCAAAATAAATTTCTAGAAATTCTCTTATTTGGTCATAAAATAATGTTCTTTTTGTTGACCATTGGACATTCTAATGTAATAAAGGAACTGATTATTCATTGTACGTCACTGTCCTTTGAGAGGAAAAGCTGGCATCTTTTTCTCTGCAAATAAGGACAAGTCCATCAAATTTTACCCATTAAACTACATCCCTGTAGAGAGCACAGGTCCCTATAAAAGTGTATCATTCAAAAAATGAGCAGTTATGTAGAGAAATGCTGACTATATGGTGAACACTATCTTTTATTTTTGTGCTCTGAACTTATTTCCCTGAAAACTACAATTTCTATTCTGGCAAGTCAGAGGTGGTGCACCTTTCTGCTTAACACAGATGCTGAAGTTTTTTTCTGTTCCTTGTCTTTCTTATTCACTTTATTGGAAGGTATTAAAACTAAAGCATGTTGTTCATTCCTTTAAAATCATAAGCTAGGTTTGAAAAGACTTTTTGTATAAAATCAGTAAAAATGATATTCCAGATACACCTACTCTTTTATATGCATGTATCCAGAGAACTGGTGATAATCATTGGAACATCTCCAACTTCTCAAGTATCTGAAGAACTCTAAAATAATTTATTATATTTAAAACATAAGTGACCTACCAAGAAAATTCCATATGATGAGAAGATCCTTCTGTGGGATAAATTACTGACTGAAAAGGTGGTGGACTGATTCACACTGTGTCTAAAACTGACTCATCTGCTGGATAAACTCTAATACACAGATTTATGTTGAGAGGAATGTGCTTAATTTTATGTGAATGTGTAATTGGCAATGATTCATATATTGCACAAAACCTAAACCAAATTAACTCAAGCCTAGGCACTGGTGTCATCCTCTGACTTGGATCCCTTGTGACTTCTGGCTTCAAAGAATTGGCTCTGAAATGTTATTGTTCCTCTCTGAGGGATATGATTGGAATGTGTAGCAAGCAATTGGTTTCTTTGCAGATCACATTCTTATCTCTCATGGGCAACGACAAAATTATACTTCAGGGTTTATTTTTAATTAACTGCTGTAGCTGAATGTTGGATTTTACAAAGGTTCTGAAAAAAAACCCAATTTTTTTGTTGCATCTTCACCTTAATTTTAAAGCAGATCGATTAAAATACATTTTTTACTCTTTAAAAGGAATACAGAAACAGTTCAGTTCAATAAAAACCTGATGAAAGATCTTTGCATTCACAAAATATGCTATTTATACTAAAGGTGCTGATTTTGTTTATGATTTCCTTGTTACTTCTCAACTGACACACAATTAATAACTGAAAAATACACCCAATAGAAAAGGTCCTAGGAATCAGAACTAGAGAAGGATTTCTCTAAGACATTCTGAGAATGACTGAGGGTTCTTCTTTTGTTTGGTTTGTTGTTTTTCTAGAGCCAGTTCAATTCAAGAGCAAAAATGAAGCTACTGAGAGACTAGATTAAAGCAGGACCCTCTTTTTGAGGGTTCTCTTAGTCATAGAAGGACTTCAGAGCATAGAATAATTTCCATCACTGTTGTGTACTTGGGCTGAAAAAACCCAAACGGTTCCTCTAAAAGGTGCTGTTCTTTAATAAATGCACAGAGAAATAGCTGTGGTAAAAAAATAATAAAAATAATGTTGTGGATTAGCTGTAATGGCTTCCTTGGTAAAGGGCTTTGAGACATAGTGACAAAAAATTACTAACTTGTGAAGATGACTGTTCCAGTCACTAAAACCAGTTCCTAATGTGTTCTTTTCCACATACTAATAAAGTAGGCTGTAATGGAGATGGGTACCACAAACATGCACCATCCCTTTAGGAATGGACTTGGGAACTGATGATGCCCTAATATTCATAGTTCACAATGCAGGGGAAAGTTCTCCTTCCTTTATCATCTCTTCACCCCACAAAAAAGTCCATAAGTTGGAAGCTGTTTTGAGTATCTTTGGTGCTTTTGCCAGTAGAGGTTATAGACTCATCTCATTTTACTTTCATCTCCACAAAACTGCAGTGAACTCATCTTGCTTTTTATTCCTGCTAAAAGTCATGAGAGTCATTAACCTCAAAATGGTAACTACTGGCCCACCAAAGTATGCAGCTTTCAGACATGATACCTGAGCTTGTACCATGACATTCTCTGCTTCTGCCTGAACTGAGTGTCTGGAGTTGAGCTGTAGAGTAAGACAGAGCATGTGTGTGTGTGTGTGTGTCTGTGTCTGTGTCTGTGTGCGTGTGTGTGTGTGTAAATACATGGATTTATGGAAGAATTCTGAAGGCTCTCCTAAGAAAAAACTTGTAATTTCTAAATATAATGTTTAAAAATATCTGTTACTTTTGCCCTGTTCATTAGTTGTTTTAACATCACACTAGTTCTCTGAATGACTTGTTGCCTTTAGGGTATATTGTCTGAAGTATCATTCCCTCTTTCTCTCCTGCACCCCTCTCAGCCAGCTTGTATTGTCCAGTGTGTGCAACGGTGTTGACAGAAAAACCTCCAATGAATCTTGAGAGTTTAGGAAGGGATTACAGCACAAGAGAACATCTGGGAGTTCAGTCAGTATATTTATTTGGATTATCCCTCAGATTCCATGGAAATAAACAAGATGCTCCAGAAATCAAAAGAACAGTGGCAATCTGAACTGATTGAGATTCTGGCTCTTTATTTGTGATGAGGGAATAAATTGGTGATATCTGGTATTACAGGTGCCTACAAGTAGAAAATAATTTTTAAAGATGCTGATAGGAAAATTATCCAGAGATTGAGCTATACATGGATCAAAACTCCTTTCCTTTCCACTGGTGGTTTGAAAAATTATCTATGTTAATGACTGTTGACATGATAACAATGTTGGAAGAGGAAACAGGAATTGTTATTGTCCCGATTACATTTTCAGAAACAAAAATGTGCAGTTAGGTTTTTGTCACAGTACAAGAAATGTCCAATCATGCTTAAGCAGAGCAGCTTGGATGCATGCTTTTTATTAGGCAACAACATGAGCAAAGCTATACTACTTTTCAACAGAATTCTAAGTACTCCAGTGGAATGGAAGTGCACACATTTGTTGTTTCATAATGCTTCTTAGCACAGTTTTTCATTATGGATTTATGCGCTAATAGGTGGAAAAATCAAGCAGAGATCTTGATTCATGTTAACATTTACAGCACTTAATGGAGGGGTAAAATAAATAATTAAATATCGCAATGAATTAGTTGACATGGCAAGAAGTATTTGGGATGTAGTTGGTTTCTTAACCATGTCTTTCTGCTCACCTCCTTCAGGCTTGACTGGTCCATCAGACATCACTTTCCTGAGGGCTAGTTGGCTTTGGTCTTTGTTGTCATTGGCTGGTGGAGGCAGATTGTCAGACTGAGTTCTTTGAATAGGGAGGACTCCTGCTATGCTGTGTCTGTGCTGCTTCCTGGCATGATTAGACTGACCGCTTTTATGTGCTGCTGTGGCAGTGTGGGTGAAATGGAAACCCAGAGTATGTATCCTCAGATGGAACCAGCTTAAATGTTATTCATGCAAACAGAAGTGGTTTTTTTCTGTATTTAAGTAAGTAGTGTTTTCAAACACCAAAGAGACACCACATGCACAGCATTAAAGAGTATCAAAACTGGCTGTTTCTTTATTAATGATGGTGAAGACAAGGGAAATAATTTTCCCCCAGTTTTGCATTGTACCATGGTGAGTTTATGGCATATCAACAAATCCTAAAGACAAACACAATGACTCCACAGTCAGAGAGATTTAATTTACCATCAATTAAACCCTCAGCTAGCAATCAGATACTGGTCTGAAGTATACTCTGGAGAGTAATCCTTTTGAATGGAATAGTTTTAATTCATTAATCTATTTGAAGTTCTCAGATGAAATCTATCTTGACCCTTAAGCAATCTATGGCAAAAAATTACTCAAAAAATTGAACTGTGACACCTGACTTAGCTCTCAACTCCCTTTGAGTTTGCTAACTTGATGACATTGTTGAAATCTGATGCTGTTACTGTCTTTGTGTATTGTGTTTAATGTTTTTATTATATTTCTGTTCTGCTCATCACTAACACAATCTTATCTGAGATATAAAGAAGGTTGCCTTATATTTCCTTTCCAAAAAAAATAAAATAGATATTTACAGTCATGTTTCAAAAATAGAAATCTCAGCCACGTAGTTAAAAAAAAAAGTTTCTTTAACTTCAAATCTTCTTTTGTGTGTACAGTACTGTCCTTCATAATTACTACTTATAGATATATCCTGTTATTAATGTGGTCTCAGTCTCATGTGCAATTCAAAGAGCTGGCAGTTGCATCTCTGCAGGTTTTGATTATTTCACTGGTAGGTATTTAGTGCCATCAAAACATAACGTATTTCTCTGTGAGTCATGCACAACCATGGAACATCATGGACCATGAGTGAAGGGACTGATGGAGAAACAGCCAGTTTCACTGCAGTCTTTATAAATTAAAATAAATAAATAAATAAAAGACTTCTAAATACAAGAGTATATCGTAATTATATGTATTCACACACAGGCACACAAAGAAAGACATTGAACAGAGTGAGCACGGTGTGCCAAGAACAGAAAAAAAAATAGCCAGAAAGGGAAGGACAGCAGGGAAAAAGGCAACAGATGAACATTAAGCTGCCATGCTGAGGAATTTATTTGCGTCTTTTACTTGGTTGAAGGCGAAGCTGTTGGACAGCTGCTTCAGCAGCGGCGATGGCTGCCCCAGCGTCTTCAAGGTGAGTTTGAGTGACGCTGGTTTTGCTTTGGCTGCGAGATGGACCGTGAGAGCGGAGATGTCCTTCAGAAGAAGATTTGGAGCTCCCTGGACTGCTGTGGGATTTCTCAATGGTGGGCACCTGCATGTCTACCGGAAAAATGAAGAAGCACAACTCTTGCATTTATTAAAAACAAAAAATTTCATTCTCTTTCTCTTGACTGGTCTTTCTAGCTGAATTCCAGAGCAAGGAACAAAGATTAATCTGTGCCATTCCATTTAAAGTAGCTGGATATATCATGATTAGGAAACTCTTATGAAGCATTGTTTTCTACTTCCCCACTGTTCCCTGGCCCAGGGAATAATTTTTTTAGTATTGGTTTTTTATCACCTGTGAATTGGACCTCCTGTGCTGATTCAAACTGGGGGAATGATGGTGTAGTGTTTTCCACTTTCTATTCTCTAGTATTCTTCTGTTCGAGGCTAACCAGCATCATCTACACCAGTACCAAACATTTAATGATTGCAAGTCATTTTATCCTGAATAATGCTGTAAGGAAAATCACAGCCTAACTTACAACAGCTTCTATACTTACCTCTAATTCAGACAGACATCTTATATAGACACCAGTCCCTGGCAAAATGTTACACAGAGAAATAGAGAGGAGATGGAGCAGTCTTGTCCCTCTGTGGCTCTCATATGGATTGTAGATGGAATGGTTTTTGCTTTGATATGACATACAATGTGTTTTAAGAGAGCACCTGTCCACTGACTACTTAGTATAAAAAAAAGAATTAGAGATAAATTTCTTGGAGCAGGAGACACTGAGATCAACTCTGCTTTTGTAAACACTAGTATATTTCTACTATATCAGCTCCACTGATTTCCGATACAACTGAGATGTGCTACAGTCCATTATCATTGACTGGAAAAGTATATGCATTATTGCAGCATAATTGATGTTCTATAAAATATTAACATGGCATTTGCAGAAGAAAAAATTCCATAGAATATTTAAGGAACATGAAAAAGAGAAAGCTAAATATGTATCAAATTTGCCCAAGGCTACCAAGAAAACTAAAATCTAGAGCAGATGTGCAAAGCACATAGAGTCTGTAAACTGCTGTTTTAACGACAATTACTCAGTAAACTGGCTGGCAAGACTGACACAATTTAAGCCTTGTCTCCAATTAATTAATCAATCAATCAATCACAGAGATAAATGCATTTTTAATAAAAATGTATGCAAACTTCATAGCAGTATCTTTATTTTTCTGTTAGAACTTACACATAGCAAAGGTTTTCCCATCATCTGGGAAAATATTTCATATCAGGTGCACCAAGTCATTCCTACCCTTGGAGGGGTCCGGGAAGATTCCATGACTTCTGCTCTTGATGACAGATGGTTTTGGAGATTGCTGGCTACTCTGTCCAGAATGAGATTTCCCATGATCAATGTTTTCACTCTGTTCTTTAAGAGGATACCACCGAGGAGTGTTGTCAAGTTGAGAGACGCTGGATAATTCGATCAACACCTACAAATAAATCAAAGTATAATATATGGCCTATATCTGACCTATTAATGATTGCACACAGCAGAAGAGACTAGAGTTGTGTTGTCAGAAGTTGCAATCAAGTGTAAGAGTGAAGGGTATGACGCTGTGTGCTGGCAGATTCAGGACTCTCTGAGCATGCTGTGACCCCAAACCCAGTTCAGTAGCATATTGATGTGTCTGAACTGATATGTCTTCTCACCAGGACCTCGGGACAGATGATGAGCTGAGTCCTTAGACTATGGCATGGCTCCACACAAAGATGACTGGGCAGTTTAGAGGGCAGCTTGTGAGCACTAGCTCGACAGCTACACTAAAGAGACACTAAAAAGACATCCAGCCATTCTGCCTCTGTACAGACATATTCTAATAGGAGAATCAAACAGTGTAATTTTCTCCCTTTCATGAGTGCTTTTAAGGGGGGAAAGAGTTCTATATTTGTTTTTATTAAGGTCTTCAATAATATGAGACTCATGCTTCTTGAGTCTTTAAAAGATCCACATATGCAGAAGTAGCAACAAAAAAAGAGAAAAACAGGGTTACTCTTGCACTTCACTAAAATAATAGAATTCAACAGACCATTTAGGCCTCTAAACTTTACTGAAGAAAAAAAAAGGAGGTGCAATAGTAATGTGGAAATGAAACAAATAACCTGGCTAAAAAAACCCCCAAATATTGTAGCTGAAATCTGCTCTAAGCCACCTTCATTGTTTGCAGGACTTTCGTGAAGTTTCTTTAAAAAAGGAAAGAAGTTTTTAAAAAAGAGCATTGGCATCAATAAAGACCCTTCCTTCCTTAACAGGCTTGCAGATGAGAGGGCCAAGGGATATAAAGTTCTGAAATTCATCATAGAGTCTTGAATGAAGGAAGGTCAAAAATAGCTTTGAATTTGGCTCTAAAGTGAGAGGGTTAAAACTGATGTAAGGTAGGGAAGTTTTAAAACTGCTAGACAAATTAAGTGTGCAATTACCTCAGGGATCAATGTTTTTGTCACTTTATTACAAGATCCTGAATTAAAGAAAGCCTCTTTAAGTTTAGGGATAGGGAAGTCTCCTAACAGCTGATGGTTTCTAGGTTAAAAGCCTTTTTTCTTCCCTTTTTTTCTTTCAGTCTCATAGGTTGTCTATGACATGGTTTGATCTTGCTGGTTAGACCTATAATTAATCTGAACAGATTAACTATTAGGATGCTCCCTGTTGTGGTTTTTAGTCACAGTTCTGAGAATAACTTGGAAGACAGCATGGCAGAGGATTGTTCCCAATAGGCAGTGTAGGCTGGGGGCTCTGCTTTGTGGGAGGAGAGGTTTCACTTTCCATGGATGTGGACCATGATGTGCCACTTTTCTTCTGGGCACACAAGTGCTGCTGGCTCTATTCAAGCAAGTCTTTGGGGCACAATTTGGATATCCCACATCTGATGTTATGGTGCAGGATTCCTCTGAAAATCTTGGTGCTGAGATACCCTGGATAGCTCTTTCTGTTCCTTTTTTCCTTAACTGCTTTCACAATTAATAAAAATTTAGAGGTTGAAAAAACTTGAAGGAGAAAGGTTTAAGTCTTCATGTAGAAGCAGTTGCTGAAGCATCTCTTTTCTAAATGTCATAAAAAACAATGGTGTAAATATTCAGTAAAGCCCTGCATTTGGACAAACATGCTGAACTCAACAAGAATACGGACACAGTATGCAGGAAATCAGCAATCATGTAGCAGCTTCCCATAAATTTATTTTAGTAATTGTTCAAATAGTGACACTGATTGCTCAGTTTGGTAGTTACACAAAGGGGAACTGGAGCTGAACTGTGTGGCTTTTTTGCAGAATTCAAGTGCAGAATGAACCTGGATACTTCTCAGTTACTCTGTATGAGTGATCGATTTTCCTGTGCTTCTGTTTCTAATTATAATCCTTATTGGTAATAACATCTTTAATTATTTTTATATCATAGTTATTGCTGGTAATTCTATATTATATGTGCATATGTTTGTTTATTTGTTTCTTAAAGAGAAGGCCTTCTTCTCCTGAGCATTCATTTATTATTAATTACAAGATTAGATTTTGCCTTCAGTCATACTTTGGTAATGATATTACTATTTCAGAATGTTAAAAATGACACTGATCAGCAAGACTAAATTACTCATACTTGAAGATACTTGTGCATGTGTTAAAATATGGCTTGATGGAAGAATTTAATCTTTTAATCATTTACAAAGACTAATACCTTCTCAGCGTTCCTATGTTATGCTAAAATCAAGGCAGACAGCTTTCAGCCATAACAAGAATTCCCTCTGGAGTCACTGTGAAGGTTTTTACTATCTCACACTCAAAAAGAGTATTAATTTTCAGTGGATTAACATTTTTTTTTGGTCCTAAATTAGTTTGCCCCCAGTTAATCAAGATAAAAGGGATATATCTTTCATGTCTAAATTAAAGGAATCATGACCATTTGTTATGAAGACAACAGTAAAACTGGGATGTAAAAAAGGTTTTACTTAGCACATGTACCATACCTTGGAAGAGAACAGTTTCCAGATAACAGCCTGCAGTTATTACTAGTAGAGAGGAAGAAATAAGATACTCACTTCACCGAGGAAGTCATTTGAGGAGAATCTATCATAATCCCAGACAGTCACTTCTAGTGTTTTCTTTTTCAGCTGCAATTCAAGTAAAAGGATAATTAACCTCATAAACTTCAGATCAAGTCTTTCTGGTGGTTTCTGTAGATTATTTCCTCCATGTATCCTTTTTCATAGTGTCAGGTGGGCAATTTTCGCCCTGTCATCAACCTTGCTCTGAGAAAAATAATTTGGGGCTATTATTTGTTATCAAGACAGATGGGCTTGTGCTTGGCCCTGTTTTAGGAATTTCCACAAGTTGTTTTGGGTAGAATTTATGTCCACTGCAAGTGTCACACTGATTTTTAAGGCCCCATTTTTGTGTTCCTGCAGCTTTTCTCATCATCAGATCTGTCTGAACTTAGACATTTGCCTGAAGTGCATTTGAGTGTGAATTTCAAATGTATCATATCAAACACCCAATTTACGTAATCTCATCTGTGAAGACCAGGCTTTAATGCCTGCAGAATTCAGTGTGGTCAGTCTGCAAGTGATCCAGGCATGTGGACAAGTTCTACTGTTGGGTATTAATGACAGTTGTCAAAACTCATTATCTGCACATCTTGTTAAGCATGATAGCTGTGTTAAGCACTCTTCTACAGGCCACAGTAAGAAACAAGTAAGTCTTTTTAGATGACAAGAGAGCGCAAGACAGAGAAACTGTTGACCAAAAATGTTGACCTTATTGTAAAGACTGACCTGAGTGTTTTTCCAGTGGTCTCTGGGGACATGTAGGGGCAGGATTGATTACTGATATTGTGTGCTGGGGCAAAAGGCTATAAGGTGTCTGGAAAGGCAGTAATAAATTCATGTGGTTTGAAAGACAGAAGGACAAAATCCTGAGTGTTGTGGGGTGTCTGCAAATTCAGACTGAGAAGCTATAAGTGAAGAATGCAAGCATTACTGAGGAAAAGAGGACTCTTCATATAATTGAATGAAAGAATTCAGAAGAAGAATTCTTCTGTGATAGTTGAGATCATCATCCTAACAGAAGCAATCTGTCACTCACTGTTCTACTAATTGGCTGCTGGGCACAGAGGGACAAGAAAGGATCAAGTCACTGCTCAAAATGATAAACTATATCAATTATTGTACATATTGCACATACTTGCAATGAAAGGACTCTTGGCTATTTACAGTACCACGGAACATCCTGAGTTGGGAGTGACTCACAAGGATCACCTTAAGTAAATGGTCTGTACAGGACTGAACCCACAACGTTGGTGTTATTAGCACCATGATCTCATCAATTTCCCTCCATTGCCCCGTGGTTTAATGCAGCACAGACTAAGACAGTTCCTAATAACCTGAAATTGCCTTTAAATGATAATTTCATCTCATTATTATGTATTCAGAATATCATCTGCTCCCAGCCAACTTTAGAAAAATGTGCAACTATGCAAAGGCAATGTCTATGAAAAGAAAATTTAAATCAGCATATCCTGGAAAACCCACACAAAGGGGAATTTAACTATTTTTAGCATCAACAATGTACTCTTTAAGCAGGCAACAGAATGACTTGAAACCAGAATTTCTAAAAAATATTTGAGAGCAATTCTTTAATCTTTCTGTTTTATTCTTTCATAATTAGGCAACATTCTTCTTAAGCATTCTTTTAAAAAATATCCTGCAAAAATGAAAGAAAAAGTTGAACAAAAAGATTATTTTTTAAACATTGCTTACAGAATATTTCTAAAGCTGCTTTCCTTGACTGAATAAAATACCTTTTCTTTGCTGTTCCAAGACAGTATTGAAACTGCAACATGAAAAATAACCTGAAAAAGTGAGCTGAGCACCCAGTGGTCCATGATACTTTTGGGTGCCTGGATCATACAATTTTCTGCTAGGTGCTATTTAAAGTGTATGTATTTTTTACCATTTAAGAAAGGGATAGCACAAATACCTTTCAGAAATGTATTGTCACAGTCATTGCTATTTTGAGAGGAGATTTCTTTTTGATGACTGTGCAAGGACAGAGACAAGAATGTATAGATCCAGGAAATGGGAAAAAAACTCCTCAGGTTTGAATAATTTTTGGTAGAAAGGGGAAAATAGAAAAGATTTTCAAGTAACTGCAGCAGTACTTTGCTAGCTTCTTTGCAATAGTGTGATAATAAAACTGTGATGAAAACTCACAGTACCCCACATTTCTTTGCAAAATCTATTTTAAGCCTTTTAGTTTAATAAAGCTTTTATAAAATATTATGACAATGAAAAACCATGGAAAGACCTTTATTAGGCAGAGTGCATGAAATGGGTTTCAAAGCAGAGGAAAATTTCCTTTTCTGAAGATATATCTATGTACCGCTATGGTGGCAAAGAGCAAAATGCAAAGAGCACTCAATGGCTGCTGATTTTAAAAGCAGCCATTGTACCATCACAGCAACGTGGGGTTCTGCCTTACATCAATCGGTTTTAGGTTGTGAATCCTGAAGTTCAGGTGCTCATCAGGAATAGAACAGACAGCAATACTGAAATGGGTTGCAGGGACACTCTATTCGTCTGACTATGGCATCCTGCAAGTGGGCAAAGTACCACCAGGAAAATGAGAAAGTGTCACAAAAAGAAGGAACGCAGTTTCTGCATATTGTGAAGGTCATCAGAGCTCCAAGCATGTTCTGAAAAAAGCGTTACAAAAAAATTACCAATTTCAGCCTTCACCTTGTGGCGAAAAAAGGAACAATAAAATAAAATAAATTAAAATCCACCTAGAAGCACGTTACTGCATGTGAACTCCAGTTAGCCTTAGGCTGTCTGTGGACAGCCATATTTTAAAGAAAACGAAGGAATATGCAGAAACAGCCAATGTGAAAAATATTGTCTCTTATGGAAGGCATAACCAACACCACAGGTACAGAAGTGCTTGTTTCTTGTTTCAGATATCTGGGTTTTGCTACGGATAGTGTCTGTCTACGTAGCTAAATATGCACTACTTAAAATGTCTAACACATATTCCTTGACAATTTCATACAAGGACTTGCATTAGGAAAGAAATAATTTTAATGCAGCTTGTTTTTCCTCTATGGTGAGAGCATATTACTATAATTAATTCAGAAATAATATAAAATATTGTAGTTTCAGTCAGGATGTTTGATGAGTAGAAATGAATGTGGTGTATTAGGTAATCCATTACAGTTATTTTTGTTTACATTCATATTTAATATTTTATTTTTCTCTTCTCTATATTGTTGTATTTTGGTACATGGGAGGACAAAAAGACTTTTTATAGGTCACTTAGGAACTTATTTTCTTTTGTCCCAGATATTAAGTAAGGTTTAAATACCAAAACCTTATTGATTCATACAAAAGATTTCCTTACCATTGGAAATAAGACATGGGCTTCCACACTACTCACAGATTTTGAAAGTATTACTCTTTCTAAATATATTACCTTCAAATTACAGACATAAGTTACAGCAAAACTATTTGCTTTATGGAATTGTTCCATATAAGGAAATGCTTTGATTTGCTTTCTGGGAAGTAAGGAATTGAGGCAAAGAAAACCTCACCTTACAGTGTGGTCACACGTTATACCAATAACTTCACCAGCTACAGAACTTACATCTTTTACCATCTTCGCCTTAAATTATTCTAATGGTTTCTTTCATGCTCTGACTAGGTATTGGACTTGAGTTAGCAATTACTGCACAACATTTGTAATGTGTGTATTCAGCCGTCCTCTCAAATTGTAATTATTTCCACTTTATTACTTAACAAAAACCTTAAATTACTAAATATTCACAGTTTAATTTATTTTTTCTCCAACTATCAAAGTAAAATTTTCTATAAATGTGATAAAACGAATCATTCCAACCTTGAACAAGTCTGTTTCATTTCAAAGAGTGATCTATTTCCCATAATTATTTTCACTTTAATTTCAGCTAGTTTATGAAGAGAAAAGGAAAATGAAAAATTGTACAACCAGCTAAAGTCTAGACAGTGACGTTAAAAGAACTATATTAGGAAATATTTAATAATACTTATTTTCTGTCTGCAAGCAATGCATGCTTTGATGGAGAGAAAAAAGCATGGAGTGAAAGGAAATGTTTCTTTGAAGAAATACTGTTTATAAAAATTCGTGAATTTATGTTTGAATGTGACTGCTAACTCTGTGTAACAGTGTGTGATCCAGTTTTCCTTGTTTGGTGAACAGAACACTCATTCTCAGTCTAATACAATTATTGTCTTGTATTTCTATTTATATTCCTAACTATTTCGAAATATATGTTTGTGAGGGTTATGAGTACAAACGATGGTCTCTTACATGGTGAGAGTTCTTCAGCCTGTGGAGGGTACTTATCATCAGCATTGAATTATTTGTGATTTAGAAATGTGCTCCACTGCAGATTCTCTAAGCCAGGACATGGAATTTTATAGGAGAAAAGCCACAAACACCAGTGTCTAAGTAGTAGGTAGAAGCCATAGAAAGGTATGGAAGGAAACAGTATTCTCTGCACAAAATTCTGTGTGACGAGACGCCAAAACATAAAAGATATGTGGTGCTCAAATGAAGTTTAGGCACTTAAAACCATAAACACTGCATAACAGTCTCAGAGGAAGGGAAAAAGAGGGGATTTGCAAATAGAAAGCAAAAATGCAAAGCATTCGACATGCAAACCAAAGGCAAATTTCATCAAATAATGGTCAAAAAACTGACATTAAAGAGATAAGGAGATTTTTTTTGTCATCAAAATCACTGTCCAAGAAATTGTAGATTAATATCATTATCTGTTTGCAAAGCACCAAACAGTCATTGAATTTACAAAACCCCAGCACTCCCAATGACAGCGCTGTGAAATGTCACTGCAGAACCCCCAAGCAAATTAAGAAAACTGAAGAATCTTTCTTAGATGAAAAGCTGAGTTTGGAAATATTGTAAAGACTTACCAAACCCTTTCTCCTAACCAAGAAGACTTAGGGTTTGCAGCTAGGCAAACATCAGTTTGGTTTTTTTCTGACACTTTAATTGTCAACGAGCTACCATTTATAAAAGCCTGCATGAAGCAGTGAGAAAACCCCATCAAACCACTACTTACAACAGGACACATCCGAAGTAAATCTGAGCTACTGCCTGTTCAGTCCACATGTGTAGATTACATGAGCAACCATGCAAATTCCTCCTTGGGAAGGATTTTGTTCCATATAAAAATGAGTATCTTAATCTATGTTTCTCTCAATGAACAAGAAGAAAGAATAATGAAATTTTAAATTGGGAAGATTATATTGAGGTCTTGGGCTTGTGATGGAGAAGAATATTAAAAGCATTGGGAAATCTATTCACTAAAAAGCCTGGTTATTCTGCGCTTTTTTAAAAGTACTGAAAGATTAAATGGCATTGTAAAGTGAAGTTGAAAGTATCAAGAACAAAACAAAAAGAAAGGCGAAAAGATTCAGGACTGCATGCAAATCCAGTGCTCTATAAAACATACTTCATAATTTAACAAAATGAACCGATCATTATTTTTCCCATTTTATCTTTTTCAAGTTGGTAAAAAGTCCTTTATGAGGAGAGATGGAGGCGTAGAGGACTCAATTGCCTCATACTGCTTCAGAAGCACAGCTAGAGTTAGGAAGCCACCAAGAAACAGAGAAGATTTCGCAGACATCCTTCCCAGATGTGAGTTAAATCTTTCTATGACAAGGAAATCAAATATCTTCTAATTTTTTTACATGTGATTCATATCTCAAGATATTGATATAAATTGCTGATATACCTAAAAATGTATCTCTACATTTTATAAATATTTTTTAATAAAAAAATGGTAGAAACTGTGCTTTGTGTGAGCTTGCGTGGCTTTTGGAACAAAGAGTGCCTATGATTTCTGCATCTACTTCAGAAACTTATGTTTTAATTTATTCCCTCTTTAATTTATTCCATTATAATTTTTTAAACGGTCACATCTGTACTTATGACATGATTATGAGTGTAATCCCCACAAATTACCATTTTTATGAGCAGAAGGACAAGAAAAGAGTATTACCACTGTAAGCTGTATGAGAGGCAAAGAAAGAATTCCGAATTTCTCCTAAATCTGGCAAGATTTTACAGGGGCTCAGAGAATTGCCTGTAGCACTGCTCCCTTCACAGTGAGCACTGCAGACCATGCAAATAATAAAGCAGCAAGTAGCACTGAAGAGCACCACCAGTCACGCACCTGCTCCACGGAGATATTTTTATAAATGACTGTCTGATTCCACTCAGGATTCAAGCTTTTCTGTATGTACTTAGTTCTCCGCTTGTACTCAGCACTGAATTTGAACAAAAGAACAAAACATTACATTAGCGATCTTTTGTTTCTTTCAGCTCTAATACAAAAAAATCCGAAACACCCACAAACCAAAAACCAGAAAAAGAAAAGAGCTCTATCTTCCATTTCTGCAACAATTCAGGGTTACGAGAGGACAGTGACAGCCTTTGGGATGTTTTCTTTGGTATGCTTTTCTGAGATAGTCTTTTAAAACATCTTCTGACTCTTCAGCAGGCTTGCTCTGCCTAAAACCATTTCCAGATAAAGCATCAGTCAGCCCATGCACATAGATTTTGTTCTCTCGTTGTAGTTATTGGGCTCTGATTCTAAATTGAGGTGATAATGCATTGATTTCTTTTCCACGACCATCCCATTAGCACTTTAAAGTAGCACAAATTTATTATATTTATAGGTTGCAATCTCTAATTACAGGAACCCCATCTCACAAACACATTTAATGAATGCCATAAGGTAACTAATATCCTGTTAATGATTGAAACACTAATTTCTTATTGATCCTGTTCTCTGCCTATCCCTCTAACTGTACTGGAAAGAAACATAAAAGTGCATCAGGATCACGATTTTTTTTTTGTCAATAGCCAAGAACAAAGGTTTGGCTGCATAATTTGTTTTTAAAAAGATTCACTAATGCTTTCTATTCTACTTTATATTTCATGAGTATGGAGAAAGCAATACACTAATCTTTAACAGAATATGGATTCATGTAGTGCTGTGAGCTTTGATGTTAGATTTGCTTTCATTCTATTTTTAATTTAACATAAATTTTAATGGATAACTCATAAAACCTGGGTAGGAGAACACAAGAATCTTTTAATACTTTAAAAAATCCACAAGATTTAAGGTAAAGAAACTCTTTTTGTCAATCTGCAAGTATATACCTGCTACATCTATTACTAAACAAAATGTTCCCAGGACTGTTCTCCAGCACTAAGACAAAATGGCACAAAATAACTTGTACATGCCATATTAGAATATTTTATGGTTCCCCTACAAAAACTTTTGGTAGTGTACTATTCTCACTTCTGATTTAACTGCTTTGGTTCACACTGTGGCATGGTCTCAGAACAAATGAACTAATTCCTTTCATAGGAGATTAACTGAGAAGGAGCAATCAAGAACACATTTAAACAGCCAGCCACTAATGATGTACCATACCTGGTACCAGATCGGAACAGTTCTGATTTATGGCTATGCAAAAGATACATGTGTTTTACTGGCACACATATGTTGATGTCGGGACTTCAGCAGCAGCAGTTTCACTCTGTAAACTCAATTCTGCTGTGCAGTGATCCCATCTAATTAATCTGGATTGCTGAGTGGCTTTATTCTCCAAAATGAGGCGGCCCTATCCAAGCTGTTTACTAGCCTGATATCTCTAAGTGAAAGGGGTTTGGCTAGTTTTCCTCTCATTTTTTGCTCTAGTCATTCTATGTATTTCCACTTATTTTCTTAGAAATCTTGCTATCCACTGTCTTTCACTTTATTGAAAAATGTGAAGGGTTTTGAGATCCATGAAACAAAGTATCTGTTCACCTCTGATTATGGGAAGAAAGCAGCAGCTCTCCAGAGTTCTGTGAGTTCTATCAGCCATAGCACAGGATGGCAAGAGTGATTTAAAATCTAGGGGGACCAAGAGCATATGAAAAAGAAACTCACACAAAGCTATTTATTTGCATATCTTGGAAAGAAAGCTGAAATACAAACTCCGAATCCATTTCAAAATGAGATTTTTATGGCAAATATTATCAAGTAATGTAGTTCAAATTTTAAAGCACCTCAGTAGCCTTCTTTTCCCACTCTCTGCTATGAGAAAAGCATCCCCTGCCTAGAACATCCTGTTTAGATGTCGTACAAACTACTGGTTTTAGGGAACTGATATACTTTCATTTTTTGAAGAAAGTGGCAAAGAATCCTTTGCTCACTCAGCCAAGAAAATGACACCAACACTCCCTTTCCTTTCTTGGATTTCCTTTCGCAATAGTAGAACTTCATCACCTTTTCAAAGTTTCTGATTCTTTTTTGAGGTGTGTGAGAAGGTGATTCATGCAGTGTTGAGTTCCAGAGCTAGCAAAAGATGAGAGTGTTGTTAACTTGGTAGCTCTGAAATAGTTCCAGTGAAGTCCATGGAATATTTGGATCTAAACTGTAAGGGTGGGCTGAGCCCACATCCATGGAATCCATGGTCTGTATCTGTTGCAGAGTGAGGCAGGAGACCTTGACCTCTTCTAGGGAGGTGCAGAACCAGGCTAAGCTGGCTGGCAGATGAAGGTTTCTAGGCCTCTAAAGAGAAGGATCTGGCAAACACATCAAGTTCATACCCCTGATGCACCTTTCCCCCAACATTTAATGGATTAACAGATTGGCGATTAACAGAATAACAGATGTAGATACTTTAATAAAATGTATACATTAAATCAGTCACTGATATGTCACTTAATGTGAAATAATCTGCACTCGAAATTCAAAGAGTATGCTGTGTGAAAAGATACATACTGCATATCTCTTTATATTTTCTCTCTGATTCCCGAATTATAATTTATTAATATATAATACAATGTATTAAGTACAATAAAAAAAAGCATAATAGAATAAGTGTGTTAAAAAGTATAATAGAATACACACATGAAGTGTGTCATTTTAACACATTCATTAAATAATTTTAGCAATGAAGAAAGAGGTAGATGATAGAAATCTGTTTATTGAAATTAATCTGTTCACTTGTTTAGTCAGGGTATTACTTTTAAACAAATTTAAAATTGGTGCTGGAATATTTCCTACATTCTTAGCCTGGGCTGATATTAGCATATCTTGAGAACTGAGCTTTGCCTTATGTTTCCAGGACAAACAAAGCACTCATAATTTCAATAATTAAATTTAATTAAGTTTGTTTACCACAAATAACCACTTATGTGGTCAAACAGATTTAATTGTCCATATGTGCAATTATCTAGAATTATACCTGGCTTAATGTCTATACACTGTGCAAGCTAAATAGAGAAAAATATTGCATTTCATCACCAAACAGAGACTGTTTCTCTTGGCAGTAACACCATTCAAAATCTTGATACAAGTTCACAGTTAATTATTTTTCGACTTTCAGTGAGTGACAATGAAGTTTTAGATATCTCTGAACTAAATTCTTCCAGGCTTCAAAAGACATTTTGTTTGTCATCAGAGTTTGGCCTTAGAATAATACTGCATCAAGGAGCATTAACTACTTGTTTCCAGCTCCTGGAAATGACCTAATTAATAAATGAAAAGCAAAACCATACCACAGTTTCATGCCATCAGAACTCAAAAGAAATCTGTTGTTCAATGCACAGGCTCATTGTCTCATTCATGCATACAAAAAGTGAGAGAATAAAGTTGGAAGATAGTACACTCTACCTGGCATTTTGGACAACCATGACTTGTCTGCATATCCCGAATTTACAGAGTTAGGAGCACGGAGGAAGCAGTGCAAGAGAAAATGAGAACAGAGATGAAAGCAAACATGAATAATGGGTAGTTTCTAGTATCAGAATCAAAGGAAATAGAGGCATTAGGAAGAATAAGTAGTCTAGCATAGACTGAACTATAAATAAAAGTTATTCAGTAGCAACCCAAGTTTCTACTTTCAGAAACAACTCTGGGACTTTTAAGAAGCTCTTCATTTTCATTATTCCCTAAAGGCCCAAGTTACATGCAAAACTGTAACGTTATAGGATGAACATGCCTTTAGTTCAAGGTCTTAGTTCTATATCAGTGAATGTACCTGCGAAATTCCCACTAAGACTGAATTGACAAACACTTTCCAAGAGCCTTAGGTGCATTTAAAAACCTCTCAAGCTTTTAGAACCTGTTTCCCTTACATTCAGTAATAATTTTGGGCCCATTGCTACTGAGTAATATTGAACACTGTATAGCTGGAATTAGTCAGCAGCAAAAGAAAATGTGTGGCTTTATTTGTACCACTCGTGCACTTAGTGGTGCTTGCCCATACGCCAAATGTTGAACTGTGACCTGAGCATCCACTTTCCTGTTATTTTGAATAGAACAGGAATACAGATTTTTATTTCCGTTGTTCTATCCTAAGAATCTTTTAGTATGAGTCTTATTACACAAGCAGGGAAGTTTGCAGGAATTTGTCTTTGCAGTATATAGTCTGATCCATCCATTTAATTTTAGATATATCTATTGTGTCACTGAAGTCAGCAGGAATATTAAAACCATGTATTCTATGCATTCTCCATATACCTACGATATTCTGTAACATTAGGGCAAAAAAATAGTTATAATATTGCTGATGCAGAAACATATCTTTTAAAGGGAGTACCAATGAGGTATTTGTAATTACAGAGTCAAAAATCAATGATCTTTGAAAAAATGATTAGTGAGTTGTATAGTCATGAGACACAAAATTAGCAGTATTTCTAAAACCATATCTTCGCTCTTAAAACAAAAGGCCATAAAATCCATATGGAGAGATTTTTTTCTGACCAGTATTTCTTGGCTTTTGTATTTTACTGCAACCTTAAATTTATGTCAGGTGCTTTAATTCTACTTGTTTGCAAATCTATCCTACATTCAGATTGTCTTGATTTGAAGCAACCATTCCATGATAAACTTAACATGCAGCTTTCTATATTACAGAAAGTATTGCATCTATTTAGTACATTTCCACTGAGTCTGTTGTTATTTTAAATATTTTTACATGTATTATAATTTTTAAAAGGAAACATGAAAAAAAAAAGTACATCTACAGGAATAATCATAAAGTTCCTAAAGTCATTAGGAAAGTATGTCTATTCTCCTGGGAATAGGATCTGACTCTGTATTAAAAATCCACCATTTTTGCTGCTATTGCACCTGGATTTTCTACAGCAATAACTCTTAGGTCTGTTTATTAATGACACGTAGCAAACCTAAACTAAAAGAAAGTTCAGGTTAAAATTTGTCCTACACTTACCCTCTCCCTGGAAGAAGATAAACTTTAACAAAGGGGTCCGAGTAGCCGTTGTTGTCTCTGGGAACAAGGTTTCTTGCCTGAAGGATGTGGATGATAAGGTTGCCAAGGTGTTTGTCATAGTTGATTTGAAGCTAGTGAATGCATTAAAACACAGTAGGATTATTTGTTACTTTTACTTTCTAAGTGATTCAATATCTCCTAAACCCTTTGAATAAAATGAGTTTTAGACCTCTATGTTCTCTGTAAATAAACGCATTTTAGACGTTTCTGCCTCTCTTTCCTGACTAAAATGAGATGCTAGATCATCACATTGGACCTTGAAAAAGAAAAATATTGCTGTATTCTAATCAGGAAAAAGCAAAGGAAATTTGAACCCTTTATATTATTCTGAACAATAGCAAGTTTACTGAGTGATAATTACCCACATCCTATCTACTTGGAGGCCAAGTCTGACAAGTATGTTATAATACTATGGAAAAACTCAGCACTAATATAGAAGAGAGGTGTTAATCAAGAGGAAAAAAGCCCCCAGAAATCTATAGGAAGTTAAGCTTCAGTTGTTCTGCTGTTTTCTGTTCCAGTCTTTTAAAAGGCTAAAGTCAACTGACATAAGGGATAACCATAACCTTGACATGGCATGGCAATAAATACACTGCACTATAAGAAACCCACAGAGGTTCTTGCTTCAGTAGAAACAGACTGGCAATTTCTAAAGAAAACCACAATAAGTGGCCAAAGATTAATGATTAGAATGAATTTCACTATCCTTTTAATCCCTTTGGGAACAGCAGCATGTTCCATTCTTCTGGTTGCATTTCACAAGCCAGTGTTAAAGACAGGTGCAAAAATCAAGCACTGACTTACATTAGTGACATTTTAAGGGATTGGAGTTCAATAAGAAATCAGTTGATGAAGATAGCTTTCTACAAACTTATTCCACAGAAAAACACAGCCAGTATCAACAACAATTTACACAGCAAAAACTCCATATTTACCTGTATTTCTCCAGTGATTGGATGGGAAGCAGACTTTGTAGTTTCCGTGGGCTGCCAGATTAAAAATACGTAGATTTTCAAAGTTAACTTTTTTAACAGCTGTGGTTTATACTGCTGTATTGCCACAATTTTTTAAAAACTGTCTCCAGTTGTTATAGTCAAAACTAGTGGTTATATATTTCAACAGCACTTAAAGTCCAGCACAGCCATTTTGATCAGCCTTTATGCAGGTACAGAATCAAACAACTTCAACACCAAATCTTTACAGTCTGAGAAGACTGGTCACACAAGGAGGCATGGGGAGAAAAAAACCACACAGCACTAACCTGACCTAACAAACACAAATGCTTCCAAGAGAAAGAAAGGACCATGTCAAGTAAAACACAGCCATATATTTCTGTCAATATGAGAAAGGCAGAAACAGGCAGAAGTCACTCTAATTTAAACTGAGTTTAGGTGAAAGTGAGTAGAAAGAGTGGAAATAATGGCACTAAAATTAAGTGATGTGTATAAGTGGGTTACACAATTGCAAGCCATCTCATACAATGTCTTTTTCTTTATTCTGTGTTTTCTGATAATCAATTCAGCTATACCACTTCATCTTCAAATTCCTCCCCACACTTTCTGTGACAAGAAATTTAAAATTTCTGTCCTCACTTTCCTCTCCATTCTTTATCACAAAACTTTTCTAGGTTTTTGACAAAAAGCAATAAAATCCTTAATGCTTCTCTCTGCCCATTTTCTTTCCTCCTGTTTGTTGGTAGAAAATAATATCAACACTTGATTAGAATCCTGAACTCACAAAAATATGCTGTTCTGTTAAATGCTGGTGGCCTTGAGCCCCTCTGGACCAGCCTCTAATCTGCAAGCTGTCAGTGAAGCAAGAAAGCTCTGTTTCAGCAGTAGGATTTGAATATTTTTTCATTCTCTCCATGTCTGCTTCCTTGGTTGGTGCAGCAGAAAACAAAGGATGCAAACAAGGACAAACTTACTGTTCCCTGCAGACTGGTCTGGAAGCCATCTTTTCCTGTTCCTCCAGATGTGAGCAGCTGCCTGACATTATTCCACGCAATTTGTATTTCTATCACTTTCTGAGAAGAGTAAAACCCATCTGCCTCTTTTTGCTGCCCTACACTCCAAGAAAACCCTTAGAGGCTTTCTTAGGATGTTGGACAACAACTGCTTTAAATTAGGCCAATGAAGTGCCCACATCTCCTGCACCACAGCATGAAGGTGAAGTGATGCACTTCCTTTTTCAGGTTTGTGCTGAAGGAACATCCTCTCAGTCAGTCAGATCTACATGGAACTAACCAGAAAAATCCCACCGAAACACTATCACAATGAAAACACAGGAGAAAATTAGCCCAAGTCTGCCTGTTATATGGATATATTCACTGTCTTGTGTTGCCTTATTCTTGTTTGGTTTACTGGTTTATCTTGCCTTCCAGATGCATTTCTTTATGAGCACAAGCTTTACCAGAAAAAAAACCCCAAAAACCAAACCAAATTTGAATTTTCTGTAAATGCGTTTGCATATGAAAAATAATTCTCATGAAAAATTTTATAATCAGCTTCTCTTGGTACCTTACAAAGCTTTTAAAGAAGTTTAATCCATCCAACAGCTAAAATAAGTCATCAAGAGTCTATAAAATGCTCTGAATCTGAAATGAAATTTTAGATTGATAGCAAAATACTCCTAAAACTTGTTAGGTCTGTGACAGACTATTTAGAGAGTGAATTTCACTTCTTTTGCCAATGACGGGGAACTACCTGAGTGTCAGGCAATCTTTTAAAGTAGAGTATAAATGGCTTATATTTCTCACACTTTACCTCTACAAATGGATTTTATTATACTTAATAGTTCTGACCTCAGGCTGTACTAGCACTGACAATACTGACAACACCAAAAATAACATGGAGCTAGCTGTGCTGTGGCTACAAAATCACTGCCAGATAGTCTAAATGGTCTCATTTTTCATGAGCTGGAATAGCAAGAATAATGAGTTTGTTTGCTGCGAATGTCATGTAATACAGAACAAATTAGTGTGGATAATGTAGGAGGAGTTCATAGAGAAGGGAATGGGCACAATGAATTTGTATCGACACTTCCAAAGGCGGTTAAGGTGGAGTTTGTAAAGTGGAGTCTGTAAAAATAAATGTGCACTTTTATGTTTCTGTATCATCGCTGAATCTCTGTATCATTTACGAGACTGTGATTCAATATATTAAACATTTTGTTCTCTCTGATGTCAGTAGATCTAAAACTGATTGTGAAGTATATTTTAAAGAAACACAAATAATTAAGGTTAAAAGAGACCTCTCGAGGCCATCTGGTTTTGACCCCCAGCTCAGAGCTGGGCCAGCCTTGAAGCTAGTGCCAAATTGAGAGGCAGAGATGCAAATAAGTATCTTCCTTTATCATGGTCTCAGTGAGGATTAATTTGTAAAGAGGGAGAAGTATTTCACAGTTAACTTTCTTTAGGAGCTAAAGGATCTGAGGATTTAAAAAAACCCGAAAAACTAATCCATTCTTCATATTAAATGTTTCTATAGGTCATTTATATCCTGGATGTAATCTGCACCATAGAATGATCATGCATTTACACTACAAAAGAAACAGGTCTGCACAAGATATTGTCAGCTCTAGGCTTCCAGAGGTTAAATCTCTCCTGTGATGGCTAATCTAATTTCAATCTAATTTCCTTTGATACTACCTGCATGCACTCACACACCCTGTGTAAGAGATGGTGCTTTGTAATGCCATCACACCTGCTCAAGCAGGTTGTCATGAGTATGAGGTGAAACTGGTTAATGCCAGGCTTCGATGCTGTGCACTATCGCTTTCTGTAATAACACTAAATACAAGAAAATTGGCACTGCAGAATATGACAGAGACTACTACAACATTTCTAGAGTATATCTTCTATACAAAAAGCTTAAAAAAAATACTTGCCAAAAATAAAAACAGTTGCAAAACCAAGATCTAGGCAGTTTGGATATTTAGTCTGTCATGATACTTTGGCGGGGCTGCAGCCTGCCTAGAAATGCTGTCAGCCCAAGGCAAAGAGAAGTTCCAGAAAGGATGAGCCTTCTCTTCTAACAGAGCTCAACACCATTATAAACTTGGCCTGCAGTCAGTGAACAGGAACTATACAAGTCAACAAGAGCCATGCTCGTTATGGAAGAAATGCCTCTAAACATGATTTTCAGAAATAAGCAAAGAATGTTTTAAATATTTACCTGACTAGTTCTGACTTTCGCATCTCCTACATAAAGGCATTAGTTCTAATAATTTTTTGTTTCATCTTTATAAGCCTCCAGCTGAATTTTCATAAAAGAATCCTAAATCCTCTGTGAAGCAGGAAATTAAATTTATGCATCTAACTTTAGGTGACCTGCAACTGTGCCAAAGCTGAGAACCCAGTTTCCTCATGTCGACAGAGAGGGGCACCTCTCCAGAATACACTGCACAGCAAGGATTTATGGATCTCCATACCCTGTGAATTTAGGAGTGTGATTCATCTCACCAAATGAAAGGGGTTTCAATGTAGATGGTGGCATGTGCACTAAGAGCCCTGCTCTCTGCATGCAGTGCCTGCACTGTGACAGCAGGTTTCACCCAGTCTCAGGAACTGTACTTCAGAAACCTATTATTCTCAGTGGCAAAAATCATACACTTGGCAAAGCAGTTCATATGTAAATGTATACAATATCCAGAGTATGCTGTAGTGAATCTAACTATTGACCTAAGCATTATGCAATTCTACCAGATCCCTGAAGTTAGGCCCAGTAAATATTGGCATATGGATTTAACTTCTGCATCACAGACCTGAATTAGTTTGTAGAAAGTCTATGGGCATTCTGGCAAGACATAATTATTATCCAAACCAAACTGATCAATAAATATCTTCCCAGTTTGTACTAAATTGCTGGATGAAAAAGATTTTTGTGTTTCCTCTCACATGAAAATTATGTTGGCATATCAAAGAACTGTCTGAAATGAGCAGACACCATTTGCTGGTTCTGGTTTGTGCAGTACCTAACTCATCTGTTCAAATCACAGGCATAGTTCCAACAGCACAAAAATACAAACATAACTATAATGCGGTAGGAACCTGACAGTCCCAAAAAGGAATAAACGTGAAGAGTAGTAAATGTTTAGGAAGCACTTTGTTTGCAATGTGAAGCATTGTAAGTATGTGAGAAGCTGGATATTCAGGATAGCAATCAGCACTCTTGCAAATTGCTCAAGCAAATGCAGTATTCACAGAACTGAGCTGCACTTCAGGTCTTGACTTTTTTGACACAAAATGCAAAAATGTGACAGATGGCTTTATGATCTTGTTTTCAGTTTGAACTGTGAAAAAATGCTACTAATTTCCCACTGTTCCCTTTTCAGGTGTGTTGATGCACAAGAAGAATTTCAGCTGAGGAATGGACGGGATGTGACAAAGAAAATGAGAAATGATGCTTGGCAAGTTCACAGGAATTAGCTAGTGGCAAAACACATTTTAATGGTAAATTTTGTTTTCAATCTTTCCCTGGCTTTCTGAGTCTTGCTGACTATTGCTATGATTACTCAAGCAGTAGTTTAGTACAGAGATGGAAATTATGGTTTTAGTACTATCAGCTTCTTTAGTGGAAATAGTACCTCACCACCACGTAGGGTGCACTTAAAAAGCAACAGGAACAAAGGCTGTAAAGGGCATCTCTTTTGTTTAAAAACAATAATATTAGGTTAAAAATATATATATTTTTAGAGAGAGACCAATCTCTTATGACCTCGGAAAAATCACATAATCTTTCTTTATGTCCAGATTCGATATTGTAACAGTAATATTCATTGTTATCCTGGAAATGAATTTTCCAAGATGCGCTGGGATTTCTTGCTACACTAAAGAAGGTCAACAGGCAGTTTCCTCCTGTCATTAAAATGTTCTTGCTCCATAACTTGGACATTTCTTACCTTGCTGCTGTGCCGCTTTTTGCTCACTGAGGGCGAACCAGGCTGACCAGGGCTAGGAACAGCACTGGAGGTGGCAGAAGTGGTTCCAGAGTGGATGTGAGATCCCTTTTCCACTCCTGAAGAAGCAACCAGAGGCGACTGCTGTAGAGAAACCTTTTGGAGCTCTGCAGCCAGCTGCTTGGGATCAACCCCTGGGGACTTCGCTTTATCTACTGGATTAAAGCAAGAGAGCTTTGTATTGATAATTGCCAGCACATCCAAATCCATCTTGCCATGGTACAGGGACAGCATAACAATCTTTACAAGTTTTCTTGTCATCTGCCTGTATACTTTGAAGATGCAAAAGGCATCCTATAAAAACCAGACATCTCTCCCACAATCTTGACATCTCAATTCTAACCTTTTTGTGCTAGTGCTACCTACTAGTGCTCCTTACCTAAAATGCTTTCTGAGAAGGTACTTCTAGGTGAAGAAAAACAGGCTTTGCTGATCACGTTCAATCAAACTGGAGCAAATTACAGTTTTAAAGACTGGCCTGTGCTATCATTCATTGTTTAAAACTGGTCCAGTTTCACCAAGTATCTGAACTTTCTTGTAAAAAAGTTTAAATCTCATTTTAAATTTTTTTTTTAATCAACTGGACATTGAACACAACTGCTCCTGAGATAACTTATACAAAAATAAAGAGGAAAAAAACCTCAAAACTTTTCTACCACAAATTAATCAAAGAAGAAAAAATGTAAACAAATGAAGGCTAAAAGACCTGATTCATCTTTCCTTATTACTCACACCTTTGTGAGGCATCTGTGATAGGAGTCTGATTGCCCTCCCTGCTGCCCAGGAATGAGTGGAAGGAATTTACTTTTTGGAGACAGCTATCTCTATCTAACACAGAAACGAAGTCAAGTAAGTTTCATATATGCCAGACTGAATAGAGTTAAAAGCATGCTAGGCACAGCTTGATTCCCAGGTTCTCAGAAGTATGAGAGGTTTAAAACAAGACTTCAGACTTATCCTGCCTGCCTGGCTAATTTATTTTTCTTTCAGAGAAAATGGAGATTGCTCCTTTCTAAAGCACAAACAGTCTGCCAAACCTCAGAGGTAATGGCAAGAAAGACTTGACAGCCAGAGAAACTCTACAGAGTTGTTCCGACTTAGAAGCCACTAGAAGATTGCCAGACTAGGAGGAAGCATGCCTGCAAGAATGGAACAATGTTCTTTTATTTCTGTTCCTTCCCATTTTTCGTTTTCTTCATTAATAAAAAAGTTGTTTATTCTAGTTTTTATCCTTTCCAAAACTGATTTCAGTGTCTTTGAATGTCTTTGGTGCTTTTGATCGGCTCACAAATTAAAAAATTGTGGGTAGCTCTGCTTCAAAGCTCTGTCATACTTAGTCTTTGCTTTCAATTATTATCAATAATATCAATTTTCAGCTAAAGGTAGCTTGATGGTAAGTATATTAATAGCTAGGAAATTTTACATGGTCGGAAAATGGAGGATTCAATCCAGGTAATTTACGTACTGATTTATAAAAGTGCAGCCACAAAACCACAGAACTCAGAGTAGACCCACGAAATGGTGAGTGAAGCAATCTTTTAATCTGCACTGAGCTTACCAAGGGGCTGCATTACTAGTAAGATTGCGGATGTTTATTCAAAGTTAGATTAGATATGACTGATACAGTGGCTGAAAACTGCAGTTGTGATAGTGATCAAACAGCAGGAAATCCCCCCAAAAGCACTGCCATCTCAGAACTCACAAACAAAACTGACTACTTGCTATTGCGTCCCTGCATCCAGTAAATACTGGTTTTTTCATCACTTATAGCAGGCCACGAATCTTGTATTAAGCTAAAACGTATTTTCATCAAGGTCTTTTCCAACACTGACAATTCTATGGTTCCATGAACATAGGCCTTAGGACCTGTGTGTTATTTGGACTCGCTGCAGTTTGCTGGGAGCTTTGCTTTAGCTTGTCTGGCTGCAGCAGCAATTGTCTAATGACCAGATGGCTATGACCTTAATTTGCCTGAGTTATGCTTCACCTTGTATAGTGGTGTGGTATAGCGCCCAGTCTTAATCATTTTGATATAGAAAGGCACAGCTGTAATTGCACTGTGCAGACTGAAGTGTTTATGACTCCAAATTTATAGAAGCAGATGCCTGAGGTGACAGCAGAGTCCTGCAAGGTTTGGACAAAGGATGGCAGACAAGGCCCTGGGGCCACCAGCAGCTCACTGGCCAGTTAGTCACATGGGTGCAAACCCAGGGGCTGGGCAAAGTAAACTTTGAGGGCAACAGAAGGAAAAAGGACATCAACACATCACATGCAAAGTTTACAGTATCGAGCACCTACAGGTATTTTTCCTCTGGGCAGCTTTCCTGCCACTTTGCCTCCAGCCTGTAGAGCTGCCTGGGGTTGCTGTCACCCAGGTGCAGGACAGGACCTGACATTTTGCCTTGATGAATCTCATGCAATTGGCCTCGGCCCATCAATCCAGCCTGTCTAGATTCCTCTGCAGAGCTTTCCTACCCTCCAGCAGATCAACGCTTGCCCAAACTGGTGGTGTCTGCAAACTCATTGAGGGTACACTCGATCCCCTTGTCTTGCCTTTTTATGTGAGGCATGGTCCCCTTTCTACCCATGGCAATATTTGGGATGTAACACCAGAGCTTACAACACTAACATACTAGCGTGTATCACATCCAATTTTCAGTTGCCATCCAGTCCTACAGTACCAAAGCAACTTCTTGTCTCTCACCTGCCCTTACTGGCTCATGCAGCTCCAGGTGCTGGGGATTCTCAGAGTCCGAGAGCATGTTCAGGTCCCTAAAGAAAGCAATGAGAAGCCTGAGACAAAAGAAACTCTTTCCTCATACCCTCATTACTGTATTAAGTAGGTAAATGAATAGTGGTTCATGACAGAAAGCAGCTCCCAAGCATGGTCCCTTCTTAGCTGATATATATTTGCAATGCTGTTAAAGAGCTGAGAAGAAAAGCTTCTTTTAAGGTGAAATCTTTAATGGATTTAATGCAAGTGTATGCATTTCTCATGATGCTCAAATGACTTTCATCTAAAGGATACAGATTTCACTAAAAGTTGTTACTAAATTACCTTCTTTTTCTAACATCAGTAAATTCAGTGAACTGTATGTTTGTCAATGAGAGGAGATTGTGGCCTGACAATGGAGTTATCATTGTTTATAAAAGCCTAATTACTAGCATCTGATTCAGTTTATCTCTCCTTCCGACTTTAAGAGAAAAACAGAAAAAACAGATCTCCCACAGTCACAGTGAACTCTTGCTTATTATTACATTGATGTTTTGTACTAACAAAGGTTCCACCTTAACAACTGTAAATTAAAATAAAAAAAATTAAAAAAAAAAAAAGCCATGAAAAGCCAAAAAGAAATGGAAACAGAAAGATGGGGAAAAACTCACAGTCTTACACATATTTCTGCTTCCCCACTCTGCTGAATAATAATACTCTGGACCTCTTCATAAGTTTTCCCGGTCAAGGGGATGCCATTCCATTCCAGCACCTGCATTCCTAAGAAGGCAAAACAGCAAGAGGTCAAGGGCTCAGATTGTGCCAAAGGTATCAGTTACATCCTTCTTGCCTTGCTTTGATGAGACAATTTGATGTGACATTCAGTGAATGTTGTTTAAATGGCACAAGACATTAGCAAAGCCCTTTCACTTCACACAGATTAGAGTGCTGAATGTTATTGTCCCTTCAGCTATAACTTACCTGCTGAAACAAGACAGGAGACTAATTCTCTCTGATTCAAAGTATACATGCACTCTCCACAGTCTGGGTTGAATGATATTGAAATTTTTTTCCAATATCAAAAACATGCACACCTACCAGCATGGCAAGAAACCAAAACATTCTATATATCAGACATTTCCTGGCCAGCCATGGTCTTGGAAGATAACTGTTTCCTACAGTGACAAATTGCTGTTAAGAAGCTGAACATCAAAATGGAACTAATTTGTGAATGTGATTAGATAATTCAAATACATTTTCTTTACTTTGTCACTTACAAAAATACAAAAAAGTGAAGGCTGTTGGACTAACCGATTTTAATGAAAAACTGTGCCTCCACATTTCAAACATCAGCCTGGTGATATTCAGGTTTAAACTTTTCTTTCATATCTTTTCTCATAAAAATTTGACAAAACAGATGAACATACTTTGTTGAGGAGGATATAAACAGAACTATAATAATCAGGCTGAAAAATAATGAATGCTGATCTAATCTGCTGTGTCTTCCAAGTGTCCCAGGACTGAGTCAGGAGACTCAGTACGGTTCAATGTATCTGTATAAGGAAGTTTTACACTCAGTATTTGCTGAGTCAATCCCTCTATAAATCATGCGAGGTATATTCTGATAAGATGAGAAATCTTTTGGTTAAGGTGAAATACTTACACAAAGCAAACTCTAGGTTCATATCTGGGACTTACAACTGAGGTTCTGAGAACTGGGTTCATATTTTGAATTAATTAGTCATAAGGACGACTCCAAACAGATTGACTTCTCACCAATGTACAAATGTCAAAATCCAAGCCTCTGGCTCTAGTGGGAAAGAATTGCTTAACGGGACATGATACTGAATTCTTAATAGTCCACTAAAAGCAATGCATTACAAAACATCTGAAAACCACATCACCCACACAGCAAAAAAACCCACAAACACTTAGCTTGCTACCACTTACACAGATAAAACCAAGTCTTCACCTGGGTCATATTTTAATTTCAAAATCCTGTGCTGTTGCATATAACAAATGGGAAAAATAATGAAATGAAATGTGGAGATAAACTCATAGAAAAGCATGCTGCTAAATAAAATATAATGAAAAATTCTCATGGAATAAATCAGATTAAATTATTTGACAGTGAAAGAATATGAGAAATAAATATACAAATTTATATTCCAAAAATTTTCCATAGGATTTCATGAATTAGGAGTTGAAATATCAGAATTGCTCATAACTATTGTCAGCCAGAATTCATCATTTTGTTTGTAGAAGTTTACAGAAAAACAAACTGTGCAGAACAACTAAAAAGTGATGCTCAGAAGGCAGTAAAGCCAGCTGCCTAATGTCAAAATAGATTTGTCTTTTCCTAAAATTTAGCCCCTCAGATGATTCAAAAGCATGATCTTGCTTTTGCTTGTTAAAGCAGATCTGATTTTAAACTCAGTTCCTCTGGAATAAAGCAACAGTAATTATGAGCAAATTCATTTCCCCCTGATTTTCAGTCATACAAATGTAACAGCATGGGCTTGGTCTTTAGGCTTCTAGAAAGGAAGGAACTGAAGTTATTTTTGGTTATTTTTCAGTGTGTGTCCTCATAATGCTATCATGGCGTAGGCTGTTATATATGACAGTATGAACCTCATGATTAAGACAAGCAAAACCACCACTTCCTTGTATTAGCAAGGAACAAGAACAAAATTTTAAAGATTTAGATATTTGAGAGAGCAGTTAACATCCTTTTGTTAAAAACAAAAAACCAAAAACCAAAAACCAAAAACCAAAACCAAAAACAAAACAAACAAAAAAAAACCACCAAAAAACAACTTTATTGACAAAATACTACAAGCTGCTATCCTGGGTTTATCACATTCTGCTTGCACGGCTTCGGAAGAAAATTTACCATGGGAGCAGTAAGGCTATCATCAATAAATCACTCCTAATTTAAAAGATTAGCAGGAAGAGCTTAGCTGAGTACAACTGCAGTGGCAGGATTTGGAAACCAAGTCTAATTTCCACTGGTGAGAGTTTCAACAGTGTGTGCAACAGCACTGCACTCCCTCACTCGGTCAGAAAGGCCATGCACACATGAACAAAGCAACACTCTGAAAAGAAATGGAATTTCAACAGCCTTGGCTCACACAGAGGTCCATTTAAGTGGTCAGTATAGGGGTATTTTCTTTTTATTGTGTGCCTTGTGGATCCACGAATGTTTAAAATCAAGCAATTTAAACATTACTTAACTGATCAGACTGATAGCCCTGGAGTCTAAGAAAAAAAAAGTAGGCAAGAAGCAGATTTCTCTTTTCTCAACATGTAACTTTTTTTGGACATTTTGTCCGAAAAAAAGGTAATGTTACAAAGAACACCTTTAGAAGGAATGAAAGTTTAATTAACAAAAAGAGAAAAAAAGTATTGAGAAGTCACAAGAGACTAGTGATAATTCTTTTTTTTTCCTAAAACCAATCACATTCTGTCACAGGTCTTTGGTAGTCAGGACATGATAGTCGCATTTCCAAAAGTTTGTATGCTTCAAATCATCAGTTTAGTAGGAAAAAAACCCCAAAAAACCAGGAAGATGAGAAAACTTGCATTGCTCCATGGCAGCTCTGTTGACTGAGGAAGTATTAGTAATTGCCCTGATAGTCTAATACATAATTTCTTCTAGCATCTTTCTTTCATTATTTTTTTATTGGGTGAGCAACAACTTATTTTTTGTAATATCAGCTCCACAGTCTCAATAAATGTATCCTTCACCTGGGTGATAAAGTTGTACTGTTTAACTGAATGTGATTGTATATGTAACATTCCTATTGATAAAACAGCACAAAACAAATTATAAAATATGCAGATAGGTCTTTGTATTAGAGTTTCTGTCAACTGCAAGGCACAACACTTATCTCAGTTTTCACCCATCTTACATGATTTCTAATATTTTCTCTCCTCTTCAGACTCATCTTTCAGACATAAGCTAGCTGCACGATTAAAGTTGAAATTGAAAGGAATCTGAAAATCATCCAAAGATTTTATTTTTCTAAATATGAGTCTTGACATAGTTGATTCAAATACAGAAATATTAAACTGAACCACTGAACAGCTCTTGAATTTTTTTATTCCCTTTTGTAACCTAATGTACACTATTTTAAAGTTAATATCAGTTACTTTGAATACACTATTATACTGCAGCCTCCCTTATTCAGTATACCCAAACTTAAGAAGGGGAAAAAAAATGTTGTTTGCTGTGTCACTAAGAGTTTTTAATTATTTCCAACTACGCTTCTATATAAAACCTACTATTTTTCCATTTCTTTAGGATCTCAGAACTGCTGTCCTATTGGAATTTAAAAGCAGCAAAATATTACAGTCTTAGAATAGAGCCTCTGATTTTGGTTGCACCATAGTTATACCCACAGATTGCTGGGGTTTATTCTCCGCTTCTTCATAGTTTGTATTGTTTATTCTTATGCATAATCAACATGTCAGTTTGAATTGCATTTTTCACTGATCTAATGCCCACAGAGGAAAACGAAATTGGACTCTGTAAGACTAGGAACTTCAATCAGTAAAATATGAATATTAGTATCTTTCTATATCATATAAGAATTAAAATTCAGAAATATTACTTTGAAATCCCAGAAAGTGCTATAAAAGTTAAATGTGCGCTCAGAACAAGGAGAAACAATATAAACTTGCAGTCTGACATTCAACACTAAATTACTTTATGGTCTGTGCTCTCCAGTTATTTTTCTTTTACTTCTAAACCTTTTTGATGGTTCAAAATACGTTGATAAAAGTCAATGTGTTAATGTATTTCCCCAAACTGCTGGGCATGAATCACACCAAAACTCATTATTTTTTTTAGACACCGTAACTTCCTTGCCCATTTATCATTCACACTCAGGCTGAATATTTTCCACTTATAACAAAAATTATTTTATAGACAACACTCACGATTCTTTAAAATGGATATGTTTCTCGTAGACTTGAAGTGATATAATGCACCCTCCTACGCCTCATGGCTGCTATACTACTATCAAATGGCATTTATAAAAGTACAGCCAGAGCAAACCAACCTTGTATTTGAGGCGTACTTGGCATTGTCTGGCAGCTATACTCCCCACCACTGCCTTCAGATTTATGTACGTATTGGCACACGATTCCATAGATCACCCTTCAGTCTGAACTATGCTAGGGCAACAAGTGATGATTTGCTTGTATTTGTATAACCCAACTGAAGTTCTGGCAAGTTAAATGAAGCTTAGAGTTAATGAAAATAAGTATGATATAAATGATAATTTTATGATGCTTTCAACATCACTATATCCTCAAAGATTAGTTTATATTAGCGTTTCAGACAGATGATCAGTTACACTATGCTGAACAAAATGTTGTGGTGCATTGTAATTATTCAGTGTTTTAGAAAAACAAGTGTTTTTTTGCAGCATAGTGTTCACTGAAGCTATAGAGCAGAGTGTATTTACTTTGTCTTCAGTAACATCGTATACGAGATTATAATGATTTTGCCAGAGAAAAGAGCTTCCTGTGAAATGTTCTAATTGAGCTGAAAGTCTTAAACATTTCATTATTAGGCTGTGCTCAAAAAAAACCCTCTACTTTTAAAAGCAGTCTACTATGAATTCAGATTTTTTTTTTAAATTCTGTAATAATACACGGTAGAATGAAAAAGTCTGTTAATTCCAAATCACCTTAAGACTCACCTAAAATTAGTGAAAAAAGAGGTTGCAGGAATTTGTCTCTGCTGTCTCCTTCATGAATGGTAGACAGCTAAAACCATTATTTTCATGGAAGTTTAATGCCAGCCTTCATGGAAGTCTAATGAATTTAGACTAGTATATCCCTGCCTGCATTCTATATTTATATTTGTGTATTCATAATTCAGTGAGGTTTTTTTCAATTTCCCTTTTTGAGGAATAATTTATTCTTCTCTACACAAATGCAGTTCTGTTAGTCCGACTTCTCTCAGTTACATCTGTGAATGGAGTGATATTTGGGTTTGAAATTTTCCTTTGTAGGGGCAAGAATCGCATGTCATGAGATGCAAACAATCAGTTCTTGTGGAAGTTACAGTGTCTGTCTGAAGAATCACTCTCTCTTTATTAGTCAGTTTCTATTCTGCCTGAGAATATAAATTATGACAACAAACATGTCATAGAAAGTCTTTATAAAACACTGTTCTATTGTCATCATGAGACCTCTCTCAAAGATTTTTCAATGGTCTTGAGAGTCTGAGATCCCTTGGTTTGTTCTGCCTACAGAAGAGGTGACTGAGGGGAGCTCTAATCATGGTCTACAGCTTCCTCACAAGGGGAAGTGGAGGGGCAGGTACTGATCTCTCCTCTCTGATGACCAGTGGTAGGACTCGAGGGAATGGCACGAAGTCAGGGGAGGTTAGGCTGGATATTAGGAAAAGGAACAGGCTCCTCATGGAAGTGGTCACAGCACCAAGATTGCCAGGAGCACTTGGACAGGCTCTCAGGTACATGGTGTGATTCTTCGGACTGCCCTGTGCAGGGGCAGGTATTGGACTCGATGATCCTTCTGGGCCTCTTCCAGCTCAGGATATTCTATGATTATATTCTATGATTCTATGAACGAAATATGAGTTGGAATTTATGTATGTAGGGCTCCCAGAAGAATTGTGCAGGAAAAAAAGAGAGATTCACGGCACATAGGTTAGGATGTCATCAAGATCCTAACTCATTAAAATGTGGTTTCTCAGGACACTTTGCTCAGGTAAGGAAAAGCAGCTTAAAAAAGACAAGGCAGAACCACACTTTAGCAAAGCACTGAATAAATCAAAGTGCAGCCTGAAACTGTAAAGAGACTGGCAGGAAGATAAGGAACAGGACTAAGACCCCGAGATAAGGAAAAAAGGACAGAGCGTAACGCAGCAACATTTTCCAGTGACTCACAGGGTATGGGGTGGAGGAAAAAAAGATAACTATCAGCTTCTGAAAGTGTGCAAAAGGCACCTCTCTAAGACCATCACACAGCTGTCAACTTATGAACCCAGAGGGTGAGAAGCACACTCACCCCTTGCTCTCTGGACATACCGCTTGCATATACAGATCCTGGTGCTTGGGAGAGAGTGGGTGTGTTTTAAAAGTACAACAGAGACAGAACTAATGCCAAAGTTGGTCTCAAATGAGGACCCCCAACGTACTGAGTCTCTTAGGGCTTCCTGAAGAGGATCTCCTCACACAGATCTGAGGGTCCAACCCTTGCTTGATGAAGTCCTGGCTGGTCTCCAGCCATGTCACCTCTACGGGACTACAGAGGACAATTCAGAAAATAATGGAATTATTAGGATAATTTAAATACTGAAAGCGTGCTAGGAATGAGCAAAGGCCATGGGTATGCATCACATGCCAATGCTACTTAAGATCATACAGAAACAAGAACAGAAAGTTTTTGTGACTCACAGTAAGCAAACACCACTGTTTAAGCAAAAAGTCAAGTCTTAATGAGAATGGCTGAAGACCTTAAAATGCCAGTCTGTCACATGGAATAGCGTGAGATCCTTACTTGATGTGTTCTAATAGGAGTCACTCTGTCAATAATCATCTTCTGTACCCTGGGAGTAATTTTACAGTTTTGACACTATGTGATTATTCAAATATAAAGTAGAATTTACTCACTATTATCTCGCTTGTGAGAGTCATGTAACCTAAAAGCTAAGGAAAGCAAATACAAATTTCTAGCCAGTGCTACGTGGTTCTCATCTCCTGTATGTATCTATTTTTCATGTAATGCATATAATTCTCCTTTTACCAAAAGTTTTCTGGAAATTATGCTCTTCATAATATAAGATAAGGTAAACCCATGATGTTACCTCAGAAACAACTTGTTTGTGCTCTAAATCAAGTTGAGCTAAATTTTTCAGTCATTGGAATAACTTTATCTCAATGAACATGTTTTATGTTTCTCTTGTAGATGTTAAATGTATGTTTGCACAAATTCCTGACACATACATGTTCATAGCTGTAGAAAGTATGCAGAAAAAATTTGTTTTATTGTTGGCTGGTTTCAACAGACCACAAGTGAAACCACAAGTGAACCACAAGTGAAAATGCAAAAAATTATCTTTTTTTTTTTTTTTTTCATTCTTCATCTAATTTAAACAGATTTAGAACAATTAAGAACAGAGCATGGAAAGCAGTATGTATGACTGCAGGGAAGAACTGTCATGCACACATGCAAACTGCTGCCTTGGTTTTACCTTGTTTTGGGCTTAGAATCAATGTACCAATTTTTGGCTGTAAAAAGGTAAGTGTCTTGCCTCAGTAGCTGTCTAGGAATTTTGAGCAGTTAATGAATGAAGAGAGGCAGGTTCCTCTTAGGATGGTTCATCTCAGCTGACACGTATTTGGAATGAGATGAATCACGTCCCTCAGGTATCCTTCTTTCACTTATGGTTAGAAAAAGAGCCCATAATACAAGCTGAGGTAAGATATTTACTTTTCAGACACCTAAAAATATGTGTATTGATTCTCTCCTTTGTCATCTAAAGTGATAAATCTGTCCTAGAAACTGAAAGGGACTTTTTTTTCTCTCAATTCAGCAAACCGACAGCTGTACCTTATCAATGAGAAGGAACTGAAAGATAGTGAACCTAAAGGTGAAGGGGATTAATGGGGCACCATCAGAGACTGACCCGTTAGCTCTGCTTCTGCTGCAACCAGCCAGGTGAGCAGCACAAGCACACCAACTATTCTCTTTGTGCTTCAGTTTATTTATGTGTTAAACGACAAGTGACAAATGCTATTAGTAAAGCTAAGTTCATCAGAAATCTTACTAACAATAGAGTTGTAGGAGATAGTACTTGCGAAGTATTAAGGGCTGGGTATTAACTCTCCAACTTTTGTATCCCTATAACTCGTTCATAAAGGAATTCAGTGATGAATGTCAGCATTATTCAACTTCAAGAAATACAGGTTCCATATGTGCCAGAAAAATGAGAGACACTAATAGTTACCTGTTAGTGCTGACTGTCATTTTAACAGAAAGTTGAAAAACTGCAGGATTTCAGTTTTCAGTAATTACTTGTTCTTCCAAGTTTAGTGTTAAAAGTAAGCACAAAATCCGTTTTTAGGAACATCTGATTAGCAACATTAATGACAGTCCAATTTCGGTGCTGGGTTCAGAGCAAAAAAAGTTCCCTCATGATGCTAAGGCTGCTCGGCTCAGCCAAGATCAGTGATCCCAAAGTAGCCTTTCCTGGGAAAGGCTCAGCACTGTCTTGGCACAATCTGAGTTAGGAACTGAGAATCAAAAAAATCTGATCTGGTTAAATGTGGTTTGTGAGTAGATTTTATGAGTAGAATCAGAGAGATCTAGTCAATCTAGATATGAAAACTAGTGCATGGTCATATTTAAAGTGCAGTTCAACTGGCTGTACTGGTTTTGAAGTGATAGAGTGATCTCTTCCCACCTCACTGCAGGGGAGTGAGACAGAGGCTATGTGCGGCGTAGCTGCCTACCAGGGTAAAACCACACGTATAAGAACTGCAACACAAATCAGAGAAAGGAAAGTGAGCCCCTGTAATCACTGTGAGAATGGTCATATATCTCAGTGAGAATGGTCCATGATATGCAACTAAAATAGTTTAAATATATATATAATATTTAAATTTCATTTAAATTAAATAATTTAAAATAATTAATATTCTTCTCACTACCTTAGAATGTAATTCTGTTGATGTTTACACATCTTCAACGTACTTGTTACTGTCAGCTGATTTTTTTTATTAACATCTCTTTATACAAATTTGATCTGCAGTACTTGATCAAAGAAGTAGCATTATTCTTAGAAATAGGTTCATTGTAATAAATGTAGAATTTGTGCATGATGATATAACATTGCAAATAAATGATGCAGGATTTTGCCCATAGTTTTGTCATTCTTCTCTGTAGGGTTCTTTAAAAGAAATTTGAATGCACAATTACTGAAGCTATTCTGTACATGCAAGATCGGATGGTGATTATCTGGCAGCTACATACCTAATCACCTTCTATGAATACTCACACGCACACTGATTAGCAGCAGCTGCAATTTCTTCTCATTATCTCCACTAAAACAAATGATCCCTTACCAGCTAGTCCCTGTGTATTTATGCGTTTCTCACAATCACAATTAATGTACTGAATACATCGCGTAAGCATCAGGAAGACAAGAAAACAAACTTGTGATACCACATTCCTTTACTGATAGCTATAATTGTAGAAATAAAATTTGTGCCCCTCCAGGGAAAGCAGTTTCCTCATGGGAGAAGTCACTGTTACCCCAAGCATGACAAGAACAAGAAAGCCCTGCTTGCAGCTGATGACCACCAAAAGGAGGACAGGGCTGGTAGTTCAGGGCTCACTTTCAAGCCTCCTGAAGGCACATAGGAGCTTTTCTGCTGAAGCAGCAGAGTACATCAAAACTCATAAGGAGTAAGACAGCCTGCGAGATGTGGTTTATGGTTCTGAGATGGGTCAAAAGATAAGAGTTGGGCTTGATGGAACTGTAGCAGGTACAGGTAGGAAAGGTGCTGGAAGGATGTGTCCCCAGCCCGAGTGCTCTGTGCCAGTAGTGAGGTGCAGGTACCCGACCCACTGTTCCTGCTGCTGCACAGCAACCAGAAACTGCTGCCCAAATAGGCAACCTCTTGTCCTGTAACAACAGCAGCAAGAAGCCTGTCGGCTTTGATGCTTTCGTAGTCTCCACTTAGCAATTACACACTAGCCCTAAGACAAATTCTGCCCCTATTTCTTCAAACTTGGGTACTTCAATTACATATCAAAAGCACATTTAAACACTGAACTGTTACCAAATTCCCAGCACGGCATCCTTACATTAACTTCACTGGATATTGCAATGGCTTATTCTCCTTCAAAACTACACCCAAGTGAGATATTGAGCATTATTTTTTAAACTGCCAATATAAACATTAAACTGACATTTCATCTGTAGACTCAAGCTCGAATGTATATTATGGGTCAACAAGGACAAAGGAGTTTGATCACTTCCCTGCTTAATCTTTTAAGACTTCTTTCATTTCATGGACGATATTGAACATGTATGAGTCTCTTTCCAACGTGTCAAATATTAAAATTATTAGTGTCAAACAGTGTACAAGAGTAAAACAATAATCTCTGCTTTTTTTTTACATCAAACCACTAAATATTCTTTCCCAGGCAAAAAGGAGGAAGAATAGCTACTGTATTTAACAGAATAAAATTTACATATTTTCTTTATTCTACAGAAAAGTAAAGTAAAAGGACTCTCCACTCAAAGCTGAGCAACTGCATATGTGAAATATTGTGAATCAGTTATGCAGCAATAGGTAAAAATATGGCAAAAATATATGCAAGAAGTAAAAAATGCCAACTGAAACTGCAAATTCCACAAACATACTGAATACAATAAAAGAGTGAATCACAAATTATATCGTATCTCTTAGAGATGAAAGTCTTTGAGCAATTCTCCTTTGGTGAAAAGTATCCAAGGAATTGCTAGATTGCCTATGAACTCATCCAGTTTCAAAAGCATTTCTTTATCTTCACCAAAACTCATAATTATTTTCTCTAAAAGTAACCAGATTCACCTAATTTGATTTTTTTTTAATAGATGATAATAAATACTGAATTGAATCATTGAATCATAACATCACAGAATGTTTGGGTTGGAAAGGACCTTAAAGATAACCTAGTTCCCACCCCCCTGACACCTTCCAGTAGGCCAGATTGCTCAAAGCCCCATCCAACCTGACCTTGAAACATATATAATAAGTTAAAAAAAAGAAAAAATAAATAGTAAAATCCCTTTTCCCCAGTTCATTACAGTGAATGGAAGCAATACAAATACAATTTCCAATTTTTTTCCTCCTTTGTCCTTTGCTTGGAGAGCTTCAGGAGCACTCCTAATCCTAGTGTCTCTCTCTTCACAGGCAAATGGAAATAACCGAACCCATAATGCATCCTGACAATCTATAAATGCAAACTGCAGATGGGAAATTGGTTTCATTCAGAGATGTATGTCTTCAAAGCATGTACTTTTACTAACTGAAATTCATCGAACTGACCATGATTTTACTCGTCCTGCTGAATTTAGTGACAGCTGAGAATGGAGCACGATGTTCAAATTGCAATTCTAATACCAAAGCTCACATTCCAGCTAGGGATGGTGCTACTGGGAGGGCAGGCTCGAACAAGCAAGAGGAGATATTGCATCTTGCAACATCTAAAAACATAATTACACATACATGCATACATCTATACAGATATCATGGATAAATATGTCTCATTTATGGTATCTGGTGGTTCATCTGATCTAACAGAGATACTCTTATGTTTTCTCACCTGTTTTGCTTCCTGAAGCACATGACATGCAATCAGGTCATCACTAACAGCTTTTTCAGAAATAACAATTTTTTGCATTATTGCTCATTATGGCAGTCATTGTAATGATGGTAATATAGCCCAACTCCTTTTTGCTAAAATACTCTGCAAGTGTACTCATGCTGATATAAACCCCTTAGGTTAAATATTTTGTTGACACAGTCATGATTTCTACTGAAAGAGATAGCTATGTCCATACAGCTGTAGCAGTAAACTTGCTTAAGGATGGTCTAGAATAATATATGTGACTGACAGAATAGCTAGTTAAATTTCACCTATAAACAGATCAGAACACTTAGGTGCAGTAATTTAGTTTTATGCATTGCCATATTGCTGCAATTGAGGAAGCTGTGAGATGACCCCAGTTCATAAATTAAAAGCCAGCAAATACAGAAGTCTTTGTATTACCCATGGGGCTTATTAAGTCTTCACCTTTAAAAAATGCATATTGCATCTGAAGATACGTGATTAAGGATACTGAATGAGAAAATCTTCGTGTGAAGCATTAACAAACATAGGTAGATCTCTTTTTAGATGCCTTGCAAAAGCATTCCTGTAAAACACATTCAGAATTTGGGAGCTGGGGGTTGTCCATTAGGTGGCACCAAATTTTTCCATATCTATGGAAACTGTAGGAAACAGAAAAGAGTTTATCTGCTGTAGCTGTCAGGTGCTCTTCTAGCTAGTCTTCATTCCGAGACAGAACCTCTGAGGTCGCACTGCAGCCCATCCATGTGCACCACTGAAGGGTATTCATCCAGATAGAGCTGTGAGTGCTTCATTCTCATCTGCTGTAAAGATGTTTTTATCATATCTACCAGTCTGTCTGCATCATACTCAAGAAGCATCACTGTCATGCTTGAAGGTATTTTCAGCTCCTTCTTTGGATCTTCACTCCTTCCAAAACAGTGGGAAGTGTTTTTCTTGCCTCATGTTCTCTACAGCTATTTAATCAGAAGAAAGCCCCTGCTTTGCAACTAATCAGTCAGCTTCTGCTGTGTGAATTGCAGAGGTATTACTATCACTGAGATAGGCTGATACTTCTAAGAATACTACAGTGGTCTGTGAATAAGATGATGAAAGATTTATCTTTTCTTTCTTTAGTACTGTCTAAGACTAAAACTGTTTCTACCTCCCCATTAGCACCAGTCATGAAAGTACCTTCCTAGAATTTGGATTCCTTTTATCCTTTCTTTCACACACTCAGGAACTCTCAGTTCTTTCTATTCAGTTACTTCAGACCCATCTGAAAAGTATAATCAGTTAATGTGATACATAACTTTGCTTTAGTTAGACATAAGTCAATGCTTATTTCTACTTAGCGGTTCCAAAGCTGTCTGTATGAGCAGCAAATGTATGAATTATATGGATTGATTCCACTTCACCCACACTATGACAGAACTCATTTAGCAAGTGTAGAGCTCACACCATGATGAGCATTGCCTGGAATGACTCATTTCCTTTTACTGTCATCTTAAAGGTTAATTTCATGGGGTGCTGTTCAGCACATTATCTAGTAACTAAGAAATAATGAAACCTTCTATTCATTGGGGTGACTGGTCAGCACCTGTAAATGGCCCTGTCATTGCATGTGGGCAGGTAAATGGCACTCATCTTCCCCATGAAAATAGATTCTAATATTGAACATATATCATGAATATAAATTATGAACATGGGAGTTTGTTTTTTACCACACTGCTTTCCTCTGTTTTAGTATTAAGCAGATCATCCTAACGTCCTTTTTACTTCCTGCCTGCTGTTTTTCACCTTGTGCCTGCCATAACATGCAGCCTAACCTTCCAACACAGGCTGTCCCATATTTATTGTGCATTTGTAATGCAGTCTGACTGCACACGAGCAGTGTACAAGTTCACAGGCCAGGGCTAAAGCAACTTGGGTGATGCTATGCAATACAGCGGTTGTTAGCAGTCTTCAGGCTGTGATGAGAAGTGCTCAGAAAGAGGAATTGCCTCTGTAAGTTGAACCCTCATAGAAAGGAGCTTGTGGGCAGTACCAAAACTAACCCTGCTTGTGTGGGTATCTTTAAAGGCTATTCCAGACATGCCTCTTCCTGACGTGAGCTGTTTTGGAATGGGAAGGAAGCAGAAAGGTAGCACACGAGCAAGCAAAAAGACTCCAAATCTCTTCCCTGCATCTTTAATTTGAGTTTCTTTTTGTAGATGTATATCACTGCATCTCTACTCTGTCCTTACTGGCCTCTTAGGAGTAAATTTATGAAAAGGAAAGAAAAACAAACCAAGGCAACAGAAAATGCTTTACTCTTCCAAAGACAAAGGAACCACTCTAGTGCAAGCACTACTAGAGGATGATTGTTCTTTCTCATCAAATTACCTGTATCATCTTTAAGGCCTTATGGACTTTTTAAGGTTTAATACTTCTTGGTTATTAGCATGCCCTTTTGGTTTGGCAGCAATGAGTCCCCAGGGAAAGGTCCCTTACAGTCAAAATTCATAGGTATATGCATAACATTACATAGGTAAGTGGATCTTCAGTGGAATTCTTCTTGGCATTCAGAAGTAGACATACGGCTGTAGACTCATTATTCTGTATCTTTGTACAATCATCATCAAAATTGCAAATTATTTTTTCTTTACTTCCGTAGTATCAGAAGGCAGACACTGTTTCCCCACCTTTTCCGTGTGAAGTCTTACTATTACTCAAATGGTTAAAATCCAATGTAAGATCTGAATTAAAGTATAGAGTCCTTCTGCACATTTTGTTTTGGACTGGTAGTGCCCATATCCAAAGAGAAGAAAGACTAAGATGCTATAAACATAGGAATAAGGTACTTACTAAATATAAAAGGTTTGTGACATAGCAATGAACTAACGAAAAATCCCTTTTGTTAAAGTCAATGTAATACATCAAACAGAAAAATCAGTTGAAATGAGGATCATAGTACTATGTCTGGAGCATTTAAAGGTTTCATTGGAAATAGTTCTTAAGAAAGCTTCTGTTTCACAACTAGGTGGTTTGGGGAATAACAGGAAAGTGCAATAATGCCAGGGAAAAATGTATATGAGATCAAGAAAACTAACTGTGTTGCACTTCTGCATTCTATTAAGACAAAAAAGTACAGCTTTCACAGAAAGCACCTGAATTACCACATTAAATAATAACTTAGGCTTTATAATTTGGAAGATGGACCAGCTGAAAATCAGAAAGCAAGATCCAAATAAAAACAAAATGGTCCCAACCACTTGTTTTTAATGAAATTCAATAGTAAGCAGCATCATTTCAAACACGGCTCTCCTCAGAAGCGGAAGCATCTGAGCAACTCAGCATCTGGGGAAGGCCCAGAACTGAAGTTTCTTGTTCCCTTGGCAGGTACTGAACCACTGCATTTTCACATAAAAGCAGTCTGGACCAGCTACACCATATATATGATGACTTGGAAATATTCTACATGTTTCAAACGCAGTGTGAACCACTTCACAGATGCTGTGTCCTTTCAGAGACTTAAGCAGAGCTCAAACCCTGGAGAATGTAGTTGCTATCTGCCCATGTCTCCCAGACACCAAGGTTGGCTGTCTGAAATCTCTTTGTCTTCAAGTGTTTTACATTTTATATTCTAGTTCGATTCTGTGAAAGAAAATGTCAGTACATGCTGACCTAAAAATGCTCATTCTACCACATACCATTCATGAAATCTGATCTCCAATATCCACAGGAAATACATATACTATAAGATTATTATCATCTTACTACATTGAATGTAACTGTCTGCAAATCCTTGTATTTTCTAATTAGTTAGATCCTCCACAACCACCCAAATAATGACCAATTCAGTTTTCCCAGAAGTGATAATATTTAAGTATTTAAAAAAACAGTTTGAAAAGTTGCCTAGAACATATTAATGTACCTATAGGTTAATACAATATGTTTTTAAATGTACCATAAAACCCAAAGATCTTAATTGAATTCTGCTTATTGTTGTATTTAAAGAGATATAAAACTGTTCTATGTCTTATTTGGATCTGAGTGACTACACTACTATAAAGGAGAAATAATATAGATTTCAGTAAGTTTTGGCTCAAACACTGTAGGATCCGTACAGGAAAGAAAACACATCTTCCTAATTTTCAAGCAATATTTCAGGCAACAAATTATTATTTTTTAAATTAGAAACAGTTCAAACAGGTCAGTTATCAGTTACTTTTGCCAAGGTTTAAAGGATTTCCAAAAAACCATTTTGGTTCTTTAACAGGATTTTTTTTTTTTCCAAAAGGTTTTTATTTTGTTGGAACATGGAGCAAAAATAAGGATTTAAGACTCAGTTTCTGCCTGATGAAATTTTTTCAAGCTTTAGTCATTAATAAATTAGATAATTTGCAATTCAATACCTTCGATTTCAGTTGAATTTTAAGTTGCATTTTTACAGTACAAGTACAGTTAATGTAGCTTTTTTCCAGACTTTTCATACAGATATGAGAAGTCACATTTACCTAATTTTACATAGTAAGCCTCAAATATCAAAATTATAAACCTGGATAAAGAGCAATCATTATTAATTAGCATTTTTCTCTGTTTACTGTCAAATTATACAATCACCTGTTCACACCTGAATATTCCCACACAGAATTTTCCCAGTCATACCTTACATATGATCTAATTAGGTTTTTGGAATAGAACATACTTCAAGAAATTTGAAATAAAGTCTTTATGCAGTTTTTTGAGAGTACTTGTAGTGGTTTTCTTTCTTTAAGCTGACATCTAAAGCTTTTTCTGTATTAATTTCCACAATATTTCTATTTTGTAATGTATTATATTGCAAAACTAATTGCATAAAATTATTGTTTTGTTCTTTGAGTTCCTTTACCCTTTCAATTGAATAAGAAAATCAAGGTCTCAGATCAGATTAGGTCAGAGCAAATTACAACCCAGTTCAGCATCTCTGCTGAAAACAGTTGATACCAGCTGCTTCAGAAGTTGTTTAGAAAACCTTGCAATTCTGGAATAATTTGATTACATAACTTTATTTTTTACCTAAGTACCTCAAGAGATCAGTTGATTCAATTTAAGTAATTTACAAAATATTTTGTCTACCTCTATTTCCTCTTCCTGTGTTACCCAATACTTAGAGAAAACAGAGGCTTTATCTATGTGCCCATGTCACTTTTTAAACCAGTGCAGTGAAGCTCTGCGACAAACCATTCCAAATTTGTGTCCAAGACATTTAAAAGACAGATAACGTTCTACTGTGAGAAAACTCACTTCCATCAGTTCACCTTTTTTAACAGTAAATTATTAACAATTGTCCATAACGTTCCTTATGGTCTTGGAGAAAATAAAATTTCCATACACTTATCTAGAAAATACTTTGAAATAACAAGTGACTAAAGAAACTCTGCTTGCTGCAGTACCCAGTTTCACAGGCAGGAAAATTGTGCTGTCTGTAATCCTCTTTGCTGCTCAGAACTGTGGCTTGCAAACAACCCACACCTCGCCCCTGAGAGTCACTGACCGGGGCTATCTGTTCACATGACTTTCAGCAGAACAAACCCTGAGTGGGGACAATTCATCCTGGGCCCTGGATCTTTGCTGTATTTTACATCAATACAGCATTCCATAGAGTGGCCAGGCTGGCCTAATATTCCTGGAGATCCAGATTTCAGGAATGGGATTGAAGGTTAAAATTGCCGCATGTAAACACAAAATGTTTTAATACACTATTTGGAACCCAGTGGCAGGGAAAATTGTCCATAACGACATAGCTTTATTTAACTTGTACTTCAAGATGTCCCTCGCCTTCGAGTTCACTAGATTTTTTCACTACAATCACATCAAACTGCTAGTCTGCAAGTTTCAGCCCACAGTAACCTGCACAATAGGAAATGGAATTAGAGTATTTTTGGCTTCCCAGTTCACTGGGAAGTCACTATCAAACAACACAGTTCAGTGGTTATGCAAAAGGCTTTTTCACACTGTAGGAAGATGTTTTCCTGGAATGCCCATGTATGTGAGCCCAAACAGATATTGTTCCTTAAAAACATCAGATGAAAATGTCCTGATTTTGTTTTATGAGATGTGGCCCAGCATGCCTAAGGTAAGCCTGTAGCATTTGAATTTTAGGTTGTTAGTGAGACAGTTGACATAAAAGAAATACCTGAGCTCCCTACACAGTGAATGGAGACAGGAGGGTGCGTTTGATGACTTCCACTGGTGAGACAAATTGGCCTCAGTTTAGGCATCGAAGGATTTACATTTGTCTGGTTTCTTTGTAAATCTGCTGTACAGAAGCCAGTCCTTGAAAACAGAGGACAAGAACCAGAGCAATACAGGCACATATCTTTGATGCTCCAAGCTGAAATTCAAGTCTCCCTCCGCAGTCACAGCAAGCAGCTATGCAACGGGGGCAGGCACAGTGTCTGTGTGTCTCCGCTTGTGCTATTTGCCCGGGTATCAGGTATAACATGATCCAGAGAATGTCTATCTCGTACATTCCCAGACAGACTGCCTTTGTTTGACTAAAGATGTAGCTTTATCCCTGAACATCTTGGAAGCAGTAACTAAACCCATCTTGTCTCCAGAACTGCCCAAATCAGAAAAGTCACAGACCTCTTGCCACCTCTGCCAGTGTGTACTGGGAGTACTGACACAGGAAACACACCTGCACCTTCTGAGAGAAACACATCCACCTGATTTTAATACAGTATCTTAAAAACAGTGAAAGAAGGAATTAAACTCTTCTATGGAGACAAATGAGCTTTAAAAGTACTCATAGTGTCAGAATATAGCAGAAGAAAAGCAATTATTCAAGAGTGAAACAGGAAGACTTGGGACTACATGGATGGGCGGTATCTGACAGTGTCAGAGGAAGAACCACAAAGCACCTGTGATGCGTGTGATCCCAGAGGACAGCAGAAAGCTGTATGGTGCCAGCAGGAGCCAAGAAAGCTTTGTGGGCAGCTGATGCTAACGCTGCCTGCTGCTGTTCCTGCTGTGCTCAGAGAAAAAGGCCTTCAGGCACATTCTCTGGAAGCATGGAGAGTTCTTTCCAAGAAGTACCTGGATATTCTTTCTAACAGGAACTGTTCATCAAGGTCCTGAAAAATAACTGCTGCCAAAAACTGTGCATCTGAAAATTACTAATTACACAGCTCCCCATAAGTACTTTACAACAGCTAGTAGCACTTTCTAATATGATCTTAGTGGAATGTTATTGAAAGCTAGTTATGACACCAATGACATTTACCAGTGATCTTCCACAATTTGTAATATAAACCATCTGATGAATGTTTTTCTCATGACCTTTGTGATGGTTCTTCACTGCATTAACATCTAGTGACTGTATTTGCCTCTTCCCTCTCACTGAAGCATCCAGATTATTTTTGTCATTTCCATAAATCAGACTTACCTATCTAAGACTTAAAAAACCCCCCTCCCCACAGCGATGTTTTCATGAAATTATTTCTTTGTTATTAAGAATCCAAGTTCCTTGTGCAATTTGTATGATATGCCTTTTCTAGCAAAATTGATTTTTATCAATAATTAATTGTTTGAGTTATTTTCAGAGTTGTTGGTCATGAAGAAGGTATGAACTACAGTAGTTTATGTGGTACATAATAAGACTAAATCCAGGAGTGAAAGAATTGGTAACTGGAGTTATGCAAGGGGCCATATTTTTACCGGTCGTAATATGTTTACATTTAATGCTTCTTTCTCATAGCTTTAGAAAATTTATAAGTATGCCTTAAGTTTTCCCTTCTGCTTTAGAGTAAATAAAAAAGATCCTAAAAAGCTCAGTCTTTACAGCTGCTCAACTACTTCCTAGATGCAAGTTACTCTCTAACACCTCTTTTAAGTGCTGATTTTTATTGCAGAAAAATTAAATAGACAGCAATTACATTCTGGGCAGAAACATTACAAACTCATATTACCTGGTTTATCTCATTGAAACTGATATTTTAGGTATACAAGAAGTTTTCTAAACAAGTATCCTTGTAAAACCCCAGTTATATCATTCTGACACTATAAGATTAAACTAAAACTCCTTAAACTATATGTTCTATATTTTCCGAAGCAGGGAAAAGTGCTATTTTCTAAGTGTGTTTCAACCACCACAAAAGGGATTTAGTAAATAGAGTTGTGCACAGTGTTACAGTAACCAGCTCTCAAAAAATTTCTGAGTCAATTGTTTATAGTGCAAGTATTTCTACTTCCACTTTTTTCTGTAAGTGCCAGACAAGTACTGAAATTATTCTCATTCCTTCTGATAATTCTTATTTCTTTCTCATATATTTGCAAAAGGCCAAACTAAACTCTCAGAACAGCTCAACTCCTGCCATATTAAGAATGGGATTGAGACCATTGTCAGTGGGACAGCATAGGGAGTGGCTAAACCAGTGTGAGAAAGATTTCTGCCTTTCTTTTTTTCATTCTAGCAGATATTAGGTTAATTCCAACATGTAAAGTGATACACTTTGGCAGGGTGTCCTTTCTACTGACTGAATTTCCTTTAAAATTAATTTAAAAATATTTAAAGGCATTTTTTAATTTATTGAATGTCTATTGCCATACTTAACAGGAGTAATCCTATACCTTTGATTGTTACCTACGAAAAAGAAGTACAAGGCAGAACAAAATACACGGATGAGAGGAGCACAACTATGCAAGTTAAGATTTACAGCTGAAGAGGAGTATTTAGGGTTTTTTTTAGATTAAGTCCTTTCTAACGAGCTTTAGGGCAAAGCTTACAACTAAACAATGGCACTGCCTTTTATTTCGTGCACATTATCTTTGATAAAGCCAGTTTCTGCTGGGACAGATAAACCTGAGCCTGTAGCCCAGGGGATATGTTGAGAGCGAGTTCTCTTCTCTTCTGACCCAGCGAAATAAGCATGGACAACAAAATAAATCACGAAGATTAATACTCAGAGAACACGGTAAAGTTAATACTGTGTTTTTTCCAATGCAGTAATAAATTAAAGCAGCCTAACTGCAAAATGGAAGTGCTGGATGGAAAGATTATTGCTGTTCATTTAAGACTTGATCCACAGTTTTTTCGAGAATTTTTCCTTCCCTTCTTGTGTTCCTTTTAATTTTGTTTCATCATTTTCCAGCTTCATCATGCTATCTACTTTCTGCCAGAAGTGTAATTATCAGAGGCACTGAAGAAGGGATGCTGTCTCTTCACTATCTTCGCTTCATGGGGACTGGAAAATCTCTTTTCACTGTGATGCTCCAATCAATGTTTCCAATTTTAGCTGTCTAAACAGCAAGCAGTGCTCACTACAGTATTTTAAAACTCAGGAACGCCTGGCGCCTAGTGCACTTCCCACCAATAAATGACCAGCCAGTGACCTATAAAAGATCAGCCAGAGTTACACTTGTGCCCATCTATAACTCAGGGATAAGAGGGGAGTGTGACAAGAGTAGGGAGAAGGATGATGACTTACTGCTTCTGTACTGGTTTTCCAACTATTTAGGTGCCCATGACCATGCCAGTCACACTGCATTTTCCAAGCAACATGCAAAGCACGTCTGCGATATGACAAGAGATAGCTTTGGTAAGACAGACAGCCATTACACCTGTACTGCCTTTGCAGAAGATCTTCTGAAACAGTCTGGCCTTGTTTTTCAGCACTTGGTGCTATTCAAAGAAGCCCAAAAATGCACCAAACAACTTGTAGAAAAACTGTTAACATTTTCTTTATAATCCTTTCATGGGCTGGTCAGTAATCCAGTTGCATCCCACTGTCCTTCTGAGAGGACTTGAAAGAAATCATGTTTCCAATGGCAGTCAATAACATGCTTTAAGATGACAAGGACGTAAAAACTTGAAAAGGTATGATTAAAAGCTTATGATCTGAAAACATATGAATGGCCAGATCCCCAGGGCATGGCCGAAGTGAAACAGATTCTGGAAGTTACCTAGTTGGCACCTTTAACTGGAGGAGTGAGAAAGCTACCTGTATTCAAAGATGTCATCACCCAAAACTCAGGAAAATCTTTAAAGATTAAACAATGATTCTAATATTCCAATAGTCGCTATGCAATATTGGATATGGCCAGATTCATCTTACTTATACTAAACAACCAAAGTACAGTTAATCATCTCTCCACATTGGCCATCTCCTCTCTAGTTTGCTCATTAGCCTTATCTACACTCTCCTCAGAGGAAGAACTGTAGATAGTAAAAAACACACTTTTTCTCCATTTAATGCAGACCTCTTTGTGCATGAGGGATTGCTTAAACACCATGAACATGTTGGCTGTCTTTCAACTTTCATTTGCAGCCTTGCCTAGATTCAAAATTGCTACCGAGGGCTCTCATATTTCTTAGTGTCTCATATTTCACTCTCATTTCTGGGTGGTCAACTGGTATTTCATAGCAGATTTTCACCTAACAATGCAGCTGCTCTCTTTATCATCATATATAACTCCTTATGCCTTTATCATAATTTTATTTTTGGTTAACTGCCTGTTCTGGAAATAATGAAGAGCTGTGCTAACCATACTTGGACACATATAGATAAGAGTCTCACTGAGCCCTGACCTTTTCTTCTCTGCCTTTGAAGAATCTCTCAGTATATATTCTTCCATTATGAAGCCTGAGGCTATGGGATGCTTAAAGTGAACTAGGTCAGAAGCCAAAGTCCACACCATGGGTGAGAGCTGTAGAGCATTCTGGTTAAGGCAGGCTTCTGATAGGGCTTCCTGGGTCTGCCTCCTTCTGCTGTGAACTGAAGGTGGGGAGCTAGGTTGCTCTCTGATGGAGGTAATCCAAATAGCTCTTTTGTCTTTTCCCCTATGACATTTTGCTTTGAGTGGAAATCACTTCCCACTGGTCTAGATGTGGCCCTCTTTTGCCAGTAATAGCATGTTGTTTAGCACACCCTGTTCATCTCATACGTCAGTTTGGTGTGGAAAGTTGCTTGGTGACAAGCAGTGAAAATGTTCTCCTTACAGGCTCCAGATTTGTGAGAAATTATTCTTGTTAACACTCTGGCTATGGTCTGTGGATCCAAGCAGTCATAAGCTGTGCCATCCCATGACAGTCCAAAGGAAAGCCCTAAGTCTCAATCTGAGGAATGATTCTAGTGTTATTTGACCCCACATAGGGCATTAGAGAGAGTGAGCTGTGCATCAAAATCTTCTTATAGAAAAAAAATTGTGACAATTGAATTTATAACAATATGTAAGACTTTATAGGTGAGGGGAAAAGAAACATGAATAAATAGAGATAAGAGGAAATAGGGAGACCTCAATTTTATTTCCTGAAGGCATCTTAAAGTACTGAGATCACAGTTTTCTAAAGATGAAAGAGAGCTCTGGCATTCCCAAAGACCCACTCATTCAAAATACTGCCCTGAGGGGAACTGGCCATGTGGCCTGGGGAACTTTCAGCACAATAAAAGGCAAACAACCAATTTGGAAAAACTGAGCACCTGTTTCTTAGCAGGTGAATCAAAGTCTAAAAGGTACTGAGTACATTTAAGAACTTACTGTCGATATTTAGACTTTGATGCTGAGGACATTGAATGTGCTTTTACCTACTCTTGAAGGCAGCTGGCTCTGAGAGGACCCTCACAGTGTTTTCAGGAGCAATGTTTCCTGCACCCTGAGAAGAGTAATTATTAATCTAGATCAAAACAAGTGCTGAAGGATTGGATTTAGGGGAGGGCACCACTAAGACGGAACTCTCCAACAGCAGTGTCATTATCTTTCAGTGTCTGTACATCTATCACGTAGTTTTTCTTATAATATTATTGAACCAGTCTCAGGATGCGGAAGTTTAAAATCTCACTGTATCACAAATATTTTTATTAAATTATAAACCACAAAATTAAACTGAATTGAATTCAATAGCATGTCTCTTTGCTACCATGGTCTCTTTATATTCTAAAATTTTACAGTGAAGTTCTGTGACTCATAAATTAGGTGTCATCCCTCCAAATTATGCTAGAAAAGTTACATTGTTACATTTGCTATAAAAGAGAAGCTGGAAGTTCTGTTTCAGTATTTTTCATAATACGAGTTTTTGTCTTCAGTATACATGATTTTCCTGTTTTTAAGCTTGGGAAGATATCATTTAAATGATCCATACATATTCAAAATAGACATGCACACATAAGGGCTCAGAACAGGTCAACAGAAGTCTGACCAGTGTCAGGGTTGGTGCTGAGTGGAGTATAAGCAAGGGCAGTGAGATCACCACAAATCAAGTTCACCATTAGCTTTTAGACCACATTAGTTTGCCAGAATTTCTAGGAGACTGGAAAGTCAAGGAATATCTTCATCTCAGTGAATATCAGATGACCTAACCATTGCAACACAGCTTGTCTGGCTGATTGAAAACTTGGAACAAAGACACCTGTTGTTCCTCAGTTCCCAGGCTCTCCACTCAGCCTCTTGAAACAGTCCAATAAGAAAACTGGAATGCTGAGAGCATGCAGCAAATTTGTAAGAGTAGGTAACACACATTAACATTTTATTTCTGCTCTTTACTATTCTGTTCTTCTGTTTCTGAAAAATGCTGGCTGAAATGCCACTGACTCAGTAGATTTACCAGGTAGAATTTAACTGAACTGTTTCTGTCAACATGAGGAGGAGCACAGACACATCTATCAAATTGACACAGTCCTTGCACTTGATGAGCTCGGTGGAATGAGTCTTCCACCTCCAGTTTTTGTTACGCCAATGAGTGATGAATCAGAGATATTTTTGACATTTGAAAGCAATTCAAGGTGAGAGAACCGAGAAGACTGGTATTTGCCAGTCAGAACTATAAATAAAATTTTCAGCTCTAAGACTCCTCCAAAGCTTTTCAAATAGGCTAAAATTTTATGTTATTCCCTAAGGATAGGAATGCTGTCTTTGTGTCATTTCTTTATATGCAGTCATACAGAGAGCAGCTAGGAGTTTGTCTTCCTTCATCACCACAATAAATCAATCCTTGTTTCTGATGCTATTGGTAGGATTTTCAGACCTGACCCAGTGTTTTTAGAATTAGAGGAATTAATTAAATTGATGGGATTTTTTCCACAGTGATTCACGTTCTTAGAAAGGCTAATGAGTCAAGATATTAACTTGTAATGACATTAGTATATGTTTACTTGATGACTCGGTTCATATTCTAACTTGTAGTCACAGCATTTCATCAGGAAAAGTGACTCATGATTACTGCAAAAAAAGAAAAAAAGTAATTGCATTTACAGATAATGACATACAAATTTTTCTTTATGTTTTCTCTCTGTGGTATGAGAGATCGCAAATAACTTGAAAAAGGAAAGAAGGCCAGACTCTATTTTTGGAGATAACAATATCAGCCATGTTGGTAAGATTGGCACTCTGGCTGGATTTACACAGATCAACATGAGAATGACTGAAGACCTCAGCAGATTTTAGCACTTCTGAAAGACAGAGGTTAAATGGGCACCAGCCATATTTCCACTAAGCCAACCACAACTCACAGTGAAGTAGCAAAATATTCTTTGTTGATCTCTGATAGCCATCTAAAATAACATAAAAAGTAAACTAGATATAAAGGCAAGACCTAAAGGTAAATGACAGTGAGAGGAAATGTTTGTCTTGTATGTCATAGACAAAGTGCATTCTACAGGAAGCATTTTTTCTCTCTGACAGAACATTAAACACCTCAATACTAAAACGTATTCTGAGACATTGTGTGGACAAATTCTACAGATGAAATATAGGGATTTTGATGGAGTTGATTTATGCCAACATATCCAAGTCTAGGATACTTTTATAAAGGTCGGATCAGAAACATGACTGAACATATGATGGGGGAATGAAACAAAGGAATAAATATTTTACTGTCATATTCATCTTCCTATAAAACAGGAATAAACCTTCAAATTATATTATGTGAACAGATTAAAAAGTAAATTTCTATGTCAGATTTCTCCTGTAGTTATTGTAAATCCAAGAAGTTCTTGATCACTGCTGAAATGAACCTATATGGTAAGTAAAGAACTTTTTAAAACTTCAATTTCCAGAAAGATTCCTGGCAAAATAAACCAAAAGACCGCAGATAATTCCAAGCTGTAACTGCTCATTCTCTTTCTTGAAATGCCCACTCTTGGGGAAATGTTGAATAACCACATTTTCCTCTTTATTTGCTTGGTACTGAAACAATGCATGCGTGATCTAGCACAGTTATGAAAGACCTAGTTATTTGTATGGAGAGAGCCAAAACAAATACTTGCTTCAAAACACACAAAATTAAGGTCAATTCTTTCATCATTCATGCACAAAAAAATAACACTATTCTATCATTTGATGAGTGAGATACTACCCATTAAATATGAATATCAGAATCAACTCCATAGGCCAAAAAAATGTATTTCTGTTTATACCTCACTTCACTGACATTGGGGTTTGCGTGCCTTTTTTTTTTTTGTATATCATTAAAATATTGGCAAAGAAAACATCAAGGATGGAAAAAACTGGGGTGAATGCAGGTGACACTGGTTTTGTAATACCCACAGAATAATTGAGCTATTCCTTGTAAATACATACTTTAATCAATTTACTCAGTTTTTCTGCCTGCAAAGTGCTTTTGATTTAATCATGACTTTTTTTGCATGTTTACCATTCAGAAAACTTATGTGAATTTAATTCTGCCTGGAAGAACTATTCTTCCTACTTTTTTTTTTTTTTTTTTTTTTTTTTTTTTTTGTTATTTTTCCCTGTATACATGCTTTTATTTAAGAAAAAAAAAAATAGTTGAATGAATTAGAAACAAATGTATTCTGTTTTTGTCCACGGGTAGACTGACATTTCAGGTGTGTACAGATATGTAAAAGGGAACTAGAAAATAGATATAAAAAGAGAAAGTTATAAAGTGGCATTCATGTCATCACAGAAATAAATTTTTAGACAGAATGATCACATTGCAATAATCCTAGAAAATGTATTGATAATGAAGTCAAATTCATTCCACTTAGCTTCGGTAGACTAAAGGATTACATGAAGTTTAATGCAGTTTTCTTAAAGCCAATTAAAGGAGGGAGACACTTTTGATTCTTGAAACAGAGGTCTAAGTTACGTGAAATAATTGTTTTTCTGTGGATACCTCTTTTTCTCTGTTGCCTGTAGGGGCAGGTTGGATGGTTTTCTTAAACCGGAAAACTAACATTAGGTATGACTTTAGGGAACTAAGAAAAAAAGTTAGTGCATGTAACTGGGAGACAACTGGATCGGTTTTACCTGTGCAACTAAGAAATAGAAGTAATTTCAAACATGGATACTTAGATGATCAAGATAGGTTAAAGATCTTCAGAATAGCGTGTCCATGATATTTGCTGATGATATACGACACTGCAGACAGCATGTTGGCACATGTTCCTGAAGACATGCCATAATAATGCTCATCATGGCAACCCTCTTTGGCCACACAACTCATAAAATCACTTTCGATCAGGCATTTTCTGCTTTAAGCATCATGGAGGTTTAGCCCTCATTCCTTGCACAAGATTGCAAGAGAAAATGTGTGTTATAAATAATTCTAACAAACTCCCAACACTCCCATGGCTCCATTTTTTAATAATGCATTTATCTTACCTTCTATAAGCTTCCCTGTCTGCTCTGCATTGCCTCCAGGCAAGATCTTGGCAATGTAAGCTCCAATTTCCCCACTGCTTCCTGGAATTTCTTTCCCACCTACAACTCGGATTCCCAGTCCATTGCCTGTGATCAAAAGAAAGAGAAAACTTTGAACAGAGATGAAGCAATGAATAATTCACTGGAAAGAAAGGAAGAGAACAAGTCATCAGAGGTTACTGAAAACGTCTCCAGTAACTTCTGTCTGTGGTCGGAAGATCAGGGTTATCTGCAGTCACATCTGCTGCTCTCCTGAAGACTTTGGGAAGATTTTCTTGGGCAGCTACTGTATGACTGACATAACACAAACAACTGAGTCACTAAAAATTAAATTGAAGCTAATCCTATCTTCTTCTGACAATCTATTTGCAGTATTAATAAATTGAATTAAATTGCTAGAAATCCACATGAAGTGTGCATTCAAAGGATAGCTTTATCATATGCCTACAACATGCATGCAGTTTAGCTGAGAAATTATAATAGCTGAGCTTTTAGAATCACATAATTATAGAGACATTGACTGAGATCACTGAGCTTGCTCTTTTGAGCAGAAAAGAATGTACACTTATATGAACCTATACTTGAAGGATGCTATTGTTTTTCTTAAATATTTGCTTTTAATTGACATCTTTCACATCAAAGGATGTGCAAATTAACAATGGGAAAAGCATACAATATTTCTGCGTAAAGCATCATTAAATCACATATTTTCTCCCTTTTTAAAAAAGTACAGACATAAAAACATTTTCATCACTCATTATTTTAGCTGGAGAGAAGCAGATCATTAACCTCCCTTATGTACAAAATAATGAGAGTGAAAACAAAAGCTTAAAATATAGTCTCATAAAGCTAATCTTATGCATTGCCAATTTTTCATGCTATCTTGCTTTTTTAAAAAAAACCAACGGCTTCCTATACTAGTGAAACAATTTTTTTCTTTGAAGAAAATTCCATATGAGATGATTCACACGTTGGTCTGGGAATTAAAAGGCTGATTTAGCCACCTGTATTGTAATGGTTAAATAATTATTTTTCAATTTCTTAATTTCATAAGCTAAACCTGCTTAGTGATTAGACTAACCAGCTATAGGAAGGTCACTGCACCACCTCTTTGGAAAGTTTTATCTTTTTAGATTAAGGCTTCTCCTCATAATGCTATTAGTGTTTCACAAGTCATTCCTCAGTTTGTCTCAGAAGCAAGATTGCTACATTGTGTTTCTGATAAAAAAAATTTCCACTAGTTTTTCTATCCCAGTTTAGTTAAATCTATATCCTTTTTGACTCAGTTTTCCTCATAATTAGACATATTCCAAAGAATTTTTTTTGAGGAGAGTGATTTTTCAGTTTAATTGGAACAAATTACAGTAATATTTGAAGTTAATTACCTTATTTCAGTGCAAATTTGAAATTTTGCACTGGGAAAGTTTATTTTTCCTACCTTGGTAGGGAAAGAAAACTACCATTCTACGGACGAGTCTAAATGTCCTTTAAAAAAATTAGAAAATACAGTTTTTAAAAAATAAGTACCTCATTGCATAAAGTGAATGCATACACCTATAAAAGCATTTAAATATAAGTCCATCCTGAAGGCCTATAAATTCATGTGGGCTGCTCTGCACAGAGAACTTCTGATCAAGCAGTATGGAAAGAGTCTTAATATGCTTATAGATCTGAAACTCACAACTGGGAACTATTAAAGTCAGCAAATCCAAGAAACAGCTATTCTTAGGATATAACACACACAACCAAGGACACAGTATCTCAACTCATACAGTCAACACACGGAATTTTCAATATATGTGTAGGACTGGCTGCTTTCTGTTACAGAGGGGAGGAACTCCTTGGAGTCAGGATTTTATCATGATACACACTACTAGTATCTCCACCTCTCATAACTTATTCGTGACAGAATGGCAGAGAAGTAGCTTGTCATATTAATGAGTGTACACTTGATTTCAGAGGCATCACAGGGATACCTGTGCTAGGGAACTGAAAATCTTGGCTGACATATTTGTTTCGTTTTTGCAGGGTTTTATCCATATTACTACTAATAAAAGGAAGTATTTTTCCATGCTAATAATATGAAGATTTTTATTCTTAGACACTTTGAAAGGGCTTGTTGTTTTATGTTTGCAGGTTTTAGAGTCAAATGTATGACTGACATGTATTAAGTAGAGGTATGCTTGCTAAGGGACAATCATGGGAGTTGGTGAGTGTGTGTTTGTGTGTGTGTTTGTTGCAAAAATACTACTAGAAAAATACTTAAATTACAATTTAAATTTAAATTAAGGTTAATTACAAAACCTTCATTCCTGGTAGTCAGAATGAATGAGCTAGTTTTCACCCAATGAGCTCTAAGTGCCCTGTTCTGGCTGACAAAGAAATATTGCTTGGGTCTTGCTGTATTTTGTCGTGTAAAGATTGGATTTCAAGCCTATTTACATTTTATCTATTGAAAATATTGAGCTTACTACTTCTGTTTGAAATGACATTGCCCAGTCTATAACCCTGAATGCAGATAATTTAAAAATACCCATCATTTGCTTTCTCAAATCTCTTTTCCCCTTGTTTTGGTGTTTTTTGGTTTTTGTGGGTTTTTTTGGTTTTTTTAAAATTTTGGCTCTTAATTTCCTTCTCTCAGGCTATTTTGATATAATCAGACATTCATCTTTCTCATTTAGATTTTAGATTAATGAACTACTGTTTTCTTTAGAAGACACAGGACCAGTTAACCATCAGAAAGCAAATCACTGTGATTTGAATAAGAGAGGGCACCTTTCTGAAATATGAGTATTCATTTCCATGGAAAATATCTTCAGGAAAACATCTCTTCAAAAGGAATTTTACACCTAAAGATCCAATCCTTTTCAGGATGCTTCAAAGCGAGAAGACTGGCAATTAATTAAAACTATTTTTACTGATCTCCCAAGGCTGTGATCCTACTCTCTCATCTAATCTTAACTAAAGCTTTAAGATGGAGTATGCTAAGCAAAAAAAAACCCCAAACCCTACCCTGCCCAAACCAAAATATATACAATACATAATAAAATATATAATGCTAAACTTTGACAAGGTTGATCATACACCTGAAATGATTTTATATTTTGATAAACAAAAAAAAAAGGATGCTAAGTCACTACATTTAGCTTGTAAGCCACTGATTTATACAGTTGAACTTGTGAACAATCAGACTTTGCAGCTTTAGGTCACCTGCCCAGTGGATGATGGGAGAGTGCTGGATGTAGTTTTTCTGGATTTTACTACGCCTTTTGATGCCAGCTCTCACAACATCCTTATGGATGAGATGTCCCGCTGTGGGATGAGTGGGTTCACATTGTTCTTGGTGAAGAACTGGCCGAAGGGCAGCGCTGAAAGGGTTGTAGTGAATGGCATGACATCTGGCTGGGGACTGGACACCAGCAGTGCTCCTCAGGGGTCAATTCTAGGGTCAGGTTTGCTCAGTATGTGTGTCAAAAGTCTGGATGCAGGAGTTGAATGCACCATTAGCATGTCTGCTCATGACAAAAACTGGGAGGTGCTGTTCACTCCCTTGACGAACAAGAGGCCTTTCAGAGGAATCTAGGTAGGTTGGAACACTGAGCTATGATTAATGGGATGAAATCTAGCAGGTGGAAATGCTGCATCCTGGACCTATGACACTGGGCACAAGTATAAGTGAGGAGAGCAGTGGCTGTAAATCAGAGAGGGATCTGGGGGTGCTGCTCAGCAGCAGCTCGATGTGAGTCAGCAGTGTCAGTCAAGGGGACAAACCCTGTCCTGGGTGGCATCGAACACAGCATCACCAGCCAGTCAAAAGAGGTGATGGTCCCACTGTGATCAGCACTGGTTCAGCCTCACCTTGAGTACAGTGTACAGGTCTGGGCCCCACGATTCGAGAAGGACTGTCAAGGTCCTTGAATGTGTCCGAAGGAGGGCAACAGGGCTGGTGAAAGGGCTGAAAGGAATGTCCTGTGCAGAGCGTCTGAGTTTGGAGAAAAGGCTGTGAGAGGCAACCTCATTGCTCTCTACAGCTTCCTGAGGAGGGGGAAGTGGAAAGGGAAGTGCTGAGTTCTTCTCCCTGGCATCCAGTACCTTGTGGGAATAGTTCAAAGCTGTACATGGAGAGGCTTAGACTGAGAAGGTGGTCAAGGACTGGAACAGGTTTCCTTGAGAGGTGGTCAATGCTCCAAGCCTGTCAGGGTTTAAGAGGCTTTTGAATGATGCCCTTAACTACACGCTTTTGCTTTTCTTCCACCCTGAATTGGTCAGTAGCTGGACTATATGGTTTTTGTAGGTACCTTCTAATTGAAAGACTGTATTTTTTATTGCATTGTGTTCCATTCCATTCCATTCCATTCCATTCCATTCCATTCCATTCCATTCCATTCTATGCTAGCAAAGATTTCAAGTGCTTAATAACTGCAGAGTTACTTTTGTGAGAAATCCATACTTGGAGGAAAAATATTGAATGGCCTTTTTTGCTTTTTGGCAATTAACCAAACCTGTGACTTTCAAAAGGACATTTCACTTGTCATTTCATATCCTTCCAGACACCACAAACTGTTTCAGTTATGCATATTCATTATATGTATACATATATATATACACACATATAAAAATTATATATGATCAGTAACCAACAACCTGACACTAATAAATTCTATCACTGGTGACCTGGCAAGCACCACTGCAAATGTGTTTTCAAAATTCATCACTCTTTTTTCCTTATTTCCCCCATGAGGTACTTTCCATCCCTTTAGATTTATTTATTCTGAACTTCTATAGCTCGATGTGTCTCAGACACTATGAAATCCTATCTCCTTGTATATTTCATTGTGTCACAGTAGCAACACAGCAGAAAGACTGTAATTTACTTTGCTGGAATATGCTGACCATAAACTGAGCTCTGCAATTACAATTTAGTCTTTTTTGTCCCTTATGGAGATAATAAAGATCAGACTGTTGCCAATCTGTTGCTGTTGCTCTCAGGTCACAGGGAAGATCATGAAATCTTACCATCTTTTCACTGCTTTGCTGAGCAGCTCCATTACAGCCATTAGAGTATAAACAGCCTAGATTTCCTGGAATCATTTCAGCTTTGAAGCAATTATTAGACATGCCTTTCCAAACAAACGCTGATAACCCCTTACATAAGTTAAAGGTTAAAGGAAAGAAATAAAAAAAAAGCACAGAGAAATCTCAAGGCCCAGCAGGCTTTTGCTGGTGTTGGTGGTTCTGATTTTACACAAAAGTGAAAATTAATTTTCCAGGGATGTTTTCTCTTATGAAAGTAAATAGCATTCCAGCAGCAAATGCAAGGACTGATTATGTTTAATCATCAAATAGGTCCTATGCAGTAGCAACAACTTCAACACATGCAGGAGAATGTTGGCATGTGACCCAGAAGCTCTGTGCAAACATTATTCATGTGTTAACTCAAGTAAATATTTCCTCTGGGCTAATTTTTGAACGTATGAAACCATTTGTCTGTCTAATTATAAGAGCAAGGAAAGTAAAGAAGCAATTAGAATGTACAACAGATTTTCAGTAATCACACATGCGTTTGCACGAATTGGCATAGGAAACTGTAAGTATGAGCGTCAGCAGCAATCTGACTTTTGTCACAGTTAGAAATAGAGCTATATGAATTTTTAATAGACTTTTAGGTGACTGAACTTTTAAGAAAGATATGAAAAAAATGCTACTGACTTTGAGCCTTAAAATATAGCCTTCAAGATGGTAGCTGAAACTCACTATTTCTGTAAACCCGTGGTCATTTTAACACTTTTGGATATTGTGTGCTTTGAAGTTGAAACTATAAAGAAGTAAAATGGGACAAAATGAAATGGGCTTACACTGCAAAATGCAGGGCTACAACACCTATCTCCGAGTAGTCTGAAATGGGACATGTGCTTAAATCTCAAAATAGAGATTAAGTGTTGTGTTTCAGATCCAGGACCCAATACACAGACTTGTCCAAATATGTTTTTCATCACTTTCTAGTAATATAAAAAATCCCCCAAACCAGAATGAAATCAGAATGATGAATTACAGCAAGGAAGCACAAGGGTGATCGTTTTTTGGTCAAGGTCCAAGAGTAGCAAATGAATGATAAGAAAGCATGAAAATGTGAATGATAAGAAAGCATGAAAATGAGACATCAGGCATGAAAGATTTTGTAATGCGCCGATGTACCATGTTATAGCAATGAGAACATATCCATCAAATCAAACAATATGAAACCCTTCAACACTATTTGGCTGTGAATGGAGACAGAACACACCTTCCTCCTGTGTTCATTTACTAGACATTATCTCCTCGTTCCTCCTCCAGCCTTATCTAGAACAGACACATGCTAGGGTGCTGGTAGGCCCTTATCTGCCAGAACAATTTCACACCCTGTTCCATTGTCTGTATGGAACAGAAGGCTCAAACACAGAAAAAGACATCAAAGACTTCTCTTGGAGAGGTCAGAGTTAAAAGTACCATGAAGAAATGCAAGGTATTTATTTATACATTGTAGTTGTGATAAAGCAATCTCTAAAGTCTGGAGAACAGAGGGAAAGGAAACATGACAAAACAAACAAAAACAAGTTAACTCAGGAACTTAAAAACAGCAGGAAAAATAGTGTCTATAATAAAATCTGGCCTAAATTTTTATTTGCATTGTTATTCTTATGGAATTGTCTGGAATACATAACACGATGATCCATCTCAGAGGTTGGTTATCTATATAGGTACAACATTTTCAAGAGTGTCCTCAGGAGAATTGTTTTGGTGCTTCTAGCAAAATTAGCTTAAATGAAGTTGTTTCCTAGAAACATGATTATACCTACTCAGCTATTGCATTTCTTGGCCATTGGCAATTAAGGCATAAAATACACACGAAGTCAAATCACAAGCTGATGAAATTCAGATATGTTGCAGTTGTTTTAATAACACAGCATTGATTTATGTCAGCTGCAAATCTGCTTCATGCTGATTTGCACACTGGTTATCATCCTGAAGGATCATAAAGTGTTTTATGAATTAGCATCTTGAAGCATTTATCACATCTACTTGAAAACAAGATAAAGGTCTCTTCTTTTTGGATGATCTGTCACATCAAAATCTACGGTGCCATCTATGGTAGACTGTAGCTTTAAATCTACAAAATCCCTTGTAGGCACTGAGTTTCATCTGTGTTTACTGATAGACACCAATGGCTCAATAGATGCCACTGCCTGACAGCTGAACCTCCACGGAAATCTGGGGGCTTGACTGAACTCTGATGTTCAGTGTTGCAGTGATCTGTTTCTGCAGCCTTTTCTGCATGACAGCTATGAAAGCAAATTGAACTTTTATAGCCAGCAGACACATTGCCCTCTCAATTACCTCCACTCAAGATCTTGAACAAATGTTCATATACTGAAAAATGCATAAACAACTGAGTTGACAAAAAGATTTCATGGAAAGTATTTTAAATACACATACTAGTGCTTTCCAAATTAAAGTAATTTGCAGACAAGAAACATAAATATGGAATATATGGTCTGTATCTCTACAGTGTTTCTAACACACAGAAGAATTTGTTTGTTTGTTGGTTTCTTTTTATTTAGAAAAGTTTAACGGTACTGAGTTCTGTCTAAAATTGATATTAAGACAAAACCAGACATCTCTCTTTCCTTTTATTTCCAGTCCTGTCCTCATTTACTACCATGTGACTTCCCAGGAAAATCTCTGATGTAGCCTGACTGTAACAGCTCAGTCCCTTTCTGTTTACGGGTTTACTTTCCGTGCCGTGTGTCTGATAAGGAGCGAGTGTTTGAGGGAATGATGGCCATTAATTAGGGATTAAGTCCTTCCCCAGTGACAAGGAAATGTTAGAGGAGGGTATTGCTTTTTTGTGCAAAGTAGTCTCATTTCTTCACAGCATTAAATGAAAGAAGTAGGATAAGTAACCTCTAAGAGTGTGAGGACAGGAGGTGGGTTGCAGTTCTCACGCTCAGACTTCTCACATTGAACAGAGACTGTGACTATATTTAACATGTTTTTAATTGATCAGTAATCACAGATTCACTGCACTTGAGTATTTTGCTGTAAGAACTAATTTTGCTGAACTTGCAGGTGAAAGAATCCTAAATATATAGGGTTGTTTATTTAGAGACTGACTATAGCAGTGAGGTCTTGATACAGGAAAACTGAATTCCCTTCCTCTCTGTCCAGATAAGCACCACATGAGCTGGCACACTGCAGAAGTGTAGTGTTGCTTGCAGGAATTAGCAGTCCTTATGGAGAGTATGAGGCATGTCTGATGTGTGTACAGTATTACAGCTACCCTGTCATTCTCCTTGCAATTTCACTGACGTCACTGCTGAGGTGGAGATTAGGGATGCAGTCTTCTGCCCACCATCTAATTCACTTCTTTACTCCACTACGAAGTTTGCAGATTTTTCTGAATAGTTTCTCTGCCTCTTTCTTTTATTTTTTTCAATCCAAATTGAAGAGGATGTTCCCCCAAACAAACAGTCTATCTGCTCGAAGGTGCATTTTTTTTTCCCGGAAACACAGAACACCCCTTCTTTCAAAAAGGAAGAATTATTTCTGACTCAGCCTATGTGGGGTAAAGGAGTAAAAATTACCTTTGACTGAGTGCACTCGTACCTATAGATGTACTGAGATGTGTCTGCCCTGTTGGATTTCCCCCTCAGTGTGCCTAAACAGCTTCCTGATCAAGAATAACACAATGTAAGTTATCTTTGCAACATTTCCAAAGACATTGCCAGCGCTTTCATTACCTTCAGTAGCCATACCCTTAATTTACTTTTTCAAATATAATGATGGCATGATAAAAAACAGAAGAGAATATTCTGGCAGTATAAAACAGCATTTACGGTGCTCTGCAAAAGGATCCAAAAGGAACAAGGGACTCTCAGTGAAAACAAACAGTGAGTTTCTGGAGCGTTAAACGCTGCTATATTATCATTCACTGATTGCTGCTGTCGTTGCTTTGGCACCTCAGCATAACCACGATGCCAATTTTTCTTTTGTTTTTTTGGTTTTTTTTTGAATTGCAAATTATTAATCAGTCTTTGCAGAGTAAATTCTTGGAAATTCCTTCACACCTCTCAGCATTGTCTGAGGAGGGGACACTGCATATCTTGAAAAGTAGATCTATGTACTCTAGATTATGGCATATAATAAAGAAACAAGAACCTTCAAGAGAGGCCAGTGAGCAAGTATACATTTATTTTTCATTCAGCACTACTATTCTCTTGCCATCATAATTTTGGCTCAGTTCCTCAATCCTTAAACACCTCATTCACATGCCAAAAATCACATTATATGCTTCTGTGTGCAAAATCATGCCAGGTTATGTAAGAGACATCAAAGGCATCTGTACCTCAGAGTCAGTTTTCATTAATCAAGAAAGCGAATAAACCAAATACATGTCCACATAATATGTAGTGAAAAAGTCTGAATTTTAAAATATTTGGGACTAGACTTATTATTGATATTCAGAATGTGAGAATTTTTGGATTCATAATCAGGCAGTAACTTCTACTGTGATAAGATTGTGATGAGACCTGTGGAATTCAAATTATAATGGTGATATTAGGATGAAATTCAAGCTTGTCCTACCGTTACAGCTGCTATGGTAGAGTTGGTTATCTGGGCTGATAAATCTGGGCTCAGCACATTGAATCATTAATGCCCAGCTTGGCCCAAGAACTCCAGTGAGATGAGATGATGGGCTGAACCGCTGGCCAGCTTCCCAGCAAAGCAGCCAGTCCACAGTTACAGGAATTCTCCAAGTGGGAATTGTGCACAGCTTGGGACATTTCCCTACGCAAATCCTGCTGTGCACACTCCAGTTACTAATTGCATACTGAAGATGCGTTCATGAATTCCCTGAGGAAAACCTGTCCGTCTCAAGCATCTCCCTAGGCTGCTCCTGCTTCAGAAGTGACCAAACGGCAAATAGATCATTCAAAACATCAGTAGAAACTGCTCTTGCAAGTGCAGAAATGATCACATGGGAGAGGCTTTGTGCATAGCCAAGACAGAGGATGTTTTGTACATCCCGTGAGGAAATCAGAGACAGTGGATGGTGCACATGCTGTTATGGTCACCCAGGACCACAGGCCAGCTGGCTTGTAAGAACCCAGCAACACAAAAGTTCAGCTGAAGATCCCACTGAAAGGGTAGTTTCAACAGTAACTCTCTGTTCTCCTGGAAATATCTGACACCCCACATGAGCTTTACTAAGGGTTGTGGTTTTTAACATACATACTTCCTGTGTTTATGACACAGGTATAAATGCAGAAAAAGGTAGTCAACACCTCATTTTTGGTACTTTTGATAAGAAAGAAGTGCTGTGTCGGCTGGACCAACAGGTGGGGTGGCTGGAAGCCCACAAAATCCAGGTGCTGAGGGAACCCGCTGGTGGGCAGGTCATATAATGTAAAACTCCCCTCTTTACCTCTGTAACAAAGACCTCTCCCATTGACCCTATGGAGATTCGGTCTGTCTGATTGGCCTACAGACAGACATTCCTTGTATCCTTAAAAGGATATAGTCCAGCACCCAT
>VZTF01002612.1:1085645-1156656 GCA_013397755.1 Cnemophilus loriae | reverse complement strand
CCGCACTGGTGAGAAGAGCTAATCTGCAGGGTGCCAGGAAGCACCACCAGAGATTCCTTTGCAACAGGATTCTCTTGGGACAAGCAGAGATCTCTTCACCAAAATACCGCACCACGGCGTTAAAGAAGGGCAGGGAGAAAGGAAGAGCAGAAAGAGACAAGGGGAAGAAATAAAAACAAAGAGAAAGAAACCAGCCAAGGAAGCAATCAAGCATGGAATCTAGATGAATTTCCAAAACTCTTGTAGTGAGATAGCTGTGATAGTATAAAAGTATATATTTTTTAATTTACTAATATTTTAAGCAACTTTTGCTGCATAATAGACTTTTATGTCTTCCTCTGCTTAACAGTCATTGTCTGGTTAATAAACATAGATGCTTACTATTAGTTTGCAGATAATGTTTAATAAAATTTAATTTTTTTAAAGCCATGCATCTATCTCTGGGAGACGTCATTTGGAAAGCTGAAGGCTAAGCATAACGCACTGCACATTTGAAGAGAGTCTTCCTGTACTGAAAACATTCAGATACTTGAGAGAAGGGAAGGAAGGGAGGTACATAGTCAAGGAGTTACGGTACTTCAAAGACGTATAAGGAGTGAAAATGACAACTAAGTCTTCTGTTTCAGGGCCACCCTATTTACCTTTGGCTCTTTTCTGTACAATTTGCATTTAGACCTTTAAATATTTGTAGGCAAACCTGTGTGTACATCATACATAAATAGGCCTGTGCAAGTCTCCAAGCATGTATCTGGACTGAAACACAAAAGGATGACTGCAGCTTGTAGACAGAGCCAAGCTTGCTTTCTCCAATTAGAATTTAAGCACAATATTATATAGCTATAGCAGTGAGCAATCCCAGTGTGGGATATATAACCTTAGCAGGACCCTGAGTAAACTTTTGATCCTATGTGACCTCATTTGTGCAGGGCATTAGTAAACGAGACGCCAATATCTACACCTTGGTTTTGCCCATCACCGCTCACAAGGCGTTTTCCCTGATGCACAGTGTGTTGCTGTGATTGCCAGCATGAGAGTTAGCTGAGAATTTGGAATAGGCATTTCCCACTGCATGAGGGTAAGTAATTTTACACAGGAGAGCAGGCTTCAGCAACACTAAATCCCGAGCTTTACAGTTATGTGGTTGTAATTCCAGTTATTTTCGAGTAAGAGAGCAGCTTGGATCACAGCATTACTCATCAGCCTGCAGGGCAAAGATCCCTACAATGAGGCCAAGGAGTTCCTGCGGACTGGGAGGGCCTGGAGCAGCACAGGCTGACACACAGTAGAGCTGGCAGCTCCTTTCAGACTGGGCTGTGTGGGTGGAGGGGTCTTTCTGCAGCCTGAAATCATCAGTGGGTGTTACGCTGACTAACAAGAAAATACCTCATAATGCATAGAGAACATTCATTTAACACCCTAACGATGAGGTGGGTACTGAGGATGGAAATTATCAAGACTTTACTGCCAGAAACCCTGTGAAAACAATATTTAGCAATTCAAGTAAGTTCATGCCACTTTCTGCTTCATGCTCAAGGGAACACTAGGGTTGGCAGTCGGTAATTACTTCTGTGCAGAAACAGAGTTTAACACACACTATTAGAATTTTTTAAGCAAGTTAAAAGAAAGTCTGATGGTGTCACGACAAAACCGCTTAAAGCATCTACCTCTGAAAGAACAAAAACAGTGTATTAAAATAACTTTGAGTTCCATACCAGCATTAGACGCAAGAAACGGTTCAATTCCAAAAGGTCACACAGACAGACCTTACCTGTGCCAGGTCCTGTAACTGGAGCCTTTTACAGTTTGATACATGACAGTAACAATATCACCCCGTGTTCCAGCGCTCAGCCTGGGAGGTGAATGAATATCACCTCTGACACTTTCATCTCCTTCACAAGCAGACTTTGACTACACAAACATTTGTGTCAGTGTTAGGGAAAAAGAGAATAAATCTGAAGTCTTGTGATAAATGTCTCCACGTGAAGACATCACAGAAAAATGGGATCCGATTGTTCTGCTAACTCCCTCTAAGGGGGTGGGGGGATGGGAATGGGGGATAGAGTTCCAGAGCAGAATGAATGAAATTCTCAGTTCTGTACACGTTGAACACCTACCCAAGCTTATTTTATAAGAACTCATGCAGAGAATACAGTTACATAAAAAGCAACAGCAAAACAACTGTTCATATGGATAACACAACAGATTTTCCTGTTTTAAACGTCTGTATAGCTTATATATCTTGAACAGATGTCGTGACCTTTTTTATGCACTGCTGCTTTCTGTTATAGCCAATGAGCAAGATTTAAAATGACCACTGAATTTCCTGCTGCATAGACACAGGAACTATTTTTAATACTGGAAATGTTTTGTATAATTCATGCTAATCAAATTAATTATCATGTCTGGTAGAGGGTTTTTTTACCTGAAACTGTGTGATCCTTTGGGTCTCTCAGTAGTTTGAGCCTTGTATGAGGGAAAATGTACTGCAGAGGCTTGCCATTTATCTGAGGAACACAAATATGCATGTCATAAAAATGTAAACCAACAATTGCATCAGTAATTTCAGACAGTTGAAACAGAAACAAGCAAACAAACTTATTTCATCCAGGGAAATATCACAACTTCACAATTCAAAAACTCCCCCAGTGAAGACATTTGTCAGACTGTAAATTACTTCTGCGGGGTACTGAATATTTGCTTCCATAACTTCAGAATAATTTCAAATATGGTTTTAGTTCTGATTCTTCTGAGTGACTAGAAGGTGGTCACTCTCTTTTGTAGCTTCTTTTAGCCTTAATCCTTTTTTCAAGTAATGTTTAACATAAGAATGAAATGAAACATAATTCCTATATTTTTTATAAAATTCTTTTCTTAGACATCTAATGAAAATATTAGTTTAATGTGTTACCATCCATGAGTTACTGCTTTAGTTTCAGCAAAACCACATGGTCCAATGTACCTCTTGTCTTCAAATTACAAAAGCCATTTGAGAGCCAGTTTTCCTGTTGAAATGATCCCACCTGCCCCATGGTTTGGGCATAGGAGGCACCAAGCTGCAGGGACTGACCCACCTGCCGGGGATGATTGCCCCAAGCCCACACCAAAATGCCTCTGCAGAGTGTTGGTTGCAACACTCCCCTCACAGCCATCACAGCCCTCCTTTGCCTGCAGTTTTGGTCTTTTGGTAGCAAAGCTGAACCCATCACTTCTCTGCCTCTGACATGTTGGTTCCAAGCCTGGGTGCTGCACCCAGATCAAGAAGACTGAGCATGACTGTGCCTGCTCCAGGATGGGACCTCAGGGAGCAGCCTCAGGGAGCCAAGGGGACAATATTATTCAGAATGGCAATGCAGCAGCTTGAGTGTATCAGCAGCCTGCTGCCAAGAGTTTATGACAATTATTTCTATTTAAGTAGCATTTAAAGGGATTAAGCTCCTCCTGAGCCAAGCACTCCAAACCTAGTTTCTGCCCTGGAGAGTTTATGAAGTTAATGGATAGCACACATAAATGATAAATGATGGGAAGGGAAACAGAGAATTCAAGGGACTTGCTTAGCTCAATCCCACAGTAAGCAGAAGAGTTTATACATCTGTTGTCATAATTCAGTTACTTATCCAGTGAATGATGTTGCATTTAGAAGACTCAAGTCCTTCCGTAACACAGTGAGAGTAATATTGACTGCAATTAATGTCAGACATAAAGGAGATCATGGATTTGGTAGTGGACAAGTACTCCAGAATAAATCAGAACATGAGATCAGGCACACATTTGAATTCATCATGGGATTTTGTCAGAACATAGAGTCTAATACTACCAGGAGTGTTTACAGTTCCATGAGGCTTCCACACCCTATTAATGGATAGGGAGAGTGTTATGTTTTTAATGACACCGTCAGAAATTCAGCAAGTTTTATGTAACAATAAAAGTGATGCATTTGTCACACGTAGCTTACATAAATTTGTAAAAAATCTGAAAGAATTCATCTAACTTTATTTTGAATTAAATAAAAAATATGAAATATTGCTGTTTACAAGAAGTATATGAACACATTTGAATAGATACTTAGCTGGGATCCATTTTGGTGGAAGCAATTCAGTTTAATTGAGGAACGCTGCAGCTCAAACTTCAATTCATAATATTTTACTTGCTCTTTTTCATTTTTTTAATAAATAACAATCCAAGAATGTTCAATGCTATATTGTACATGACTGCTGACAAATACATCAGAAAATACAGACTGTCTCCTTCTTTAGCCTATTACTTCCTCATTACTTCCAGAATTTTATGAGAAGAATAAATCTTTGTGATTCATATAGGTCTGAATAAAAGCATTGAATTTTATTAGGACCCAGAGTAGTATATTATTCTTTTATTGTTGGTGGGAATCAGTATGTAAATAGAACATGTCATAAGGCTTTTACTTTAAGACCAGTACATTTCTGAAAGTGGCAGAATAAATAGGAAAAAACAGTGGTTGCTGTAAATAGATAATACAGAGAACAGTTACATTGTTCTTGATGTTTTGCTTTAACCATTAGTGAGCATATTTATCTGAAATTTACTAGAATATTTGAAAACCCGTAGGACACAAATTATTTTTTTGTTCAATTGTTCAACAATCCAGTTGTTCACATCTTCTAACTTCTACTAAAGTTGGTTTCCCTTCACCTGAATATCTGCCAGGAGTCCCTTTGAGCTGACTTTTCCCCCAGTTTCCCCAGTGAAGATACAGAGGGACCCCACTGAAGCCACACAACCGTGACAGTGGAAACATAAACTGGTGCAGAGGGGCCATCCTTTCACTGCAAGGCTGCAGGACTAGAGAACATGTAAGTCCACAATCCCAGATTTAGGTCACAGGGCAAAAGTGACTTGATCCCATTTATTTGCTACAAACCCCAGAGATTTCTGCCATCTCGCCCTGTCATGAAGATCCTCCCTCACCTCTTTGGGAGCATTCAGTACCCTTGACTTGTAGTTCAGCACTGGCATATCATCCTCTTCCTCAGGAAATGTAAGCTCTGCTCATGTGTTTCATGTTATTAGTCAGCTCAAAGGCCCTCCAAAAATGGAATGAATGGCAAATAATTGTGCAGAGTTTTTCTAAGACTGTTACAGAAGATCAGTTTTAAAATACACTTCATTTTCCGTTTGTTGCCTTGAAGTGTTTTGTCTGATAAAGAAACACTCTGGAAGCATCATAAAAGGAAATATTACAAGGTAAAGAGGATAATCAAGATGAATAAAATTTTCTAGTGTTGTATTTAAGTTTAAGAAATAAAATTCATGAAGTGTATTTTAATATTTCAGGCCATAGCCACACCTATAATGTTTGAACTAGTCTTTGGATCAGATCACCAAAGTCACGGTAGTTCCTGGTTTGAAATGTTGCTGCATCTCCCCTTGCACCAGTGTTAGACAGGGCCTGACAAGGGAATTCTCAGCAGCTGCAGTTGGTTGTTGTCCTCCGGGAAATACCATTTTCAAGGGAAACTTTACCCGAGGCAGGTAACCAGGAACAAGATGGTGGATGCCCAAGGTGGTGGGTTAGGCAGTATCCATCCTCGTTTCTGGATACCACAGGTGCTTGCATGAGCACACAAGACCTGTGCAAGCTGGCACCAAGAATTTCTCCAGCTGTGGTAATTCTGCCCCTTTGAACCTCTACATTCTCTCTGTGCAGAGCACAAATGTCAAGTTCTCTAGAAATCCTCAAGGTGGAAAGTTCTTTCTGCTGATAGATCCACAGTGATGGAGATAATTTGCAAAAGACGCACTGAATAAAACCTTAACAAATACAATGTTCCTGCTCATTAATAAATTGCAAAGTGAGTTGCATTTTCTTCTGCAGTTAGTTAAGTTCAACACTGACCTTTGCTCCAGAAGTCATTCTGGCATGCAGAGAAAAAAACATTTCTGAGTGACTAAAAAATGAGGCACTGCCAGCTAAATTCCTCCGTGAATTACAGTGAGGAGGTGGATAACAATTCAGTCTTTAGATTAAATATTTTAACAATTACACTAAAGTTGGAAATGTCCCATTTCTCATCATATTTCCAGAGAATCTCAATCACAAAATGCCCCCCAACCAAGTCTCTAACAGAAAACAGTTTACTACAATTTAAAGTAAAATCTCCTTGCTAGTTGGAAAACAATCAAAACTAAGTAGATGGCCTTCAAAAATGTGGAATAAAATTTTTCAGGTAGCCTTCTGTGTCTCTGTCCCAAAAGGTATTTTCTCATTTTAGTCCCAATGCTCACCTTATGGTGCATTTTTTCATAATTTCTAAATATCCAAGTGCCCCTAAAAAGGCTTGACTTAAATTTCAAGAGAATGGTAGTGACCCATGAATGAAGAGAAAAGCATATAATTTTTTATGGTGTTTAGGAATAGAGGATTGCATTCAAAAGGTGTCATGTCTAGGACCCTCGCCTTCTTTTTGTGATTAGAAAACTGTTGCCTAAGTGAACTGATGACAATATACTGGTATCATGATGAGTTTAGGACTTTATTATTCATTTAGGGCTTAAAAAGACCCACCTATGATGACTGGAAGTATTTAAAACCCCTCACTGAAAAACTACTTACTGCCACTTAATATACTGTCATTGTCCATGCCCTTGTCATGAAGTCTTACTGCCCTGGCACCTCCTCCTACTGTTCTTTCCTAAACTGTTTGTAACAGACAGTTTAATTCAGGATATGCAAATAATTTTTACAGAAAATAATAAGAAAAAAACCCCTTGGTGTCTGGAGGTTTAAAGAAGTTGCTGGTGAACTGGCAGTGACTAAGCAAACTGTTGAGGTCAACAGGGATCAGTGGGAAATCTACAATAGATTACGTATTGATTAGGTTTTACCCTCCTCAGGGGAGCAGTCCAGAATCAATACACTGGGAAATGGCTATTAGATATTCAACTGAACTGCAATTTGATGTGATTTCAGAATACTATATAGCACCACAGAAGTTGCTATAGAAACAAATACATTGCAATATTTATAATACAGCATATGAGCTGAATGTGCTAGGTTATAAGAAATCCATGGAAACCTGGAGGTTCAGGGTTGTCACTTCACTGCATTCTTGCTTCAGAAGCTCAGGGTTGTGCTTTATTTATTACCTTCAATTGTACAGGCTCTGTGGGATGTAATCAAGCAGTTCTGATTTCGCCTAGTAAGGAAATTGATATTCCACACGTGTGAAACAGAATCTTCTGGAATACACATATTGTAGTGGTCATTAAAATATTATAATTTTTTAACAAAAATTGCAAATTTAGAGCCATTATTTGGAAACACGGATACATTACAAGCAGATTAGTGATACTGAGGTGAATTATTCTTTCTGTGACTGGTTTGAGCTCAGTAAGGGATATTAAAGGAGTTGTAATGGATTAATTCCTGTGCTAACCAGGAAACTTCCCTCGTAACCGATTTCAGGAAATCATCTGCAGCAAAGGAAGCTTTGGGTGAAGGTGGACGTGTTCAGATGGTTCAGGATGGAGAATGACTTGCCATTCTTGTCTCCAGAGTACATTCTACTTGGACACTAGAGCTCCCTGTGCAGGACTGAGTTGTGGATACAGGAGACAGGCAGCATGGCATAATGAACTCAGGAACTCTTTTGCTACACACAGGGCTGAAAAAGCCTTTAGGGAGTGGTTACTTTGCCTCACCACTCCACTGGCCCGATATGGATTATTTGCCTTCATAGCTTTAAAATATAATACTAATACTAAAAATATAGAGATGTTAATATTGATTTACTTCTACTGCTAGGTGTTTCACAATTCAGCTTGGAGCTAATGAAACTTTTTAAAAAATATCTCTGACCCTTCTTATCTTGTCTCAAAGCAATTTAATCTCTGGATGTGTCTGAAAATATATTTGTTTTTAAATTATCTCAAATATTTACAGAAGACACAGCATACACAAGCTTTGAGTAACATTTTGATAAGGTAGATGATGGGGAGTTGGTGAGAACTGGCATTTCTCCCTTCTGCAGTCATTGATACTATTTTGTACTGATGTGTGACTGACAGTAGCTAAAAACAATGGAAACAGAAGAAGAAGAAGAAGGAACTGTTGTAAAGCTTCTCCTCACACATCATCTCTTCTGCAGAGGTTTTACATGGCATCAGACAGAATTATTTAGAACATGTTCACTCTCTAATTTACATCCCATATTTTAAAAAAACCTTAAAAAATGTCTTTGGCAAGATTTTAATGCTGTATCTCTATTTCCATATAAGCATGGGGATATTACAACAGCTTGAGGGAGAAAAAGATACGTTTTCTTCCTGGAAATATCCGGGAAAACAAGAACTCTTAGGCCCTTTAACCTTCCTGCTGAAAAAAAAAATTGAACAAAGTTTTTCAACCAGTCCTAGTTGTAGTGCTATCTATATGAGAGAAAAAAGCAAAGATCAGATCTCTGTGACTAAGACCTTGCCTTGGAACTGTTTCCCAGGACAAAAGCTCTGGAGCTCTAGAAGTTAAATGCATCTTACTAACCACCTCCCTATTACAGAGCTCAGGGTTAGCATTAATGATTTTGGACAAACCTGATTTTCAAGGAAAATTTTTAATTTTACCTTTGAAAGCTGCAGTGGTAAAACACAATTACGTATGCTTAGAGTAATAAATGTTTCTCATGAGGATTAAAGTGCTCAGAGAGGCAGTTTTTTTAACTATTGCCAGTGATATGAAGAGCTGTGAAGACTCAAAAACATCCTTTCTCTTGCAATTAAGTTGATTCATAGAATCATTGATCTATTTGAATAGATTCTTGTAAGAATGATATCTTGTTTTTCTCAACAAGAAATGGGTAGGCCCAGTACAACCTAGGGTGTGTAATTCTCAATATATGCTAGGGATAGGAAAGGAGGGAAAAATAAATGACAGCTTGCATTGTAAGATATTTTAACACTTCGTAAAATCTACACTATTGCTTCATTAAACCTATATTTGATTGTCAAACGTCAGTGAAAATGCTCCCCAGCTTAAAAGTTTTGAAGGCTGAACGACAGTGGGATATTCCTGTTTTGTATGTTATCTGAGGAATTAATGTGAGCAATGTAAGCTATTAAGTATCACAAAGGGGCCACGCAATACTTCGCTCAGAATCACAGAATCGTTAAGGTTGGAAAAGACCTCTAAGAAGATCAAGTCCAACATCTGGTACCACCACCATCTTCACCACAAACCATTGCCTCAAGTGCCATATCTACATGTTTTTTGAACACTTCCAAGGATGATGACTCCACCATTTCCCTGGGCAGCCTGTTCCAGTGCTTGACCACCCTTTCCATGAAGACATTTTTCCTAATGTCTAATCTAAACCTCCCTTGGTGCAATTTGAGGTTATTTCCTCTTATCTTGAGGAAATGCACTCATTGCATTCATTGGATCTCATGTAAAAATGTAATCTAAATCAATACATAAGAATATATCAGGATATAACCTGAATCAATCAGTAAAAATGACAACTGAAACAAGCAACTGAAGAACTTAGAGATTTGAAATACATAAACTTCGTTAAGAAAAAGTGGAAATGGGATGGTACACTAAGGTAAAATAGATTTCAAAGCTGGCAAGCTTGAAAAGCAGACTATGGTATTTTTCTTTCTCTCTCTAATAAACAAAATATTCTAAGTATTAGATTGATAAAGTCTTGCTGATTTATTCAATAATTAATCACAGACTGTCGGGATTATACTTAGCAACTGAAAGCGGAAAAAATGTCAAAAGGATAAAGTAATTCTTTTTCTGCAGCTACTAAAAGAAGGGACTTGAATTTGGATGGGATAAAACCAGTAAAGGAAAATGAGACTAATTGTTTTCTTTTTTTTCTTTTTTTTTCATCAATAGGAATACTTAAGGTACAGATATTTTCAGTTATACTTCAAAAGTCAAAACACAGCCTGCAAAAGTAATACTGAATTGTAGAGGAAAGTTAATCTAATTCCATCATCAAATGTTGATGATGAATACAGGTTCAACAGGACTTCAGCTGAATGTAGCTGGATTTTGAGTAATCCTGTAGCCCCTCTGGGAATCATTGGACAGTATGATTAAATTATCAATAATTTATAAAACTAAAGGCTCATCTTATTTGACAGCTTACTTGATCTTGGTGTTGACTTAGCGGTCGAGAGTGTGACAACTTCTCCGGCAGCCTTCTGTCAAGGATGTGTCCATTCTCCAAACGAGGCTCTCTGGGCTTGTCAAACCAATCTGTTTCTTCCCGACGGAGATGATAGGCTTTGAAAACCAAGGACAGGTCAAATGCTCTGATCCAGTGCTGGGCAAAGGGCAAGAATGTGCATTGTGCATAGCAAACATGCAGAGTGGTTACTAATTGGCCATGCAGCTAAAGCAAAGTTAGAGGTGAGACTTGAGACATTGAACGTGAGCATTATTTAGCTGTGAGACAGCAAAGGGAGAAGATTCTGTTTATGTCAGAACCATGGAAATTAAATACAGAAGAAATCTACCAAGTGTTATAGCCACTTCTTTCTTCTGGCAGCTAAGAAATACACTGCAGATTTTACATATCTCTAAAATGTTTGTTGAATAAAAATTAGTCATATTAGTTACCTTGCAGCAGACTAAGAAAAAAACCCAAACAAACAAAGAAAATCCAAATCAAGACCCAAAATAACCAACCCTCAAAATGGAAACTCCACTAATTCCCAAATTTCTGAACTGTATATTGTTCAAAATATTTTGGAAATAATCTAGAACTACATATAAGAAAATTAGGACCTCTTCATTAAATTGAAATCAACCCAAATCAAAGAAAATAGGAAACCAATCTATGTAACTGAAATTCTAAGCAGAAATATTGCAGGTGTTCTCATTTTTAATTCCATCCCCCGATTTTGCAGCATGAACCTTTGTGTATGGATCATTAATGTTCTTTCTGCAAAAATCCTACAAGACTAATATTGTCTTTGCAATAGTTTTAAATCTCTATAAAAAATGTTGTATTAAGCATCTTTTGGGGATCAAATAACGTCATTTCACTGAAATCAGTTTTGCAAATGCATATATTTATGCTTACTGACTATTGGGTCAACCGACATAGGTCTCACTCCATTGGGATCAGAATCACATCTTCTTTTCTTCTATGTTGCCAATCAGTATAAACCAAAGCATTGTGCAGGTAATGCAATGTAGAATGTAAGGCAAGTTTAAATTCTATGCTTTATTAAGCAAGATAAATTTGGAAATCAAAGGAAGACAATATTTGTTTCAGCAAAACCACAAGGAAGTACAAACCTTAAATAAGGTCAGTTTTTGCTATAGTAACAAGAGTGAATGCACATGACATAGAAAAGAACTTAAAAGGAAAAATGGTAGTGTTCATAATCTTTCCTATTTAGTTGTGAAAATAAACATTATCTATTTGGTTTAAGAAATAAAATGAAAAAAATGTTAATGGGAAAAAAGGAAGTTGTGGTTTTTTATTACTATTTTGTTAAAATTTTCCAAGAAGAGGAATAATATATATGCATGATTTTTTGAAAATAATACTTTGTATGTGGTAAAACCAACATTCTATATTATATTAAGCCTTCAGAAAATTCTTAACCTTCATTCAGATATTATGCAGTCTCTTCCTTCACAACAGTGCACAAACTTAATCTAACATGAAATAGTTTATTAATATTATTTAGATAAGCATATATGAACTACCAGAAACATTATTAGAGGTTGATGCTTATCTGGCTACTGATTAGTTATTAACTGACTAACTGCTATCAATAAACCATTACGATTCAGCAGGCAAATCCTTCATGCTTTACATATTTATGCCAGTTGACCAGTGCCTGCACAAAGCAGGCTCATTCATAACTCATCCTGACAGAACTTCTTTCTGAAGCTTGCATGAAGAACCTAATGCATATTCCTGACCCCAGACGCTAATGCTGGCTATCACTATCTGTGTCATCAGCTGAGCACATGAAAGAATGATATTTTTTTCCTCCTGCCTTAGCTGAAATAACTTTTCCTGGATTGCTTCTCTTGAAAATGTAGAATACCATACTGCAGTTCAGACCAGCCTACCTTTTTTTATTTATCAAACTGTGATGAATGTCTGTATTTTATTGAAATTTAAGAATTTATAAATGTATGTGTATATAGACACACACACACCACACTCACATGTACATACACACACCATTGGTTTTGGCTTGCATAGCTGGGATTTGTCACAGCTGGAAACCTGAGAACAACCGAGATGAACCACTGACAGTCTTAGAGAAGTCATCCTTTTATTCTAAGACTAACAGAATGCAGCCAGATGGTTTCACCAAAACAGATTAACCAGGTGAGAGTGAACTCCAGGCCGTGGGGTCCAAGAAACTCAATCAGAGAAGTAACAGTGATCACTCTAAATCCCACAGACGAAAAATTACAAGGAATCAGGTGTGTTGGTATCTTGATGTCTGGATATCTCTATTTTAGACTTCTAAACTCTGTTGAAGAACTTCCAAATTAACATATAAAAGAAAAAAAATACTTGAGGAGAGAAAAGGTACATTTTATATCATCTGAACAGCAAGGACTATTTATGTCCATAAAGTTGAGTATTAGCTTCAGCGTTCTTGAAAATTAGTATCTTCAGCATACTTAATAGCGTGTGGATGGTGGCAGCTGTGGGGTTAACAGAGATCTGTTTGCTGGATCAGAGTTTTCATGGTCCTGGGAACCCTGAGAAAATTCCAAGTGTTTCAAGAGCTCAAAGTGCTGTTTATTTTCAATGGGCAGCTCTGGAGGTTGTGCTCTTTCTACACTACGGCTACTTTTTTAACCTGTTTGAAGTTTGGAATCCCAGTGTAAGCACTACTTATGTACTGAAGCACGGTTTTAAGATTTGTTACAATATGTACTTAGTGAAAAACAGAAGCTTTGGACTCAAAGTCCTATTCGCATTCTCTTCTAGTATTTGTTATGGGATGTCACTTATAAAAAATGAACAGAAAGTCAAGCACGTCTCCGAGTTTGAACCAAAGAAAACCAGTTTAAATTTAATATTTTAACTTAGATTAATTTTTAAAAGTCTCTTAAGATGATAAATCAAGCTGTAGCACAAGAGTTTCCCTAAGACAGTGCTTAAGACTGATTTCTTTTATTGAAATCTCATAAAGACCATGCAGCAGTTGTTTAAAATAAAGAGAAGCTGCAAAGCAATTTGTGTTAAAAGGTTGGATGAAACATGCCAGAATATCTGTCCACTGTCAGGGCATCAGATCACTACAGAGAAGACTGCAGTCCCAAAAAAAGAAGACCATAACTTTCTGTAGAAATATAATTGCTTCTTTTGATCACTTTTTATCTTACATCAAAATTATATTAATTATTTTCAATACAGGTTACTTGCTATAAGACAGCACGTTTGAAAATAATGTCATAAAGCGTTTCCCAAGAAATAAGCTATTTGTGAAGACAAATGTTTGATAGAAATTAGAAAAAGACTGCTGAAAGGGGAAGCCCTGAGTGACATGTCAATCTGATACAGAATATGTGAACTGAGTCAGAATACTACTGAAAGGGTCTAACTAAGCAGAGACTGATTTAAAACTGAAACATCTTCAACTCGGTGTGTTACATGTATGTCTTCTACAAATATATATGAGAAACATAATGCGCTGCAGGGCAGCTATAGAATTCCCTATGACCTCTTCACATGAGGTAGAATAGCACCAAATTGGATTTTTTTGGTCCAGGTTGGTTCTCCTTAGTTTTCAGGAGGAAAAGTCCTGTATCTTTCACAATGTGACTCTAGAACGACCTGTAAAAGTCCCAAGCTGAGATAAGATAGCATCTGCTTATTTAGGAAGAATGATATGAGTAGCAACTTGGGGAGTTCCTCTCAACTGCTTTCAGATTTAATTATAGGACTCTGTGTGCTAAGAATTGAAGGACAATGAAAACAGTTAAACTTCTGATAAATATCAAAAAATCTGATGACCCTGAGTCTCTCCTGAAACACAGAGTTCATGAGGAGGTTATAAATATCTAAGAAATATGAAGAGAAACTTACAGAACAAAGCCCCTAGTATGAAGTATGAGGAAGGCAAATAGATCAATTTTTCTAATGCTTATGAAAGATTCAGCATGTGTAAAAAACCAATAATGCAATAATGAACGGAGGTTAGTAGAAATGTGAAAAATAAACCATACTGCTTCATAATCATGCAAATGTGTCTTTTGAGACAATCATTGCCATTTACAGACAATAGAGCGCATGCAAAGTCTCTTTTATTGTGCAGTAAATACACATAAGAAAAAGTTAAGGGAGCACATACAATTTCAAACATATTCATTTCATTTGCCTTCAAACTGTCTTTATGATTTTTAAACAATTTAGAATATATTGTCTGAACTGACTCAAACAAAACTGATACATAATTTGCAATTATTAAGTTCTCAACATCAGCTTTAACATTCTGCTGTACTTATTCAGAAGCAGCATTTTTAATTGCACTATTTATAATACATCAGAAAGGTTCCTTTCATGAGCTTAAGTGAGATGAACTCTTGTGCTTATTTGGCAGACATGTATGGGGTGCATATAAAACCAGCTACGCTGCATAACCCGTCAACAGAAGTAAAATACTTTATGCAAGTTTATTGAAGGATGAGATTGTCTTGCACCATCCAAATGACAAATTATCTTACATAATCACAATTCTGAATGCACAGAAGTCCACATGACAGGATGCTTTCAACAAACCATATGTAGAATGTTATTTTGCTATCACGTTAAGCTCTATATGGCTCTAACATATAATATGCACTTAATGAACAGACTATTTCTATATAAACACAGATCTAAATTGGTGCATCGGGAGATGGAATTATCATTTTTTGAGTTCTATCATGAAATTTCATGCATATAAAATTACTGGAGTTTTTTTAGAGATTTGGGAGATTACTCCCAAATCCCAACAAAAACTATTGCAAATAAGTTCAATGATTCACAGTCACTGGAGAGAGCTGCACATAAGACTGATGGCAGAGTCTGTATTGTACATGGAATGTTCTACACAGTATCATTGAAAAGTAGACACAAAGAAGTGAAAAGGAAAATGCACAAGCAAACCAAAAGGAAAGCAAATCAACAACAATATAGTAGCATGCTATAGTAGCTTAACACCACCCAGAAACTGTTAGGGTAAAATTAAAAATATCAAATAAGACAAAACAAATCAACCCCCAAAAACGTAAATACACAGAAGATGCACCAAGGAACAGAAAAAGAACAAGTCTTTGAAGTGTAACAAAAATCAGACACATGCATAGAAATGAGGATTTGCGTTGTGATAGTAAGATACCAGTCTGAGGCCTAATTTACCTTCACTGTCTGACATGGCATGCTGGAAGTCATCCATGATGAAGGCTATATCTCGATCATAGCCTCGAGTCCGTGACTCCTCCCTCATATGCTGCTGGACCTCAGGTAATGAATGGCTCGATCCAAACTGGTCCCTGGTATCTGCAGATATTGGTGGCAAGGGTCCAGCTGCCGCTCTTGCCATTCCCATTGGCTGTCCAACAGGACTTAGTGGGCTCTCCTCCTCTGAGTTCTGTGCTACTATTGGGATCCTTCCCCTGCTTTGGCTAATAGGTAGACTGGTGGGTTTAGTTCTTCCGGAAGGTGCTGCATGGCTAAAGGAAACATCTAAAGGTTCAGCTTCTTGGGCTTTCAGTCTTAAAGAAGAACTGGAAGAATCCCTTTTCAATGACAAATCAAGCCCATACACTGAAGAGGGCCTAGATGAGGGCCTAGATCTACTACCACTGCTATAAGACTTGTCTGCTTCATCTTGTAGTGCAGATCTCATTGCTGGACCTAGTGCAGTCCCAAGGCTTGCTCCAATGGATGACGTCAGTGGTGGCCCCATGTACTTTTGTTGGTCACTGATGTTTTTTCTAAGGCCATAAGTGATATCATCCTGAAGAAGCCTTGCCCTAGTAGTAATTCCCCCAAGTGTTGACGTGCTAGAAGTCATATAGCTTGAATAGTCAGGCTCAAGGTCTCTGCTTTCTTGGATAGGTGAAAATTTTGTTAGTTTGGGGTCTATCAAGGCTTTCTTGTGTTTTGACTGCTTCTGGTAAAGGAGGGCTGCTGGGAGCTGCTTAGCAGCCTGTTTCTCAAGAGTAAGCCTACCTATGCTGTATTTCTCAGATTTTGGAAAATGCCTGTAGCTGCCCTCTCCGTGGTAATACTGTGACAGGCCAGCCAGATGATCAAGACTTTCTGCACCTCTACGGAATTCTTGCTTTATCTGGTGTTTCAGAAGTTTGAGCTCATAAGGGTCCTCCATTGGGTCTTCATCAGCTTTAACATAGGAATGTAACCTAGAGGAAGTCTGCAGTGGTGCTAGGAAGTCTGACACTTCTTGTGCTCTCCTGGCCTCAGTTGTGCGAAGCAGTCGATCTGTTTTGGTCAGATCTTTCTCATGGAGGCTAAAACTGGAACCAAGAGCTCCTGTTCCTTTAGTAAGCTCTCCTATATCATCAATCAGCACATAATTTCGGGGTGTATGGTGGTGGTCTATATCTGCATAGAACGAATCTGCAGATATGCTTGATATAGGGCTGCTTGCTATGCTGTTTCTCTCGTCTAGTCCTATCCTTAAGTCCAAGGTAGAGTATTTACTGCCCAGCTGGGAAACTGCGTAACTATTGTCAGTTGAAACTGGTGCTATCATGAGAGGCTGATTGCGAATTACATCATAGTTTGTTGTTATCTTAGGCTCCAAATACAACGTGGTCTGTCTTGGCTTTGGCTGTATCACCATCATCTGTGACGGGAGTTGATATGATGGCTGTTGAGATGGTGGAGGTTGAGCCTGTGGGGTGAAGGACATGGTAGCTCCTGTTTGGAACGCTGTCTGGGTCTGATAGGGTGAAACCTGCTGGTGATACAAAGGCTGCTGCTGTTGGTAATGTGACTGCTGCGTGAACTGAGTTGGTGCTTGAGTTGGCAGGGCAGGAGATGAATACTGATATTGAGCATATGGGCTTGTAGCAGGGGCAAACTGTGTTTCTGGCTGGGTTTGTGGTGGCATAAACTGGTTAAATTCTGTCTGGGGTGCAGTACGTGGTCTTTCCAATCCATGCTGAGTTTCTATTCTGGTTGACCTGGTATTATTAACTTCACTGTCTGACATATAATCACGTTCTTCTGCTACTCCTTGGAGATAGGCACGCTCTCTCTTTTCTCTTTCTTTTAGCAGGGCTTCTTTCCTCCTATTAATGCCCATTTCCAAGTATCTCAACTTGGCATCTATTTCTTTTTCCTCCTCATCTAGCTCTGCTTGCTTCTTCCTAAGCTTGGCTGATTCACGTTCGACCAGATCCAATTCCCTGTCTATATCCTGAAGAATTTTGGCTCTGGCCATAGTGGTGGTCCTACAAATCCTTCTCCGTGAAACTGATCCCACAGAAGTATATGGGGACTGAGTTCCTGCGGTTGCTTCCTCTGGAGGTGGATTGGGCAGAGTCCTTTTCACCTTCTTTTGAGTGCTGGATGGAGTCATGCTTGAAGAACCTTTTGGCTGCAATAGAAGAAACAAGACTGAATCACTATTCTGGAGGGAAATTAATCACAAGTTATTTAAATTTTTTCAGGGTATGGCTTTATAGCTTAACCACATACTTTCCTTAAGACAGAGGAAATTTTGTATCTGTGATTAAGCAGCAGAAAATAGCAAGGAAAAGGGCTGTAAGTCTGCTAAAGATGAACAATCAATCTAATGCAAAAATAAGGGTGACACTCACTAGGATATTGTTTAGCCTAAAATTAAAAAAAGCTACCTTATATTCTTAAAATTGAATCAATGGTAATTTAAAAGTTTTTTCTTTTTCCTTTTTTCTTTTAATTTCTGCATGCTTATACATAAACATATTCAATGCATATGTGTGTGGGAGGGGAATATATATATATATATGTATATATATATATATACACACACACCTCCTTTTTATATAACATTTAATTTAATAAAAAATTTGTATAGTTATAAATGTACTTATATACACATACATATCCAAATTTATACATGATCATAACAGTTGAATAGATGACCCTGAGCCAGACACTGAATGCACACCCATAAGCTGTAACTTGTACTATCCAGACAACTTGACTAATCCAGACAACGAAACAGAACTTTCTAGTGACAAGACAGGTAGTTCTTACATGATCTTGTAATTTTCGCCTCATATCTGATGCTAAATAAATATATTTTCAGGGGATTTTTTTGTTCCTTTAAAAACTGGTATAAACTTTCTCCAGTTCACTGAAGACTTTCATAAATGAATTATGTTCCCGTTAGAAAGCTACAGTTTAAAACTTTAAAAAATTTAAGCAGCATAAAACTATAGCAATTTAATTTTGCCCAGATGTCCAGACTTCCCCACAGTTAATGGCAAAAGCGTGATTCATCCTGATGTAGAACTATCTACCTTAGGCTGATAAATAATTTTTTTGAGGTGCCAATCTCTCTTCATCAGCTAGGAAAGTAGACAATGCAACTGGTTAGATGCAATTTAATTTGCACCCTAAAGCACTAATGTTTTTGAAAATTTTTTTTTAGTTTTGAAGTTTAGGCTCCCATGCAATGTACACAGATTAAGAAGCAGGACGTGAATGATTTTGAAATTGTATCCGATCTCCCTAATAGCTTCTTACAAATTTTGCCTCAGCAAAGGAAACCAGATTGATCTACACACATACACTGAAAAAAAGAAAAATCAGTTCAGCCATTACAGAATGTTAATATCAACATACGGAAACGTTTTAGTCCAGTTTAATAAGTGAAAAATAAAAAAACAATATTGATCAAATTGACTCTCCTGCCTCTGCAGGCAAGCACAGCATTTCTGCAAGTATTAACTGCCTTTAATTAAAAATGGCATTTCTTTTTAAATAAATGCTGCTTCATTCAGATAAGATATCAGTAAGAATAATTTTAAGTAGAAGTTTATTAATCAGCATTTTCTCAGTTTATTTTAATATGGCACCAACAAACTGTACAAGTTTTTAAGAAGTGTTGACAATCCTCTTTTGCTGCTCCTCTGTTTCCTAGCTTTAACAAATTATAATAATCATTTGCCATGGATCTTTAAGGAAACAGTCACTACCTTTTCAAGTGCCATTTAAGCTCTTTCACTCTCTTCATCTAAATTCCATCAACTTTTGCATGTTTCAGATTTCAATAAAAGCAATTTAATCTTTTCAGCTTCCCGTGGCCATTCCACAAACCCATGTTGCGCCAACAAATCAAAGGAGCTAATTTTCTCTTGCTCAGTGTGTACTTATAAGCAAAGACAAATTAATCATCTACAGTAGGTCTAGCTGGCTAATGATTTATATTGTAAAATCAGTGTAATACCACTGTTATTTCGCTCTCCTGAACTGAAATAGGAATCACAGATGGTGAAGCAGTCACAGATGGTCACTGGTATTGGGAAGCACTATTAATAACACAGTCATTAAAAGGTCTACAATACTTTATGGAATTAATATTTTAAGATGATAGTTCAGTTGCTGATGCATAAATCTCAGTGTCGTATTACTCTGCATTTGATCAAAAATACCCACATTTTGTTTTTAGCTCTCTCTGTACATGAAGAAACTTAGATTAATAGACATTATAGGAATACATGCCACTTGTTTTTGGAAATTGATAACCTCTAGTTCTTAGCTACTATTCTCACAAAAGGAAGACTTAATTACTTTTATTTGATATTTATATTGGGACAATAAAAAAAACATTAGTACTGTGATAAATTCTGTGCCTGTTTCTTCTTCCTGGATATTTCCATCATCACTTATATTAGCATGATCCCTGGGAACTGTCTTAGTAGATTGAAGGGAAGTTCAACTGCAGTATTTTGACAGACAACTTTAAAGTGGCTGTTATTAGTTTTTTCATTTCCTTTGAATTTTTTAAATAGCATGGAAAAAAAAGACAAGCTAGGGCTGATCTTTGCCAAATTCAAATCTCTTTATCAAAAAGAATTGGGAGTGGAAAGGAGTAATTGTGCTGTCTAGTCCTATCTCTGTATTTTTGGTCCTTGTCTCACATTTATAATGTTATGCTCATTTTACATTTGAAGTACCCAAAGGAAAGATGGTGCAGAAACCAGATGAGACCACTCTAGAGCCACATAAACCCATCAAATACAAGCAGGCATTCTTAGACCTTACAATCACTGGTTAAAGGTTAAGTTAAATGTCAGACAGGTGACTTAGCAAGCTCTCTGACTGAATAAACAATGAAATTTTCTACTATATTTTATCGTGTTTTCCATCTTAATTCTAGTCAGTTTACTTCTAGCTATCCATTGGCATCCTTATTAATTTGAAAAAATATTTTTTTGTCTAGCAAATGATCACTCTGAATGTTGACTGTAAGTTTCAAAAACTAGAAGTAAATTATTCTGGTTTTTGTTTTATCATGATGTTCATATAAATGTTATTACTTTATTGCTGACCCTTGTATAATTTTACACTAGTCTGGGATATCCCTTCAGGTTGGACTTAATGGTAATCAGATCTGCTTCTGAGGCAAAGCTGACCTTCTTAAAATAAGGCCAAAGCTCATGCTTGAAATAAAGCTCCGGAGATGTTCTCCCCAGTACTACAAACTAAAGAACTGAGGAACAAACAATCTTCCCCTTCCACCACCACTCCTTAAGCCTAACAAGGTTTTGAAATAAACACAGGAGAAAGTCTTCTCAGTCTTGCAGTTCAGTGACAAGATAACATCGCAGTAAGGAAGTCAAAACACTGAGCTGAAGGTTGCACGCGAACAGATTTAGCAAAACCTTGCTTTTCTGCCTCGCCAATACACATTAGTCTTGATGTGAGTTCTCGTCTGAGTTTGAATTTATAGAGGTCATCTGGACAAAGGCTTGTGAACTCTGTTAAATTGTGTGGTGACTTTGGAATAACTCCTTCGCAATGACCATCCTGTTCCTTGTGAATCTTTCTAAAAATACGTTTTTCTACCTATTTTTGTCTCTTTTAATTTGATGTCATTGTTGACAAAGCCAGCAAGACTCTGACCCACTATAAGAATCGGTCAAGTACTAAGAAATACTAATATGTTCTGCTGCTTTTTATCTGTTTTAAAGAGATAGCTTACTTTGAGAGACTGAATGGCTCAGGATACCTGTGATTAATTTCTACCTCTAAACACAGCGTTTGATTCTAGCTACACAATCTTTCTTGTCCTCTTCTCAAATGAGTTTTTGAACATGATATGCTGCTCTCCATTCAGGTAGCCATGTTTGGATATTAGTTTCATTTGCTCAGAAACTCAGCTTTCACACTTGAGCATACAACTCTTCCACACTTCTTGCAAGTTTTGAATTTTACTAGTAAAAATGCAATTCTTATTATTCATTCCTCTTTTAAAATTTTCTGTGATCACAACATGAACATACTTCAGCTTCTTCTTTGGTCCTCTTTAGAGCTGACAAAACAGACCTGCACTTAAATTTTGGTGGTTTTTTTGTATAAGTAGGGAAAAATCCTGAAAATAATGTATATATTTTTATATATATATATATGCATTTGCAGAAGCCAATTACATTTGTGTGATGACAGCATCTTATTAGTTTGCCATCACCACGCTCTCTATGTAGTAGACACGGTGATGTCAGACTACTACAGCCTGTGGTGCTGTGAAAAGCAAAGGTAAAGTGGATTATAGATGAGGCTACTCCTCTGCCACAATCCCCAGAAGACTCAACAGCATGGTGAAAATCCTGTTCTATAGTGCAGAACAAAAACTCACCCTCTGCAGGGCTAGGTTTCCTGAAACATTTGACACTGATTTGCAACAGACTTGAAATGTCAGCAGAAAGTTGGCTGTATTCTGATTTTTCTGCTACCAGAAAAAACAATGCAAATAATATTTTTTGTCTGCAAACAAGGACCATGCAGTCAATAAACTTGCTCAGAAAACTTATGACTAGCATCAGGTTGAGAGATGAATGGTGATATGTTAAATGAAATTACTGGGAATAAACTGCTTTTATCAGATAAGATGTCAGGTAGTGAGGGGACAGAAATTACTCTCCCATTCAGAAAAAAAATCACCTAAGGTTGGGACCAATGAAGATTCTTAAGGTGAAGCCTGTGCTATAGCTCATTTTACAGCTCTCACATCTTGGATTTCTCATGTAACAAAAACCTTCCCAAATCCAACCCCTCAAAAGCCCCAAAATGTACAGTTAAAATTTCAATTGTAACACAGCCATTCTACTTATAAAGGGTTGGAATGTGTTACTTACTGTTACAGCATGTGCTCTTCATTGTTAGAAATGTATCAGAAGGAAGAGTCAGAAATTTTGGGAATTCATGATTTTAAACATTTAATTTAGTACAAAGAATCCATGAAAATCTGTTATCATTCATTAAGGACTTCTCGGTAATTTAACAGTATCTTTAAAATTGCTTGCAAATGAGACCAAACTCCTAAAGATACTAACATAATGCATTAGTATTAGATGACTTCATTTTAAGTATGGAATCCTTAACTACATCTTCTTATGGGTGCAGAGGTCCCGAACAATGTTTTTAACTTGTCCTGTGCAAAGAAAGTTTCTCATGTAAGTTTTTATGGACACATCTGGACTTAATATCTATTATGTGGTAACTGCTGACGAGAAGGGACCACTTTTGTTAACCCCTGGTTAACAAATGTTAGAGCAAGAATATTGAGAAGCTTCTCTCCACTGGCTAAGGCCGACATAGGGGCACATCTATGGCATGAAGAGAGTGGGAACCCTCCAATGAAGCCATCAGCTTAAGGGAAGCAGATGAACTGCGTACGGTAAGGAAAATGTATAGAAACATGTATTTAATAAAAGCTGGTCTCATCAGCGGTGCTGAGAATGGAGTAACACATGCTCTGAACAAACTCTAACCAATAGCAAAACCTTATCATACAACCAGTACTGCCTTGGCTTGTGTGCCATTGGTGGCAAGGGTAGTGGAAGATTAATTTGATGAGCTGAATTTGGCCTTGTATCTGGGAGTGAAATACCCTGCTTCATGAGTAATATACTAGAGCTTTCCTTTAATGTAACTCTTATCTTTTTCTTTTCTGCAAGTAGGTTGCTCTGGGGACTGAGCAGTCAGGCAGAAAACTAGTTTCTAAATCACTACACAGCAGCACTGAAATGCCAGTCAGTCTGATTTTCTCTCTTTTTTTTTTTTTTTTTCCCACTCCTTTGGAGGCCTCTAAAGATAAATTTCTTTCCTGTTAACACCAATATACAATTTTTAGAAACAAGCTATTCCAAAACAATAAGAATTTTTCAGGTTTTTTTGCTTTCCTTCATGTCAGTCAGAGTCATTCATTCCTCAGATAAACACTTTTGTACCTTCCATCCCCTTACTCCTTTCACTTTCTCTGTGAAATTGTTTGAAATTGCCATTTTCACTTCAAATGCAAGTGGGACAGCACAGTGCACTTCCTAACAGCTGACGTGACGTGAGATATCAACTTCTTTGCTAAGTTAAACACATAAAAGTCCATATGGTTCTTTTGATCTTGAGGGGAGAAGGGAGAAATTCAAAGGAAATTTGATATGCAAACTACAGACAGATGTGGCCCTTACACTGTGATTTTCAAAGGGATCTAAATCTACATTTCATCTGCTTTATGAGAGCAGACGTAATAGTTGTTCCCAGTTGTTTGCACAGAAGACAGTTTTACACAGACTAACTGATTTGTGATTCATTTGGAACAGGACTGACAAATTTGCCTATAAAGGGTAATGGGGCAATTCCCTTCTCAATTTCAAAAAATTAGACATAGCAGTTTAAATCAGCAGTAATACATTACTGAAAAATCAGTTTGTAAGAAAAAAATGAAATCTAATGTTTTGAAACTTTGATTTAAATAGTGTAATTGGAACAACATTCCATGTATGCACATTCAAAGAATTTTAGACAACATACACATTATTCACAAGTTTACATTTTAATTTCCTTTCCTTACATCTACAGATCATATCTATACTGTTTGCTTTTTCCACTCACTGAAGACAGTCCTTTTTCCCAGTTACCTCAGTACAATTCACCACTTTTTGTAATTTTTTTTCTTTCATAGCTTAAGCCTTATGCAAAAGAGAAACATTTCTGGCTAACTCACAGTAACACTACCTTCAAAACTCATTATTTTCTTTTTTATTCCTAATTTCTTTTCCTCTTTTGCTATCCTTTGTTATTTATCTTTGCAACCATATTACTTGTCTTTGCAAGGTGTACTGGGATAGCAGTTTATGCGAGATATTCAATTATATTAAATGTATACAGAATTACAGGTATTTCAGTTACTTTGCAATGGGGAAAAATCTCTGGCAGATTGATTCAGAAAATGAGCATCTGTCGAGCCAACAAAAAGAGTCAAATTGTCAGAGTTGAGTACTGCTTCTACATTGAAATCTCTGTACCAAATGGGCTCAATATTTTCCCCACTAGTCAATCTCTGAAAAAGAAGAAAAGGAAAAATAAGGAAAAGGAAGGGAAAGGGGGAAAGGAGAAGAGAACGGGGAAAGCCTGTCCTCAAACCAGAGGAAGGCGGTCAGAATTTCTTTTCTGAATGACAAATACAGATTTCATACTTTGCTATGAAAAGCTTGAAAACATTGCAGGAAATATACAGCTGCTATGTAGGCAATACCTACTGATGCCTCCGTAGTGCAGAAACCTGTCAACCCACGACAGCCTCCTAAATGCTTGTCTGTATAGGCTTTGTACTAAGATATGTTAAATATTCTCAAGTATTTTATTTATATATCAGTATACTAAAAACTATTGAAAGACTTCACAGAAAGAAAATACTATTCTACCCTTGTTGCAATACTGTATTTTCAGTATCAACTCCAGCTCACACACTGAGAGCTAAAGTACTACAGACCTAGTCCAGGGCCAAAGTCTGATAAAGAATTTAAAACAAATCCCTTTGTCTCTGAATTAAAATCTTTCCTCATTTGCTAATTACTTTTAAGAAGACATCCAATTTTTGTTTAAAATAAAAAAGGAACAAAATGGATTTTTCTATACACCATCTTTCACATGACTCAGGAAAGTTTCTGAAGAGGAGAATTGTTAAGCCTATTCTACTTTGCCAACCCAAAAGATCACGTTATAAATGACAAAACAGAGGACAAGGTATATAGGAGTCTATGTATTGAATAACAATAACTTGAACAAGAGAAAGAGCCACTATATGGAGAAATAAAAATGGCAAAGCTAGAATTCCTCTGAGGTAGATGCTTAACAAGATTAAGACAAAGCCTGTAGATTGATGGTGACTATGTACTATACTATAACACTGTATACTACACTGCAACATAATTAGTGTTTCTTAATCAGTCACCTCTTCTTTTTCTCCCCTCTGTTGCTTCACTGACAGTTTAAAAGGCGTTTTACATAAATATAGAACCAAAAGTACTCAGAACTTCTCTGCCTTATCTGTTATCAAAAGTTATCAAAAGTTCTGTGTGGATGGACAATTTGATGCCTGTGATAGATAAAGATACAGGTATTGTTTGCACATGATACGCCCTGTCTCCAACACAATCCATTTTTGGATTTAACTAACTACTAACAAAGGACTGTACCTTAGTAATGTGATTCAATACAGAGCCAATGTAATTCTGCCAAGCTATATTAAAGGATATTGTACCAAAACATAAACTGTTAGCTGTGGGATTTGTTGATCACGAAGCTACTTGTGGCAGTAGAGAAGGGCATCAGTCAACTTTATTCTCAAGTAACAAAATCCTCGGAATAAATCTTTCTGCATGTAATGAAATAGCCTTAGCGTGGGCTCATTCATCAATAGTAGTCAATAATACACAGTTTCTCATCATATAACACACAAACCATTACGTGTCATATCCCTCAGTCAGAATAATACATTTTACTTGAAATTCAGATCTCATCTATGGAAAATTTTACTGGATTATAAAGAATATTTTACCAGTAAATGAGAATATACTTTAATTTTTTTTCCTTTGCAATCTAACTGAGAATCCTGTCCAGAAAATACTCGTGAGAAAAATTCAGAACAGTTTATACATATCAGGATGATATGCATATGCTGAATTAGCACCATCTGTTTTCAACAGATATCAGGCTACTTTGCAAACTTTCAGCTACAATTAAAAAAAAAGCAAACCAAAAAATCCTGAAACAATCAACACCAAGCTCCCCTTTACTTCTGAAAGAAATGAAATATCAACATTGTTTTACAGGGAAAAAAAATCCCAAACAAAAATGGTGTGAGCAAATCTTGGCTTTTTCTGCCTCTCCTTCACTACAGACTTCCTCCAGAGGATGGTAGCTGACGAGACACCACATGCTGTGCCACAGTCCTTGTTTGTTCACAAGAGTGAAGATTCATCTGCCCAAGCACAGGCATCATGTGCAGAGTTAATCTGAGCTAGTCCTCCAGACTACCAAACTGAAAGAAAGTGCAATTCTTCTTCAGCTCACTCCATAATCACACCTGTTTCTCTTGCCAACTGGAAACAGCCTCATGTAACACAGATGTCATCTGTAAATGTCTCAAGACAGGAGGTCATTCCTACTCACCACTACAGCAGTTTCAATTCTTGCTTTTTTGGATCCTCATGCAATATCTGCTTGAAGCAGAGTTTTAATCCTTTTCTTTTTTGCAGGAGTCTCACCACCTCTTCAATTCTTCAGAAATGACATCTCTCCTCAGCAATCAAAGGTTCTGGGTTTGGCTCAGTTTGATGGTTCAGGCAATATTTACTTTATTCTGTACTCATGATGCTTTACTTCCCTAGTCTAAGATTAAAGGTGGCAGAGTGAGCAGAGCCCTGATTAACCACTTGCTCTAAAGTGTGGTTCATGCTGGGGAACAATGGCCATGTAGCTGCTGCTGTAAGGCACAGATTAGGCAAACTCACCAAGTGCCCACCTGCCTAATTCAGGCCTTTCTATAGCCATCATAACTAAGCTCTCTTTTTGTCTTTTCTGCTCAGGCCTGGCTTCATCCATACTGTTGTGCACCTGCAGAATGGTCTGCATCAAATTTCGCACCCCCTTTCCAAAAATGCCTTAGAATTACCAACGCAACACATTCTGTTGTAGGAAAGCATGTTTCTTACTCAGCTCTGGTACTATATACCACGGTCCCAATACTGCACACTGTTAGAACAGAATAGAAACAAGAGGAAGTTTGGGAAACTCTGCTTTGTTGCTGATACTTGTCTTCCAGGCTTTACTCCTTTCCAACAACTCACCAGCTTTCAGGTCTTGCAGTAGACTCTGCATAAGCCCCTGTGCCTCAGCTAGACAAGTTGATTTCTCCTTCAGTTCAGGCTGCAAGTACATTTCCCTCTCTTCTCTGCAGTTTCTCAATGTCTCTCTTAAACTTCCTTCTGCCTGAAACTTTTCTTTCCTCTCTCCCTCCCATCCCCCATTTTCTGAAGCATAAGAATTCCCCCTAAAATACGCTCAGTTGGTCCCAGGGCAGGCGTAATCCTCACACCTTTTAAAGAAATGTAGCTGAACCTGACAACAAACACAGAGTAGATCATCTGCCACAGATGGCTAAACTCATGAGGTGTGAAAACTACTCACAGTATGTCCGGATTTTCCATTACAGTTTTTCTACAGCGAGAATATGTACTAGCCAGACCATACAAACTCCATATTCCTATTCTTATACAAAAATGGCATTTCCAGTTTGATACAAATCCATTTCCAAGTGACACAAATGAAACAAAATCAAATTAACCTCTCCTCCCAACCCACTCCAACCTTCAAAAAGCCAATTTTTAAAAGAAAGCATTAACACTTGAATAGACACATACAGGAATCTGCTATACTGATACAAAACAGAGCATCTTCTCGTGGAAGAAAAACAGCTTTCACTGTGTTATCTGTTTAAACAGATACCAAAGCGAAACAGATTACCTGCCTTTTTTCTTTCTTTCCAAATAAAAGTATTTTAAAAGATACGAAACCATTTTTTTCAGAGTTTACTTTTTGTTTGGTTCTTTTTTGTTTACTTTTACATGTATTCTACTCTCTGTGAATACTGCACCAGATTTAATCCACGGAGCTGGGAAAGAGAAGTGGCAAATGCTTCATCATTTGTATTTAAAAACAGATTGGGCATCAACTCCATTTCTTCACCAATGAACTCCAGACAAGGCACTCGGCTTGCTCTTGATTAAGTCAACTGAATAAAACTGAAAGTCCTGATTTTTAGAACATCCTCTGTCTCCTCTTTTTAAGCATACATGCAGATAATATTTGATTATTATTTGATTATTTTACTAATTATTAGATATCATTTATATTACTAGCACTGAAATCTAAATTAATTTTCAGAAGAGGGAAGTATTCCACTCCTGGATAAATTGCATCAGATGACAGCCTTGTATGCAACGTGATATTTAATCCAACTGTGTAGGGCTGAGGAAGGAGAAAGCAGTAACCTTTAATGAATTTTCGTCCTACTATTTTAATAGCAATTATACTATTTTAGAATCATGACCTTCTTTTTCCCATTTCTGGTTATTGTGACAAGCAGGACAGGAAGACAGAAAGTTGGGAAAGACTACTTTTAAACACTAATGAAGCTAAAAATAAAGAGAAAGCAGCAGAAAAATCAGAAGTTAATGTGAAAGATGTGCCATTTGCAGTTTCTAAACCTACATATGCAACAACAAAAAAAAAAAAAAAAGGAGAAACAGAATTTAATGCCACAGCAATATTTCAAGACACAAAATAAAAATGAAAATCCTTATGGTTGGCCTGGAATCTAGGATATACTTTCACTGCATATACAAAAGGAAAAAGGCTCTTTTCTTCCCCCTCATTTTCAGATCTCCTATTATTCTTGTTCCAAACCATTCTTTGTATACTGCTACCATAGGTCAAAAAAAATATCCAGACAAAAATTAGTTCTCCTTGATTATATGCATATGGACTATACCAATCACCCTAAATATGCAATATAACATTTCTTACTACAGAAACACAGGAAATAATTAGTAAAAGATGTCCACAGGATAATCACAGATATGGGTTGGTTCCCTTCTCTGTTGTTTTTTATGTTTTATTCACTGTTTTAAAATTTCTAGCAAACCCAGAGTTCACAAAGAAAACAAAATTAATGAAACCCTGAAATGTATGTGATCATCCAAATGCACATTCTAGACCAGTGGAAGAGCAAGAGCTAAAAAATTAGTCCAAACCATCCAAAACTAATGGCCACTGAAAATATTAGTGACATCTTATCTTTACAAAGTATCAGGCTTTGCAGTCATTTCATTCAGTATTTTTTGGCTCCAGAGATGTTACCAGAAAGTCGATTGCTCTGAAGTCTCAAATAGCCGGATGTTCACCGGGACCTATAGTAGCCCGAGGCACAGCGTGATGATGCATGCCCTTACAGATAAGAAATGACTTTATTTATGGGGTGAAAGTAAAATTGTTGGGTGTGAGTGTGATTTGTCAGAGATGTGCTCTCAGAGACTGAAAAAGACAGAAGCGACTCATGTTTTTTAGCTGGTGATGATGTCAGAAGAAAATGTTTTTGGACACACAGATCTCCAGCACAATAAAAGTTTAAGAAAACAGTATTACACAAAACAAGAACAAGTCAGGGCTGCAGAATATCAGGATAAACATGAAAAGAACACTTATTAGTTAATATTTAGTTGGAAAACAAGAAAAAGTGGCTAAGTATGAAAATGGTTCTTCTAAACATTCATTGCACAATGCTACTGAGAACTTTATCTAGGATGGAAAGACAAGAAGCACAAACTTTAAACAGTGTAATTCTGAAAGTCATCATCCAGTGATACGCCATAATGGTGTTAATAGCACTATAGAGATGAGGAATGCCTACTTGAAACACTAAATAACTGGATGTTAGTCAGTGTCTGACGCAGAAAAATAGTTTTGGTCTTAAGTTCACCTATATAAAATCAATGGGTGCAAAGATTTTGTTTCAGTTTGTCTCATTTTGAGTCAAATCTGATCTTCTGGGCATCCTAAGACTATTAGCAGTTTAGGAGCACCTAGATCTAAACGAGAAAATTTTAAAAATTATTTATATTTAATATTTTGCAAATTCTGAATAATTTTGGTATTAATTTGGTATTATTTTAAATATAAGTATTGTATATTATTTAAGCAAAGCAACATCTCTTAGCTGAACTATTTTGATCCTGCAAAAAAGTTAATGTTTAAAGGGTCTCAGCTTTATTAGCCATGTATTTATTAGCCTCTGAGCTAAGACTGACAAAAAGATATTGTTTAGCATCAATCATGCACTGATTTTAGAGCCTTGGAAAAACTAGTATAGCAAACATCAAGTCATCTTCCATGATGAACATTGCTGTTATATAATTTCTAAATCATCAAGTCAAGCATCTAAATGGTTTTACTTCATTTTCAGATGATCGTATTTATGTTCAAAGATCTTCGAGAAGACTATAAACAAAAGAACCTTTCTATAAACATTACAGAACTCATAAAACTTATAGCACCAGCTGTTTGTATTTCATCAGGAAATATGAAATAATTTCATTTTTAGATTCCTCTTCTGAAGGCACATTCTAGTACCTTGCTGTACTTATAGCAGCCAGGAACCAGGCTGCTGAATAGTGATGAAGATTATCTCAAATGGCAAGGCACTGATGGCACTTAACTCAGAATGCACCATCTAGGAGCTCTGTGTGTTAGTGTGCAATTCCTCACTGTGTTGTTTGAACATCATTTTACACATGAACACTGAGTACTGAATTCATGATGAAACATTTTTCTTTACCTGCTCTGCTCTCTTTTTGGATAACATTAAATCACTTTGTATCAGTTGACGATCTCATTTTTTACTGAAAATATATGACTTAGTCAATGTCATGGAGGAAAGGCTGAATTAGATGGATTTTGATCTGAAATTGTGTTGCAGATTCTATCATCATGAAACTGATTTCCAGCTGTTGAACTGCATGTGTAAAAACCAAAACACTTGAAAACCTTCAGCTTGTTATTAAGTCTACTCTTCCTTCTGTATAACCAGCTCAGGAGAAATTATAAAGCACAGATTTCAATTTACTCAGTCTCAGCTGGCCACTAAATTTCCAAACTGTGTTTAAATGTTGAATATTCTGAACTGCAGAAAAGGTATTTCCAACATACATCTTTAAAAATGCTTTGAAGTTTAATACTATATTATTGGTAATCCTATACTTTCAGCAGAAAACTCACAACTGATGACAAAGACTTTCAGAAATAAGGATCAGAAATCCTTTCTTGATTCACCTTATTTCTTAATTTATACTAATTCCAATGTCTGTGTAATATAACATATCAACATAGTTAAGATACACATCAAAAATTACTAAAGACTGATAAAAACAGAATCACAAATTTGATGCAAAAAATGAGACTTCCAGAGTCTCAGCTATTCTATTGCTATCTCCAGCTTAATGCACACATTCAGAGCTTTTCTATATATTGAACTCCTTGTGGGCTTTGAAGCAAATGGAGCTGATTATCACCGTCTGTCACTTTCCCCATTCCACCATTTACCTTATTGACTGTACTGTCCATATTTCCAGAACAAGTCAGACAGTTGAAAATCCTTCTCCATTAATAAAAACATTATCTTTTTTTGGTTTTTGTTGTTGTTGTTGGTTTTTTTGTTTGGTTTTTTTTTTTGTTTGCTTGGTTTGGTTTGGTTTGGTTTGGTTTCGGTTTTTTGGTTGTTGTTGTTGCTTTGTTTTTTTGTTTTTTGTTTTTAAAATATTTCCAGTGGGAATGGGAAGTAGAGGGGAAAAAACCCCATAGTTTGTCTGGTTTTGGTTTTGGTGGGGTATTGTTTTGATTGTTTTTTGGTTTTTCTTTTAAATGAGATAGCAAAACATGTGTTTCAAGAGAATCACTATATTTTTTTCAGCTTGAGAATGACCAGGTCATTTTACTTTTTTACTATTTTTACTTTCTCTCCGTAGACAGCTGAGAAACTATCACTGTATTTTTTTTTTCCTCTACAATACAAAACTGCTTTATTTCTTCCTGCGCAAACTTTGAACTTCTTCAATATAAAATTCAGTTTTATTTTCGACTAGAAGATTTCCAGCAGTACGATTTCAGTCATTTAAATGAATAGCCTTCTTTCCTGTTCCCCACATTCTGTCAATTTAGGGATTCCATTTCTTATAATAATCAGAACTGAGAAATTTTGTTTTAAAAAAAGTGCAAAAAAGCCTCCTCACATTTGAAATAGTGGAATAACCAATTCAAAGAAAAAAAACTAATCTAAGTTCCTCAAAGCATGATCCAGCTGACTGAATTAACAGAGTGTATCATTAACTTCAGAGAATTTTATATGAGCTATCAGATTAGTGATTCTGCAACACAAGCACAAGGCCTCTATGGTTTCAAAATTCAATAGAAATACGCAGATCTGAACATCACAGTAGATTCATCATAATAGATCACAAAGTGTTCAGCAGCAATGCTGTAAACATTTTTTTTTAAATCTTCCCAAATAGAGCAAAATATTACAAAATTAAGATAGTAAAAGTCATGTTCTAAGAAATTCCAAAATAAAAATGCATTAATGAGTGCCAACCAGAATTTGGGATTCTGATGTAACTTGTAACTGTTTTGGCAGTGCTCCATCACTTTTCCTTCAATTTTACAGTCTTATTATATTTGTATAAAACATGGAAATATTTTTATGTCATATTTTCTAAAGAAGTGTTTCAGAGAGATGTTTTACAGAATACTACCACTGGATTTTGGGGAATTTTTTTTCATGGTATCCATACCATAACACGGTAAGGAAAGAGATATTTCCTAATCTATGAGTTAAAAATCTAAAATACATTTATAAAAGACTTTCTTTCTATAATGATGACAGACATTGAGATATTAGTATCTTAGAATTTATATATCACCTATGAACTACATGCACCCAAAAAATACTCATTATTATTATTAAAAGATGATTTTTAAAACTTAAGTGTATAAAACAGTATCTAGAAGAAATAGAGGAGGTACTAGAGGAAAAAAAAACAACAACCCAAAACCCCAAACACAGCAATTTCCCAAATTACTCTAACCTAATCACAGGGTTTGAGAGCTTAATGGGGTGCATAGACTAGTGCTTCCTGAACTGTACTGTGTATTTCTTTATAAAGCTGCATAGGAAGTGCTTGAGGAAATGCAATTTGCTTCTGAAGCGAAGCAGCACAGCAGTTCGAGTGTGTCTGCTCTCGAGCTAATGAGAACAATGCTAACTGGAAGAGAAGGACTCAGATGGGAGAGTTTCCCAACTCTTCTTACTCTGTTTTATATCCACACAAAGGATTAAAAATGTCATTTAGAGAGCCCAATGTAGGCCCAGCAAGATGGTCAGGGCTTGAAGGAGAGTGTCTGTTCAAAGAAGAGAGGTTAAGGGAACTGAGCTTGGAAAAAACACCTAATTGCATGCCTTCAACTCTAAAATGAAGCAGTTCTGAAAAGACAGTCAGACTCTTCTAAGGGATGCACAATGAAGGACAAAAGGCACAAGCTGCACAAGGGAAGTGAAGCACTCTTCGACATGAGAGCAGTGAATTCTCAGAACATAATGCACAGAGGGACAGTAAAGTCTCCATCCTTAGAGATTTTCAAAATTCAACTTGGTAAAACCTCTAGATGTCTGATCTAACTTAGAAATTAGCCTAACTTTGAGGTCGAGGTGGGACTGTATCACCTCCACAGCACCTTTCCAACCTGATTTTTTGGTGATCTGTGATGACTGAGGAGTTTAGATAGGCAATGTTTTCAAATATTATACAGGGACCAACATCTTGGTGGATATACCGCTACGATGCTGTGTAAGGAGTGAAAGATTAGGGACTTCGGTATTGATTTTAATTAAATTAAAGCTTTGATGTTCCATAACTGCAGAGTCTCTGAGATAAAAATACCCTTCAGAAAAGCCATTTGCTTTTTGACCTATATGTAGGTATGTATGTGTGTGTGTGTGTGTGTACACATATGGTAAAAATGCTACTTCTCTAACATTGTCAAAACTTCTTGCTTTCCTTGGTGAATTTTTGGGACAAATGAGAAAGAAACAGAAAGAAAAGAGATAAAATATGTTCCTCTGCCTAGGTTATCATTCCTCGGACAAATAATGCTCAAACAGGCTATAAGAACAGAAGGACTCAGAGCAGCCTCCACTACCACTGTCACAAGAATCACTTTTACTGCCTAAAGAAATATCTGAAGGCATTACAATAAAATTCTCTATATTACAGTGTGCCTGATCTAATGGGCAAAGGACAAACTCACTGATTCCATTCTATTCTTCCTAGAAGACCACGATATTTCTGCTGTTGGTTATAACTCAGGAATCATAAAAGGAGCATCACTATGATCTAAGTGATTAACCCAGACAGTAAAATTTCTAAAAAGCAGGCAGTAATTACTTCTGATGTCAACTCAGACAAGGAACATCATTTTATTTCACTGTTGCCCTCTTACATCATATATATATACCGCAAGAACACAGCTATAAAGGAGGTTACAGAAAATGTGTTCCAGAAACTAATGAAGTAAATATTACTTCCAAACTACCTCATGACTTCCTGAGTCTTATGTCACTGTGTTTTAATAATGCTATACAGCAGTTGAAAATAAACACTCGGTCTTGAAATATCTTTCCTACATTAAACTTAAATTTTAGTTGGGTAACTCTCATTCTGATTCATGCCATCCATCACCCTTCCTGACTATCTTTTCACCTCTGGCAACTGCTGACTATCTAAATCAAGGAGTTATCCAGATTTAGATAAATCAAACTTGTTAAACTTCTCATCCCACACAGACACTAAAGAAATCCTCAGCATACAATCCTCCTTCAGACCTTCCTCCATACTAGATATTAAATTTCAAACCCTGCCTCCACTCTTAGTTAATGGCTGACCCATGTAGCCTGCTTGGCCATAATGCCCCAGGGAAAAGGCTTGCCAGGCAGTGTAAGAGCACCAGCACACTCGGTGCTTGAGCTGGATTTGGCATCAGCAAACAGCTTGCAAAGTGAGTAAGGTGAGATTATCAAAGCTGTATTTTGATAGGAACCACTTAGATTGGATGAGAGAGTCAGAGAAAGACCAGCTGGGAAAGAGAAGCAGGGCTTAGCTAAGAGATTAGAGGGAAGATATGGACAGATGGAGAATGTGAACAGAAACTGAACTGAGACCCGAATTCATGATGTACAAAATGCAAGAAGTTCTGAAGCAGAGCCAAAAGTCAGGCTTCCTCTGCAGTCTCACACCAAGGGAGACATTTCAGGCTCTGCGTCAAAATTTCACAGAGATGTCTAAGCCACATCTTGTGATAGACTTACCCCTGTATTTGGAGTTTCTAAAGAGTTGACTTAGGCAGCACAGCACTAACCAAACTGGCTCCTGTTAATTCCTCTCTCATGTCTTCATTTTAAATGCAAGGACTGCAAGCACTTACCATGCCATCATGGATTCCACTCCCTGAGCTGAACATTGCAGCAGGTAAATTGCTTTTTTCACCAGAGTTTGACTCCTTCTTGGTAACAAAATTGGAAATTATTTGGAGAAATTGAACTGAGAAGATAAGCGCAAATGAAAAATTTGCTCTCTCCAAGTGAGATTGAGAACTGTTGACAGGATAGCTTCTGAAAATCTGAATTGGTGTCAGCAGAACCAACCTTGTCCTGTAAATAAGAAGTTTGTCTGCACTATTATGCCCATCTGCCAGCAGCCATTCATGTTAAAAGAATGCTGGAGAGACCAGAAAATAGTGGAAAGACTTCTTTATAATGACGTTTCAGAGAATTAAATGAAAGTTATTTTAAATTAATAATTTTTTATTATTTTTCTTTAATTGAGCTTTAGTACCTAGAAAACCATTTATAAACCTCACTTTAACTGAATCATAACTTTTGATGTACAGAATTGATAAAAGAAAACTAGTACATAATTAAGAAATCCACCGTTTTGAGAGGAAAAACAGGAAATAAGAACACAGAAGATTCAGGAGACAGGCTTTTTAAGAGACCATGGGACCAAAAGCAGTCTCATTCATGTACAACCTTATTGTAGTCATTTGAGAAATGAGTGAGATAAATAATATTCTAAAGTAAAACCATAAAATAACTGGATTAACTACTGTTCCCTTGGAATACTTCTGCCTGCAGAATATTATAGGAATATACAGTGACCAGATCAGGCGGCATTTTTCACCACCAATATCTAATATTAAACACGTTATTTCCAATCCTTCACACCTTAGCTAGGTAGACTACGTTGTGTCAGCCAAGGAAGACAAGAGACTTCCAGGCTGCAGAAGAGAAATGGAAAGAGAAAAGGAAAATAGGGAGTAAATGCCACTTCAGCCAAGGGATGGAAGGAACAAGACAGGGGCATTTAGGCTATTGGATTATGCCTGTCTCAGCTTCCTATCTTTTAAATGAAGACCGCATCACTGCAGTCACTCATATTATAGAAAGTGCCATGTATATCTGAGTGGTTTGTTTACTCACAAGTCTGTGGCAAATGCTCTGTTGATACAAATTAACACCAAAGATGTGCATGGTACAGTGTAAGAAGAGCCATGAACACTAAAGAAAGTTGTATTTAATTTTAGAATCCAATTTTTAAGCATAATTCTATTGCTCATAGTGCTCAAATATTCTTGGCTTGGAAAGGAAATCAGTCATGTAGGCTATCTATCCATTTATGTTATTCCCAATATTCAGATGTAACACACTTTCACTAAAATATATCAATTCTAAGTCATCTGTGCCATTGCAGTTATAAAGTTCATATCTACTAAATATCCCAGGCCACACATTGTGCCTCCACTGGATGTGAAGAGTGGTTAATATTTGTCGTATTTAAAATAATGTTTAACACAGTGAAAGACTCTTTTCTTGTCCAGCTCTGGTCTTCTTTCTAGATCAACAGAGCCAGATCCTTCAGACTTCTAACCAACATTGTCTAAATCTTTTATCCTTTCTCTTATGCTCAACTTTGAAACATCTCATCCTCTCTAACTCTTCAGTGGTGCTGAGCTAAACTGCATTTAGTATTGAAGCTGAAGTCTCACCAGCCACTGATCAGGGTAGAACCACTGCAACATGTATCCTACACAGGCACCAGCCGTCAGTATTTCCCAAGAACACCAATACCTTTCATGCAAGCACTTGATATTTTTAAGCCATATTAAGTCTGAACATTTGCTGCTACACTGGGCCATTATCACTACTGCTATTGCCTAATCAGCAATATTCCTTTTTTGTTTTGGGTTTTTTTTCTCTTCAGTACCTGTAGCGTCTGTATCATTATTGAAATTTTGGAACATTGCTCTGAATTGCAATTCTGCTTTCCTAAGTAATTGTGTCCTATATCAATCTAAAAATGCTATATGAGTCATTTCTTCATACTTTAAATTGCAATTGAATTATTAAAGAGTAAAGACTAGGAAAAGACCGTTTGATACACTTAAAACTGCTTTCCTGTATGACAGTGACCATTTTGACCTAAGATATTCAGTTCCAGCTGGCAGATGGAAAAAAAATTCCATTTAAAAATCATCATTGAAAAAAATTAGCTTAGCAATAGTGTTCTGTTGGAGTAAGAATGTAAAGAAGTGCAGTAGAAGAGATTATGTTTCTTAATATTTTATAATAAAATTTGATCTTACAGGAATAATGTGCAAAACCATATGTCTATCTTAATAAATTATTTTTAATATGCAATCACTGTCTCAGAAAGCAATGCCTGGTTAGAAGGATTTTGAGCATCAGAACCAAAGTAAAGTTAGTTCTAACATAGGCAAGCCTTATTAATTTAAAAGCAAACAAACAAACAAGCAAACAAACAAACAAACAAACTGTTAGATGCTATTAGCCCACATCGCATTTTGAAACACTTGAGCATAAGATGATCTGGTCCAGCCACTATTTCTACAGATAAGAAGCAAACCTTCAGAGTTCTGGTGTACAATTATGAAGCTAATAACGCTGTGAAGAGTATTACAAACATACACAGACCTAGCTCAAAGATTACCTACTGTCATGTTATCCTTTCATTATTTTTAATTTTTTGGAGTGATTATATGGGGTATATCTAGCTCTGCAAATATTTTTCATATTTTTCCTAAGGGAATTATGTAAAGTTCTGAAATTTTTAGTATCTCATATGCTAAAAATAAATTAGGGATAAGTATATCCCTGGAGAAAGTATGCCCAGGCATCAGAATTTGATGGAGATAGAGCCTTTAAATTCTAAAGAATTGATTGCACAGAATAATTATCTCAATACTGGCACACCCTGAAATTTTTCTAAAAACAAACAACACCCTCCAAAAAGCAGAAAACTTTTAATGTACTGATGTGGGTTAAAGGAGCATCCTAGAGGCCTCACATGCAGAGGAAGCATAACCATTTACACTGTGGAGAATGAACAGGTATACAGAACAGCTTTTTAGAGTTCTGAATATTTTGTTGTACTTTATTACATCTGATAATAATTTTTAGATGTATTGCGGTTCTAGGGTATGGTTTTTCTAGCAGTCTTCATACAGGTCATATGAGCTATCATGGGGTTTTACCAGTCTTGGATCACTATCAAGAAACATTTAATCACATCTGGCTGATCAAGACAACATTTTACAAACTTAAAAGTATTTTAATAAAATTATGAGGAAAAGTGTTGGAATTAAGGCTTACATTTTTTTATGAGGTGGAACACTTTGAGGGGAACAAACTGGTTTTCATTAGTTAGTGAACATTGCTACAGTTTGCAGGGAGGTTTCACAAATTAGCTTCTTCAAGAGAAAACTCAACAGGAAGCTCTGTCCTAAGTGTATCTCAAACAGGCTCAAATCCCAGTAAGGAAAACTAGTGCAAACCAACGACGGGCTCCTTTTGAACAACAACACAGTACACTTGCAGATAATTTACATCAGCTGATTTGATCTGTTGTTCAGCTTTTACTGCACCAAACAACTTGCTCATAAAGCAGAGACATTATAGACATTGTTCCTCTGATTTTATAAACAATGTTCTTCTGCTCCTTTTGGAGAACCTACATTCATTTTCTCAGTATAGCTTTCAGAGCTTCAGTCAAAGATGCTCATAAAACTGTAGACAGATTAAAGTGCAAGAAGCCAGAATTATCAGCAGAACATGGGAAAGAAATCCTCTTTTGATTTCAGTCAGACACTTACACTGGTAGAACTTTTACCCTCCTATTCACACTAACTACAGTAATCCGTGGCTTGAGAGGAGATGAAGATCTGAAGCAAAACAGAGCTGAAGTAGGCCAAAGTTTGCTCATGGGTATGTGCCTCTCTGTCTTTCTTCTGTTCCTGCTTGGTTCCACTGTATAAATTTATACGCTATATTTATTACTTTAAAACAAGGAACGTGATATTTACGTCTTTTCACACCAAACATTCCAAGTATTCTTAAAATGGATAACCACAATAACCAAGTCATCCAGAAATGAATATAAAGATATTACTGTACCTCTATTTTCCTTTGTCTTTATGGAAGATAAAAGACTGAGGGATGGGATTTGTGCCCAGGGATGGTTTTCTTAACGTCTGTATAAGAGCTGGCTTAAGAGGAAGATGGATTAACTGACAGCAGGTGAGGAAAGGCCCAAGTGACATAAAACCAAGGCTCTTTGTCAACTTTGCCGTAAGTCTCATGCTTTATAAAACATTGTAAAGGAAAAAGAGTGAACACTATAATAATTTTCTATTATGCATGAATATCTCTTGGTTGAGTAGAGAAGGTGTGAAACCAACTAATACAAAAGTATCAGGCAGAAAAGACTGACCCAGTTAAATGTGCTTTAGAAAATAATGTTTATATGACATGTTATCCAAATGTGGAATAGTCTGTCTCTTTGGAAGACCTGACAGATGGAAAAAAGATGCCTCATTTGAGTCATATAAACATTATTCCAAAGTATTTCAAATACTTCACAGGAAACAGTACCTTGAAATGTTAATAGGACTCTAAATGGCAAATAGTTCAGACTACTAGTGGAAAAAAATAATCTTAAATCTAGCTAAAACCACATGGTTAAAGGAAAAGATAGATAAGTCCTATTTTATTATTTACGGGGATAAGATTGTTGTGAATTGTTTCTAGATGTGAGTGAGATTGTCTTTTTAACTCAGTTCCCAGCGAATTTGTTTGCAGCACACAAAAAAAACATGTGACAATATTCAAGCACAAAAGGAAATTGGGGGGAACATCTACACCTTCTCTGGACTGATGCCCTGAATTCAATCTCAAGATAAGACTTCCTGTCCATAAGCAATGAAGCAGCATTATTCAGGGGTGGTGACTTAGCCTGTTGCTAAATGTATTAACACACTGTCAGACATTCCCGCACGTGCAGTTCACAAACTGCATGAAAGCCATTTGAATTATGCAAACCAGACTTCTCCCAGATCATTCCTTAGGACTGGTTTATGCACCCTCAAAATGAATGACCAGTTGCCACCAGTGTCTGGAGAATTTTCACTAAACCACAGCCTAGCGATGTCATTTAGAAGCAAAGCTTCTAAAAGATGGTTCTTCACTCAACACCCGTCTGTATATAGCAGCTGTTTCTGCAAAAGGTAATTCCTCCTTTATATGGAAATACAGTTTTTTACAGAAATCAAAATGTTACTCCCTTTTTCTGAGCTGAATCATAGAACTAAAATTGAAAATTAAAGCCACTGAATTAAGTCTTTTGTGGTACAATCATGTGACCACCTATGTCTCACACCAAAAACCACTTCTGAATATTTAACAGTAACTATAAAAATTATAACAAGGTACCAATTCCTTTTAGCTGGAATTAAGCTCAGATAACAAGAAACCAAGGGAAACAGCTATATCTTGTACTCCAACAGTAGAAGAATTATGTTACCTGACATTCTGGCACGACATAAAGAAATTAACCTACTCCCTGCTTCTGAAGAACGTAAGCAAACAGAAATATCCACCTTCAAACAAGGTAATTATCCCTACCTTCTTCTCTCTATTCATTACCCAGGGAGAACATTCCTTGCTTAACCACAAGTCTGGTGACCAGCTTAGTCCTGAATAAACAAGCAAAACACCATGGATATGATAGATGGAAAGCTTTAATGCTACTGGGAACAAGTACCTTGTTTTCCTTTTTCAGTGCTCAGATGCATAGCATGTCTGTCACTGCAAAGGTCAGTTGTGGATGCCCCAACTCCCTGGAAACATTTAACGCCGGGTGGGATGAGGATTGGAGCAACTTGGTGTAGTGAAAGGTGTCCCTGCCTGTGGCAGGGAAAGTTGGAACTAGATGAAATTTAAAGTCCCTTCTGACTCATACCATTCTATGATTCTGTGAAATCATGAAGTCTTAACCTTCTAGTTTGAAAGTTGAAAACTTCAGAATACCATAGAAGATGATACACATTAATGTGTTTATAAAGCCATCTGAAAAAAATTCCACTCTTAAAATCAGTATAACTCTGCCCTTAATATAGTAATAAAAGAAATCTTGCATTTCTTACCTAAATAAAGACACATTTAGGGGGATTTTGCTTGAAATAATTACTTTTTCTTTCACGACATTATGAAAATTTGATTTATTTTTGCCTTACGAGTATGGTAAATCACACCAGATAAAATGTCAAGAAAGTCTCTCTTAATAAACATATTGATAGGATTTACTCTAAGTGTTAAAGCTTAAATGTACAGTTTCTACCCTAAAGCTGACAGGCTGTTGACAGATGTGTCTTTGCATTAGTTTCATGAATACGAACATTTCTGCTGAGTCTGTGCATTGCTTAGCTGTAGATGTTTTATGTGTGTGACAGGTCATGTGCAAGATCTTCTGCAGTTTGCCTCAGTTTAGCTGAACAGGCATTTTGCATCCAAAGGCAAAAGGAAGACAACTTCCATCTTTGATTACACACATGCAATCTGTACAAGTGCCAAAGATGACTGTGACTGGCATGTGACTTGATTCTGTGGTGCAGTGGTGCAAAGTTATTTCTTTATTTCATCAGACAGGTACTCACAATTTTTTTGTTGCTGCTGAATGGATAAATTTCAATCTTCACTTCCAGACTCTATTGACAGTTCCTGGTGCTCTCATGGAAACCACTCCTATGGCTATTCACTCCATTGAACCCTACCATGCTGGACTACTGGACAGTCTAATAAAATCAGTGCTGGGGAGTTCACTGCCACAGGGAGCTCAAGAGACACAAAGCTCACAAAATGGCAAAATTAGGTATCTTTGCAAAATGTCAATTCCAACGGGTGGCTTTCATGACTTTTTTTGGTGCTGACAAGCTACAATTCCTATTTTTTTCTTGATTCAGCTACACATGGTTACTAATATGTATCACAGAAATGGACAGCACATAAGAACTGCAAAAGGGAACACAGTGGCAAGCAATACTTTTTCTTTGGATGAATAGGAAGCCATCATCTATGTTCATTCCAGTGTTCACATAGAGACAATGACTATGACAGACATGCAAGTGAAAATGTAATACAACCACATAGCTTCTTGTCTGAAAATTACATGTGCCACCACTGAAAGCAATGTTATCTGGATTTTTTTATTATGTGATTAGCTACCAGGTTACTTTCCAGCCTTTCACTTATACTAGATTAGATAAAACATTGCAATAATTTCTTTTACAAGCTGCATCAAAGAAGAAAATTATATTTAAAGCAACAGATCTAAGACATAGAGAGATAATTTAATCATCTTAGTCACAGACTCCATAATATCTTTCCCTGAAATGTTGTAAAAAAACCATTTTCCATTGGAAGAAGTACATGAATGATGGCAGGGCACTGTCTGAAGGACATTTCATTGTAAATCTTAGAAAGAGATCAATTTTATTCTTACTCTTTTAGTCCCACCAATTGTGTAAGGATTAAATTTTTTGTTCAATTGTCATGAAAAAAAAGCCTGTGAATCGTATACATGAACACACGTTTTTCACCTGCAATGTTTATGAATGCAGACAAAGATATAACCCTGATTCGTGAACTATTAAAAAAGTGATGGGATATTCATCCATGCAAAAAATATTCATATAGACATTCAATTTCCCTAAGGTAGCGAAAGATCAATCTTTCATTTCCATTTTACTCTTTTATGTTTAGCTCTACTAAATTCTCTTTTCCAGAGTGAGCTGTTTTGTAAGTTTTTCTGTACTGAACTTCACTCTTTTGAATGACACAACTGACCCCTTCTACCTTTCCATTTTTATAACTAGGAAATTAGGAAGTCTCCAGTCAGGAGGCACAAAACTGTACACAGAGAATTAATAAAGACTTTAGCTGTTGTGGGCACTGTACACACACAGAATGAATAAAAACAGTCCCAGTGCCAAAAATATTTCAAAGTTAAGGTAGCATCTTACTTTCACACTTAGAAGGATAATCTAAAAGCAATCCTGTATTTAAACTTAAGCATGGGGCTCTAACACTCTAACAAAAAAGATGTACAGTTGGAAAAATGTTAACAAGGATTACACTTTGCCAACAATGACACTGTGTGTATGCTTTCAGAGAACTTTTGAATGTGATAAAGTGTACAAAAGAAATCACTGTCCAGTCTTTCCTCTGCTTCAAGATGATACAGCCCTAAACCCATGGTATAAACAAATGGACAGGCTGGAGGGAATACTGTAAGTCTTGTGGAAACCAGATAATTTAGATCTTGTACTGTAGAAGACTCCTTTATAACTGGACTGAGTAATTGAGAACTGAAACTGATACAGAAACTGCAAAAGTAATTTATGCCCCTATTTCCAAATGCTGATGAGGTTATCGATTACATTCTACAAGGATCACTGTAAATATTTTTTTTGTTGTTGGTCATGTGCCTTTTCCTCCTTTAAACTTCATGTACCTGATCTCAGCATAAGCTAACTGAACCACAGACATATAATTAACAAAACTCTATCAGAGAATATAACAAGTGTGATGCTTAACATAGGATCAAAGCTGAAGTCAGCCATTATGGTCATGGGAGGCTTACAGAGCAGCTTCCTCACCCTCTGCTGCATGGCCGAGTTAGTGCAGTTCACTTTATATTCATGGATGTTTTTTAATTTCCTTGACTACTTGCATCCTACCTTCCATAAAATGTCCCACTCATTTATTTAGGCTGTAACTACTTTGAGACATGGGCTATTTGCTGCCTGATAGCTGCACACTAGTGAAAACCATATAGCTCATGGCTGTTTGGGTTTAAGGCAAAACTGTGAAGAATATGTTGGTAAAAAAAGAAACAATGGTGTACAAGCTCTTTGTTTTCATGTCTCATTAAAGAATAATGTGTGTGTTCAAACTCTACTGTAAAGGTGTTTAAACAATGAGCTGTTTATAGAATTTATCATCCATCATAGAAGGATACAATTTATATCAAATATAAATGTATCTGTGAATATGTGAACTGAATAATTTGTTCTCAGAAACAGTTTTACCATACTTTTACAATTATATAATATTTTACAATATTATACCTACTCTCCAATATTAAGTAGAACCCAACACTTTCTTACAATCCATGAGCGATGTTCTTCAAGATGCTGCTCCAAATCCTCTACAGGAAACTTTAGTGCTTGTGCTGGTTTCCCCCACTGTGCTTATCCTGCATTAGCGAATGATGTTTATATGGAGTGCCAATGCCATAAGTACAGCTTTCTCTTCAAACTTCCAAGTACTGTTTTCCAAGCAGTAACAGCATGGGAAGCATTTAATGCTGCACAAGTAAGTGAAGCTGCAGGAACTACTTACAGTGGGAGACTTGGAGGGTATAACCAGATAATTCTGCATTTGAAAGCCACCACAAATTATCAGACAGAGAGAATAAACCCTCTTTATCCTATCCAGTCTTTACTAATCACTCGTATTCACAGATAACTGAACATAAAAGATAAATATTGCTGAAGAACTTGAATGGCAACTCTTCCAGATTCCTGACAAGTAAGATACTGATGCATCAACTGACAGAAGGGAATGGTCTCAGATAAAAGGACAGCCAAGAACACATCATATTATAAAGGTACTTTTTTTGCCAAGACTTATTCCTCTTATTCACAAATAGCTATCTCATTCCCAAATACGAAATCTTACTTCTCAAGGAAAAGAAATACCGCAGAAATGAAAATTTTGATTCTAATGATGTCAGCCTCCTCTGACCACTATAGGAAACAGTCCTCAAAACTCGCATAAATTCCTGATAATCCTCCTTATCCAAAACAAACAATTTAAAAGTGGATTTGTGATATGAGACCTTTTGGTCTCGGAAAGATAAAAGATGTACACACTAGGACACAAGATTATCCACAGAATCACAAAAGGCCAGGAAACCTCATGAGGGTCAAAAAGGACAGCGAACTAAGGCAATTATAAATCTGGTATTATCTGCCTCTCAGAAGGCATATGCAGTAATTTCAAGGTAAATGCACTACAGACTGTGCCACAAGAGCTGGGTGTTTTGTGATTAGAAAGGAAATGCTTTCAGTTTTCTGAAGAATTGTCAGTAACCTCTACACTGGCAATGAATTGCCATATAAAACATAAAGTGCCATCCAAATTCTGAAAATGAACTGGTTGTATTACTTCCTGAATATTAGTGAGACTGTAAGATGGACTTCTCTGTTTCCAGGCAAAGCAGTGAAGGAAATAGCCATTGCTTTAGACAGCAGATATTCCTCTGAACTTTTCAGCAAGGTAGGCAAAAAGACTACATATACAAGTATTGGAAATGAGTGCATCTGTCCTCATGCTGTACTGATAGCTGTAGAATTGCATATTAAAAAAAAAAAAAGCAAGCAAATACTTCTTACCATAAAACCCTCAGTGTACTGAAACTGAGCTCTGGAACTGTCTTCTGCTGTGGGACTCAGGGGCTTAGGATCAGACATAGAACGTTGCATCATCTTTGCTGCCTTTGGGCTTGATGGAGGAACCTTGGCCATGTCAGCATGCAGCATCTTCTGAGGGCTGATGTCATCAGTCATGGGTTTTTCATAAGGTACAAATGCTGACTCTATAACTTTGCTTGGTGAAACGGGTGAAATGGGTGAATAGAGAACTTTGGGAGATTTGGGAGGGGAAGGGACTACCTGTAATGTCGAGTCTGGACGAAGGTGGGATGAGTATCCTATCTCTAACGGTGTTGGACGTTTTTTATCTTTCTGAGGAGATGAAGCTGACAGATACTGGGGACTTTGAGTGTCTGACTCTGTCTCTGTTTGACATCCCAGACTTTCTCCTTTATATGTCTTTTCTGGAGCTGAAATATGCTTTATGATTTCAACCTTAGCATCCCATCGGGCCCTGATTGAAGGTGTTCTTATTGTTCCTACAGGTTCTGTTTGCACAGAAATCTCTGCCACTGTCTGAACTGCAATACTAGATACCTTGGAGAATGGTTTAGCTTTGTCTGCCTCAGTGGTGCTCTCACTGTATTTCCCTACACGAGGCTTCCTTCTGGATCTGCTGGAAAGATCCCATTCATCTTGATCTTCATCATCTGTCTGAACACTTGTGTCAACACTCTTCTTAGCTCTCCGTCTCCTGTTGGTGTAACCTCTTTCTGCTCCATCTTCATCATCAGTTTGCACTCCACTGTCCACTATTTTTTTGAAGCACCGAGGCTCTTCTTCCAGGGTCTCCTCAAACTCCTCGTAGGGACCACGTAATTTTGGCATAGAACTTCTCTTTTTCAATTGCTTCTCCTCTCTAACATCAATATCCTTAAGAGACATTTCTGAAACCGAGCTTAGGATACCAGACCTGGGTATGTATTGAGTAATGCCATCAGACTGAACCGTATACCACGCTTGGCTTTGTGGAATTTCAATACCCAGCACTCCTGAAGCTGTAGTGGTTGTGTCATCGGTAGGCCAAAATTGGCCATTTTCTGTGGTTGCATACTGTCCTTCCAAAAGTGTTTGATCTGTGGTAGTTTGTGGCGAGCCAGTTCCTGAAGGGTCATAACCATACTGATATATTTGACGAAGTTTTTGCTCCTCTAACTGTTGGTGGAGCTGTTGTTGAAGTTGTTGGAATTGTTCGAGCTGCAACTGCTGCTGGGCTAATGTCTCTTGTCTCATCATAAACTGAGCTTGTCGTTCCTCCTCCTGCTGAAATAAGAGATGATGTTTCATGGATTGCAACTCCTCAAGCTTTTTTTGCACCATGAACTTTTCTTGTTCCCTAAATCTTTGAATTTCCTGACGTTCCCATTCCAGCTCTTCTGCAAAGCGCTGCTGCTTAATTTTCTCAAGCTCAAGAAGCTCCCGTTCCAAATCAAGCTGCTGCTGTTTGCCTTCTTCAGGGGCAATGAGAAGTGCAACCTCATCATCAATTACGTCTGTATAAACTTCAGATGCTGTAGTTAAAGCAGGTATCAAGCTGGTTGGCTCAGTAGTAATTGTTTCTACAGTATGAGGTGGTAACCCTGTCTCCATACCAATGGCAGTAATTGCATTATCTTTTTCAGCTGCCACAGTTGTCAAGAAACTGTATGATCTTGGGAGTGGTTGAGTCTGTTGCAAAGTTGATAAAGACGGTACTGAGTCAATTGTTTGGAGAGTAGGTAAATCTCTGACACTTGTACTGAAAATAGAACCGGGTTGTGTGGTGATGGCAAATGTGGATGGGATTGGAGTTGCTACTGAAGAATAAACAACACCATTGGATGATCTTAAAACACTTCCAATGCCAAACTGGGAACTCACAGATGACACCATTCTTGCTTGGGAATACTGTGGTGTACTGAGCCCGAGGCCAGAAATCTGCCGAGTCTCTGGATATGGACCTGTAGTCTTGCTTGAGTAATCCATAACCTCACCTGAAATTACAGGGCAAAGTTACAGTCCAGTCCCACAAAAGAATGCTGCTTTGCGGATTCTGAAAGTCATCCCATCTTGATGAAATAAATGGGAAGGGGAAACTGCATGCAAATCTTCAGGTTAATGACATACTTTAGATGTGAAGGAAACAGCATTTCTGAACATGCAGGCACATGCAGGCACCTCTGTGCAAACACATACGTAAAATGAAGAAATGAAAAACACGTGTAATCCGGAATAATTTGTCACACTGTCCAAAAGAAAACAAAACAACAGAAGGAGGGGAAAAAACAATAAAAAAATTATCCTGAAATGAGGTGAGGAACATCAAAATTATATTTCAAAGAAAGATCTGCTGCTGTGTCATACTGACCTGTAGTTACTCTTCCAGAAGTAAGATCTACTGCTGTATCAGTTGCCCCAGCTCGATAATCAAAGCTATTCTTGCTTTTGTATGCAAATAGTCCAGCTTCTGATAAATTTGTGTCAGACATAGATGGTTTCATACCTCCAATTCCTCGGTAGCCATATGACCCTGAACGATCATACTGATAATGGTCATCCCTGTAGCCAAAACGATCTTCAGGAAGTGTAGTAGAAGGCTGCTGTGCTGTACAACTCCTACCAAACGGCAATTTATAAACCATATCACAGCAGACAGCTCTTCTCCCTGCAGTCAGATCTACAGGCTTTTCATCATCTTCTATTACTGTTGTGATACCTGAAGTAGTTTCATCCATTGTTACTACTGTTCTGTGGGATTTTGTAGTGCTAAGGTCAACCGCTCCACTCTCTGCTGGCTCCTGAGAAGTGGAGAGATCAGTCCAACCATTTGTAACACCAACAGGTGGCACAGTAACAGGCTTTGTAGTAGCCCATGTCACTGCCTGTGTTGCAGTACCTAGGGATAAATTTATTGGCACTTCCTCTCTACCTACAGAGAAGGCCTGGCTGCCCGTTACTCTGTACGCAGGCTCAAAATGTTTTGATGTTGTTAGCTGAAGTGGCATTGTCATCGCGTGTCCCAGATCCACAAGGCTGTCTGTGCTGGTGGTGTAGCTCACAGTGGCAGTGCAGGTCATCACAGTTACTGTCTCAGTGACTACAGGCAGAGAAGTATCAGCAACACATGCAGCGCTTAGATTTATTATGGATGGCTGGACAGTACTTACTGGCCGTCCACCTGTGTCACTTGCTGGCATTTGCCTTCTTACATCCATAGGAACAGCAGAGAGATCCATACAGCTGTCTCTCATTTCAATGTCCATCTTAGTTAAAGTGCGAAGATCTATGACATCCCCCAAAGGATGGAATCTTCCATTCTCTCTGTATCTGGGTTGATCTACAATATGTAGCGGCTCTGGAGGTATAGTAATAGCAACACTACCTAAACCATAACCAGGCACTGGACCCTTAACCACAGACACTGTAGTTTTGGTTATGTCTGTTGTTACTACTTCTGATTTTGAACCTGGTATTTTTTCAAAAGTTGATTGTGTTGTCACAGGAATAGCTTGCAGTGCACCTGAAATATACATACTTTGACCTGCCATACTTTGAATATCCATAGTTTTCATGGATGTAGTAAAAACTGGTTGCATAGGCTGGGGAATCTGTTCTTTAGAAGGTGCTTCTAAAGGCCAGCTGGTAACAGCCTGGCTAGTTATAGCTTCAGTGGGAGTTCCAGGCTCAGATGGCAACGTGATGACAACGTAGGTTTCCTGTGAGGGCTTTGCCAACCTTGGTGAAGATTTGTTAGAGTGTGGAGACAAAGGGGAAGTGGGAGATGGTATTTTGTATTCAGCTGTGGAGACTAAATTCAGAGTCATACTTGAAGTCAATGACAAACTTACTGGTTTTGGCTGTGGTTCTGCTGGCTTATGAACAGCTATTGGGAGCGGAGGAACTGCCGGTTTAGGAGCAATTGGAGGTTTAGTTACTTCAGGGGGCCTGTGACTGAAAACAAGCCCTGCTGGAATGGAGGATGGTTTGGGTGGTACAGGAGGTGGTGTTGGGGTGTATGTTTTTGTGACAGGTACCACATGATTCTTTAATACGGCTGTGGACTCTAGTGTTGGAACAGTTGTGACTGGAGGTATCACTATGGGAGCTGTTGCTGCTGGAGTCTTAATCTGTGACTTCTTTTTGGGATAAATGGCTGGCTTGGGTAAAATAGGTGGAGGTGGTAATGGTGGTGGAGGAGGTGGTGGAGGAGGAGGAGTTGGGGGTGGAGAAGGACGTGCAGGAGAATCCAAAGAAGAGCTTCTAAAAAGAGAGAATACTTTGGCTGAAACAGCAGGAGCTGAGGAAGGCACAGAGACCATGCTGGTCTTACTTACAACACTGTGAGTGAGTACAGAAGATGTTTCTGATGCAGGCTCTGTAACCGGTACTGGTGCTATACATATAGGTGGTTGCTCAGATGCAGCATTAGTCAAATCAATCCTTGTAATATCAACACCCAATTCTTTGTGTGGCTCTTCATGATGAATTTTGACACTGCCAGCCTCTACTGTACTTTTAATTTTTCTAGCTGCTTCCTTCTCTGCTTTGGCAATATCAATGGTAAAGGTATCAGCTGCATATTCCTTGGATTTTGTAACCGTAGTTGCCACTACTAAAGGTACAGTTTCAGGCAAACAAACTGCAGTTTGCTCCACACTCTCTGTATCTGATTCTATAGATGGTTTTTTAGTGGCTCCGGCAATAGATTCATAAGGCATGCTCACTTCAGAGTACTCTTTTGCAGATGTTAAGGGAACCTGTGTTACTACCCTGACACCTTCAGAATCTGCTGGTTTACTTACACCATCTACTGGACCTACAAAACCTGTGGTTGAGCTATCTATAGGTGAGGAACTATCTGTGGTACAAACTGAAGATGTAGATGATGTTAAGGAAGCTGTATCAGAAGGTAAAACTGATGCAGCACCCTCTGATGTCTCAGAGTATGTCAATATTGATGTTTCATGAGAAATTATTTCTTGAATTTCTCTGGCATAGTCTGTTAAGTATTCATCTTCAATTTCCTCTGCTGTAAAATGCTGTGTTATTTTAACATCTGGAATAGAAAGTGCTGTGCTACTGACAGGTGATACATCTGAGATTGCTGAAGTAGTGCTTGATGTTAAAGATGTACTATCCATTATTTCTCCACCACCACATACCTTTGTATCAGATGTGGGAATGAAATCTGAAGTTGGTTGTGTTGGACTAGACCCTGGGGTTAGCTGCATTTTCTGTCTTTTCATAAGCTCTTCATAAGCAGCTTCTGCATCTAACAAATGTTTTTCCTCAATGGTGGAAGTCACTGTGCTGTCTAATACAACTATTTCATGACTTTCTGGGATAATGTAAGAACTAGAAACAATATCTTCTTGAGGCACAATAGTATGTAAAGTCTCAATACTATAGTAGTCCTTCTCTAGATCACTAATTTTCTGTGGTTCGTCATAGACCTGTTCTGAAGCTCTTGTTATTTTCTCTTTTCCTCTCTGTTGTATATATTCACTGCTCTCATCTTGCCTCATAACAAGATTAGTATCAATAGTTCCACTGTAAGTATCCTCTACTAAAGATTCATAAATATAATCCTCTATTAGCATTCCACCATACAAAGATTCTTTTTCAAATACTTCATCTTTTTCATTTGAAATTTGAAATGATTTGGACTTATGCATCATCTCCTCATATACCTCTTCAGCACTTTTCAACATCTTTTGACCACTCTCTTCTTTTGGGAGTCCAGTTGGTTGTTCATCTGTTGGTGAGTATAGTGAGACAGCAGTAGGCAATTTGTAAACTTTTTGTACTTCTATTATTTTTTCTGGGCTGATTTCAAAACCTTCGGGTTCTGACTCAATGCTGGGTGAATATTCAGAACAAGAAGATCTGTGTAGCTCTTCCATTTCTGCAGCCTGTCGTAATTCTTCTGTTGGAGATGCATCTTCAATGGGGGAAAGATTACTTGGTGGAGTCTTTGGACGTTCCCTTCTTCTCTGGGCTCTTAGTTCATCCTTGTCCTTTTTAGATTTTTTGCTAGAACTTTTTCTTTGTTGCTGTTCTAATTCACGTTGTTTCTCTTGTTCCTTTAGCAGTTCTTCCTCTTCCCGTAGTTCTTCTTCTTCTGAAGAATCTTCAATAGTGGGAAGAAGAGGACCATGTGTCCGATGCCTTGCTTTGCGCTGTTGTTTGCTCTCGCCTCCCAGTTTTTTGTGACTAGGACTACTGTCACTGTCTTCGTCAAGTGATGACACTGAAGTAGGAGATGTACCTGGTGTGAAACTAGAAGCATGTAAACTAGAAGATCCTTCTCCTCTAGATCTATCTTCTGGTGAATCTGTAAGACTCTCCATCTCTAGCTCAGGCTCTTCATCAAAATATAAAATACCTTTCTGTTGTTCAGATACTTCAGAATATTTGTTTGTTATTGTACTATTTAATTCTATTGTTTTGAAACGTCGAAGGCCTCCTCCTCCAGATATTGCAAGTTCTTCACTGTCTTGACTTTTACTTTCCCTGTATTTTGGCTCTGGGCTTTCATCAAAAGTCTCATCATCGTCATCATGCCATGAATGTCTTCTTCCTGCATCTTCATCATAGCCTGCACTACTTTTCCGTGCCATTCTTCTGTGTTTTGCAGCTGTTCCTTTGGCTTTGCTTTTCACTTCTTCTTTCTTTTGGCTTTCAGCTGCACTGATCTCTTTGAGTTGATTTCTAATGAATTCATCATCTTCAGAACCTGAAGCGTCTTCATCAGCACTCATCTCTATAATCTGTTTTCTAATGAAGTCTTCCTCATCACCTGATCCCTGGCTGTCACCTCGTTTGTACTCATCACTGCTTGAAGAACCAACACTAGTCCTTCTTTTTCTCCTTGGGACAGGTGAGTTTTCACTCTCACTGCTGTCTTCCACAGAGTCATAGCGTTGTTGTCTTCTTGCTGCTATGTCATCTCCTTCATGTTCTTCCTTGTAGTCTGCCTGGGAGGAAGCAGCTCCCTTGCCCTCTTCTACAATGGTTCCTTCACTTTCTTTGGTAGCTTTTAAGTCTTCCTCATCTGAACTGTAAGATTCTGGAGTGACTGGCAAAGGCTTTGTTTTAAGTTGATCCTTTGTCTGTTCACCATATGTTTCAGAAAGCTCTTTGCTTTTTGCAGATTTTTCATCAGAAAGAGTGCTTGCCTGAGCTTCTAAAATTGAGAGTACAGTACTTTCCAATTTAGCTAGATCTGAGGGGCTTGGTGGACTCTCTTGTGGAATAGTGTCTTTTTTATTAGATTCTTTGAGTAAATCCTTTTCATCAGTGGGGATATGGCTTGGAATTTCACCAAGTGAACTTGATATCCCGTCAGAAGAATACCCGGTGTCACTCAAACCTTGTGGACTTTTCTGTTGCTGAGAGCTTGATGTGTCTGATTTGTCATCCTCCTTTTCCTAAAAAAATAAATACATAACGCGTGTGTATATATTTATATATAAATTCTTAATGTCTCCTGGCAATTAAAAACATGTGAGCTTTTTTTTCCTAAAGGATGAGTTCATGCCTCAGATGAAGCGTGAACACTAATTTTGCTATTCAAAGCTATTAGAATAATACAAAAAAAGTTCCTCGAGTTTTGATTTTTTGCATTGAATCTAACTAAGCTTTGCATGGCTGTCCACACTGGCAACTGATTTTACTAGTTTCAAGATGAACCTTTAATTTTCAATATAAAATTTAATTGTTTTAAGAATACTTAGTAATGATAAACTGCCATTTGTTCACACATGCATGGAATAAGTTGCCTGGGGGTTTATTCATATGAAGATTTTATTTACTATGTTTCAAAGCTGTCTACATGGTTTTTGATACACAGTAATATAGCTTGACAAATATCTGCAGAATTTCTGGAGTCTGCTCCTTTCTTTGCCCATTCAACATTTTATAATTGTCTAGAAATTTGTCAATCTTCTCAAATTTTGCACTCATGGTTTAATTTTGTTGATTGAAGTATTACACATTGCAACATGCAACAGAATACATAGAGTACTGAAGCACGATTTAGTGACATTTGGAATGTCCCCACATATTGGAATGTCCCTGACAGCTGGGCACTGTACAAATATTTTCTGAGTAGCTCATAAAAAAGAAGTTTCTCGGTAAATCGGTAGTGCAGAGTAAGCTGCTGATAGGGAAGTGTAATTTCAGGGAGGAAAGCGCTATGGTCAGCCATTGATTAAAGGAACCAACAATGCAGGCATTCCTGACTGAGCATCAGAACCAACGTTTTCTTTCTCATCCCTAACTAAACACCCTTAGTCATCCCAGCTTCCAGATCTTTCTACGCCATTCTGACTGACAAGCATCTCTATGTCCTTCTATAAATACCAAAAATACCAAAAATATCCTACAGCAAGTATTTCCGCACCAGTTTCTCTCCTGCTTCTCGCATCCATGAAATGCTCAGTACTTAGTGAAAGTACCTCATTGCTCAGCTAAAAAACAGTTCACTCTAAAATACAGGTCCCCTTAGCTCTACTCTGGGCTGACGGTTCTAGGAAGTGTCCCCACATTCACTTGCAATTTGAGAACAAGCATCCCAAAGTCTCATTATTTTAATAATATGATCTTTATTTTTGTTAGGGCTCTCAATAATAGTGGTAGGCAGTATTTAGCAGCTTTGCTAATCTAAGTCAGTGATTTCTGAAGTACAGCAAACCATTTATTTAAAGGTTTAATTTACCAACTTCATTGGCAACATGATTATTTGAAAAGTAGTTAAAAATACTGTGGAATAAATATACTAGGAAAATTATCATGAATGTTAATTATAATTTAAAATTACATTAACAGTCATGTTAAGTTGCTATCTACAAGTATTTTCAAAGTTTATTCACACTAAAGTTGCATTTAGTGTCAAAATATCAAAACTCAAATATTTTTTATAGTCAGTTATACTATTTTTTAAAACCAGTCAGGTTTAGATTTAATTTACATTTAAGTTATGTGTTCTTGCTTTTAGACATATCACTTTGAACATAATCCTACATTAAAACACTGATATTTATATTAAATATTTATATTATTATTACAGTAATACACTAATCAATATTTTATTAATTAATCATAAGTCATGAGTGATTTATTATATGGTTTACAAAATCAGATACTACATTAAATATAAACTACATTTGCTGTTACCAATATTGCAAATCCAACTATCTGATGTCACAGCAAAATCCATTGTAAATAAAAATCCAGTGTGAAAACAAACATTTCTAAGGACTTCTTGAATGATAAAGCTGTGATTAATATATAAACATGGAGAAACCTGCAGTACTTAAAACAACTTTGGAAAGTCATCACCACCTGAACCCTACAGCTCTCACTATTCTGAAAAATCTACTTTTGGATATTCTCCAGCCCTTAAGGACAGAATTACGTATGGTCTTTATAAAAAGTCAGCAACGCAGCATAATTAAACATTTCAGGTTTTGTATGCTATAATTACATTTTTATTCCCTTTATTAAAGAAGAAAATGTTTAAGGGGAATTTATTTTGCTATGTTTAAAAAATACATATATCATTAAAACCAAGGGATTTTTCCCTCTATAAATAGCCCCTCACTAAAACTTCACCTATGACATTTGATTGTTATTTTTTCATTTATGACCAGCATGTTCATTCTTGTGAAGACATACCCGACATAACTCACTGTGATCAATTTAGATGAGCTACTAAAAAATGCAAACATTGCTCAAGCTCAGAAGGTTTCCCAGGAGCTGATGGACAGAATGCATCCATCTAGTGAAAGTGAACCTCTCAGATCTTGGTGCTCCAAGATGATGTGATACAGTTGGTTGCAAAGCAGAGACAGAAGACATCAGCTGAACAGTTAAGCACAGAGAAAGGTAGAGAACAACTGGTCATGGAACAGCTTCAGCCATTCTCCTTGTGGCTGAGTCCAATGTCTAGTACGTACTGTGGCCCAGCCAGAGGAGATGGCAATGAATATTGCTGGTGCCCACCCTGGTGTTGAACCTCGCTGTATGACATAGATGACTGCTATGAACCACAGCAAACCGAATAGAAGAAAGTCTGCCGTTTGTACAGTAAGGAGAAGCAAAAGATCTACAATAAGGACAGACTTCTTTTCTCACTAGAAATAAAAGGGATGAGAAAAATCCAGCTTTTTTTTTAAGGTTACCAAAATTTGAATATATTTCCTAAAATTTTTGTTTGTATCATTGCCCGCACCATGGTACATGCAAAAACTATCCTGCATATCATGTTTTGAGATCAATATGCATGTAACTTACAATAAACAATACTTACAATAAAATGTCCTGTAGTCTGAGCTTTAGGATATTGTCACTAGCTACATCTATTCTTAAAGGACTGCTAACTTATTTTCTGTGGGGTTGGCCATCACATCCACAAAGACAGCATCATTGTTAAACTTGCAAACATATCATAAACACAAGATTTTTAGATGAATAACAAAATATTGCAGAAACAATGTTGCTGAGGATCATATATATATATATTCCGCAACTCTTTGAGAATGAAAAAATGCATTTAAACTATAAAAATCCACTTTTTTTTTCTGTGTAAGTTAGGAAGTACTTTGGTATATGTCAAATTACTGGGCTTTTCTGAGTATTTCAATGGCATTTCCTCTGAGTTTGACTACTGCGTGTTTTTAATACTGGAAAAATTTAGCTCTATTACAGACATCGATGAGAGAAACTTCTTGAGACAATGAGGAAGAAGGAGACTTACAAAAGTGTCAGTCTGGATAAAACTTTAAAAACAGCAAATGCAACCTCTTTAAGTAATGTTAAAAATGATCTAATGTCAACTGTACTTGTGCTATTCCAGTGGCATTTCTGTGATGCCAGAGTCAATCCATTATACAACTATTTTGCATTAGAAGTTTTTGCTTTATAAATATTATTTATTCTTACTCTTCCTCACTTTTAATATTCTTATATGAAAATATAAAGCTTAGTGCTCAAAAAGCATCTAGGTGTGGTACTTGTGGACATGTTTTAATGGTGAAGGTGGTAGTGCTGAGCTAATGGTTGGGTTTCATGATCTTAGGGATCTTTTTCAAACTTAATGATTCTATGATTCTCTGAAAAATTTCCATCGATTACCAAATCAAACCAGAAATCTATTAAAAGAAAAATATGGCTAAAAGAAAAAAAAAAAAGGCCTTTAAAAAAAATATATATATTTATAGCTAGCAAGATTATATTCTGTTGCAGAGGACAGAAATTTTATTTTGCAAAGGAACTCATAATTTTTAAACAGTCAGTTTGTTCATACAAAAAATAAAGATATCTACATTATAAAAAAAAGGTTTCACAAAGTGGAAAAGAAACATGGTTGACTAAACGATGTAATCTGCATTTCAATTTTGTATTTTCAAAATAAAACATTTTATTTGTATCCAGAAAAATTGCTTACAGACATGTCTTATCCTCCTTTTTCTGTCTCTCTGGGCTGTGTTTTCTCATTAATGGCATATGTTAGAATAACGACGCCAATCAACAAAATATTAATATTTATCCACTTACTCAACTGAAGCATGTGATCATTCCTCAGTAAACATAAGAAGGTAGTAATAAGGGTACATATATAATATATTTGACAAATTGCAAATGTATGTCCAATTGACACCATGGTAATGTGTCCATGTAGAAATGCTGAACTACTTCTGTGTCAATTTGTGACTTCCAAGATGGCAATTAGATGCTGACAAACTGCATGTGTTAAACCTCCGAGATTCCTAGGCATCCTTGTTAGGACAGCTAACTGCTACTGCACGTGTCAATAGTCAGTATTACAAGACGGTTTCTCAGGAAAAGGACCAGTAAAACACGAGCGGTCAGTTTACCCTTTAAAAAAAATTTGAAGAAGTTATATTTCAAAATATTACTGAAAAAATGCTTTGAAGAAAAAAAACGGCTTTATGATTCCTTAAATCACTTTGAGACTCAAATATTTTAAAATGTTTCAATATTAAAGTCACTTTTTATTTCAAAGGATGTGAGATCTCTAAATACAATTGATATCTGTGATTTCTCCTGAACATGAAGGGAGCCTACAAAAAGGACAGAGAGAGAATATTTACGAGAGCATGGACATGACAAAATAGCAAAATAGCTTCACACTGAAAGAGGGCAAGTTTAGGTTTAGATATTAAGAAGAAATTTTTTATTATGAAGGTGGTGAATCAGTGGCATTGATTGCCCAAAGAAGCTGTGGGTGCCCCATCCCCGGAAGTGCTCAGGGCCAGGTTGGATGGGGCTTTGAGCCACCTCGTCTAGTAGAAGGTGTCCCTGCTCATCGCAGGGGGGTTGGAACAAGATCATCTTTAAGGTCCTTTCCAACACAAACCATCCTATGATTTGCCATGGATTATTCTACTGTTTGTCCTGAATCAGAACTTTAGCCTTTTCATGTCTTCAGGGACTTATTGGGGTGTTGCTGCCTTTTCCTTTTTTTTTTTTTTGGTGAAAAATGAGGATAGCAATAATTGCTTATCTAATTGGAAAGCTAGAAGAGTTAGTAACTACCATTTCCACACCATTTCCACAGAATTGGATATAAAATGACAGCTGTTTGTCAAGTGCAGAAAGGTTTTTCTGTGCATTCCTAATTAAAAATACACCTAGCTGAAATCCTCCATATGAATCTACCCTGAAATACATGTAAATTATATTTGCCAACGTCTACATGTTGTCTTTACCTAGTGAAATGGAATCAATGTATGATATCTAAACTGGTATCACCTCTTCCACTTTTATCACATGCTCTCTTGGGAAGAGCTATGTCTAGCAATGTTTGATGAACATCACAGATGACACTAAAGTACTTCAATAAAGAAATATTAAAAATAAATCACAGTTAATTTTACTAGGTAAAATTAACAACAACCTAGGTGAGACATCTTCTTTATTTTTAATGCTGAACAATTTGAAATAGGATTTTCTTAGATCTGCTTTTTGTTTGGTCCAAAAGGTAGGATTTTTGGCTATGTTACTCTATGTATAATTCAGGGATTCCCTCAGTACAATCATACACCATAACTCTTGATATGATCAAGAGCAGTAAACATAACATGTGATAGGAGGTTTATTTCAGACAGGAGACTTGTTTCATAAAAATAGTATTTTTATACAGGGTATAATTTCCGAATTAGAATATTTTTCTGTCCAAATTTCTTGGTTACCACCAGGAAATACATAAAACAAAGAACAACCAAACTCTTGACCTTTCTGACTGGGATTATTTGAAAACGTAATTCTGGCAAAGGTTAAACACTTTCCCTAAGCCTACTCCTCCTTTCATAACATACTACTTTCATAACATAATAATCAGCACCTAATTTGCAGTGCTGATACAAAACCACTTAATTTTTCATTTCTCAACAAATTGTGCAAATATTCTCTTCAGCTGATAAAGTGACTTGAATACAGACCTCTAGCACATGCTATCATAAACTCACCCATTCCTCTGACTTGACAGCCCATAAGAACCCTACCTGAAAGTACTTCTCTATGTGAGCTAAGCCACTTAAATAGCAAAAAGATGTAAAGATGGCATACTTTAATGTACCGTGTTCAGGCATCACAAAGTATTCCTGAAATTTATATTATATTTTGGTATTGCAAAGTACTGTACCCCTTACCCTCTCAGATTATGCTCTTTTGGGATTGAGAACTATGAAAACACTCCAATTTCAAGAATTAATCTTCCAAGCCTGAAGAGTCTAGACATCAAGGTAAATAAATCTGAAATACTGGAAAAATTATTAAATAGGAGCTTTGTCTTAGTTTCAAATGCTTAAATGCTGGAGACTTAAAATCAGGCAAGTAATCTCGAAACGTGCATGTAGAGCATAGGACTAACTTGTGAAACTTTCACTCAAAAGGAATCATTGATTTTATCATTTAGAATCATCTTGTAAAGGGAATAACAGTAAAGCAGGAAGGAGAAGGTCTGTAAGGATCAGATTCTAAGCTGGAGAAAGCGAGAAAGGGAAGTGGGAGGGAGAAAAACACTTACTATTTTTTCACGCACTGCTTCCACATGGTCGGCTCCTGGCAAAGGTGCTGTTTGAACAGGAATTTCTTCTTCCTGAGCTCTTTCAGCTTTCAAAACCTCTTGTGAAATCCCAGTTGTCAAATCCTCTTTCTTAACATCTTCTTTCTCCTTAGCTTGCAGTCCCTTATAAGGTGCTTCAACTTCTGCTTTCTGTTCAGCAACACGGTCTTTAATCTCAGCTGTAATTTCTTCCTTTTTGTCTTCAGCATGTGGTGTGCTCTTTTCTGGGAGCACAGCTTTTTTATCTTCTTCCAAGGTGCTTAGGGGTTTCTTTTGGTCTGCAGTTGTTGTTGCAGGAATTTTATCTGCTGAAGGTGTCTTTGACAGCTTCCCTCGCTGAAGTTTTGTTTCTTCTTTTTGACCTTCTTCTTGGATTTTATCCACCGATGAAGTTTTCTTAATTTTTTCATGTTGAAGTTTTATATATTCTTTCTGAATTCCATGTTGGATTTTATCAACTGAAGCTGCCTTTGGCAATTTTACCTCCTGAGGCTGTGCATCTTCCTTCTGAGCTGCAGGTTGGATTTTGTCAGCTGACAGTGCCTTTGCCATTTTCATCTGTTGGAGTTTTGGGTCTTCTTTCTGAATTCCCTGTAAAATTTTGTCAGCTGAGGGTATCTTTGCCAATTTTGCCTCTTGAAGTTTTATGTCTTCCTTCTGAACTCCATGCAAAATTTTATCAGCTGAGGATGTTTTTGCCAGCTTTGCTTCTTGAAGATTTTCACCCTCCTTCTGAACTTCATGCAAAACTCTGTCATAGGAGGCTGTCTTTGTCAGTTTTGTTTGCTGAACCCTTGGGTCTTCCTTGTGAGAAGCACGCTGGATTTTATCAGCTGAGGGTGTCTTGACAAGTTTTCCCTGCTTAGGTTTTGCATCTTCCTTTTGAACTCCTTGCTGGATTTTATCAGCTGACAATGTTTTTTCCAATCTCCCCTGCTGAAGTTTTGGAGCTTCCTTCTGAATGCCTGGTTCTTCTTTCGGCTTTATTGCTGCTGGAGTAGGCGGTGTGGAAGTCTTCTGAGGGGAATGTGAGACAGCAGGCATAGGCTGTTTTTGAGGAGGAGCAGGTGGTTTGGATGTTGGTTGTGAAGTGCCTGTTTTCAGAAGTGGCAACTTGCCCATATCTCCAAGTTGTCCTGACATTGCCCTTTGGGTCTGGCAGTTTAAGCACAGCCATTCTTGTACCTGTGATACAACAAACATACAAAGTTATTTATTTGAAAAAGTAACAATAAAATCACAGTGTTTTCAGCTCATACAGTAGAATTCTTTCAATCTGAATGCTACGCATACTGGTAAGATATTTCCTTTCTTTCCTGCTTTTTGCAGGAAGATCCATAGCACCATTCCAGAAATGGAGCATGTCAGGTTCCAGAAAGCCAAGATGAACAAATATAAAAAGACACTGTGAAAATGAAAAGCAACTACACTTTTCCAAAGTATTGATGACCTATATGTACAAAGTTTGCTTACATATTTCTAATATATATTTCTTTCTCAAGCCTCTATAATCTATCAAAAAGTCCCTATAATTTTGAAAACCTGAGAAAAAGGGTACCAACTGGCACTCATGGCTGTCAGAGTTTCTCTTCAGAAATCTCCTCTTGAAGTTTTGTGTAAGTATCAGTGTATAAATTTCTCATGGCTGTACCTCAACAGGAAGATCACCTTTCTGCTCACTTTACTGCTAAATCCCTGCTGCACACTGGCTCCTTTCACTCTTCTTCCAGAAAATCAGAAAAAGGACAAGTGCTTCTATCTGTGCAAAAGATCTCGTTGCCAGTTGCCTAGCTACTACATGAGAGGAGTAATCACACTGTTTCCAGTGGGATTTGGTTTATAGTTCCTTTATAATAGCAAAAGAAAATTTTAAGCACAGAAAGGCACCGAAAGGAAAGAAAAAACCCAGACTCTTCTGGATACTAGAATAGCTAATGAAGGTTTACTTCACTAGCACAAAATGAGCTTCACTGGTGGATAAGTGGTATATACTGTATATTAAAATCTACATTTTAAAACAGCATATCAGATATTTTTATAAGTGATATATAAATTACAAGAAACACAGATGATATGACAAAATTCTTAAGTAAGAACAGCTCATATGGGCTAGTTTTATGGAAATGCAACTAAGGAGAGGCTACTTAATGTATAAAATTGTCTGACAAATTTTGTTTCAGGCACAAGCAAAGCAAGAATGCATGCATTATCATTCAGGTCATCAAACAATTGCCTTGTGTATTTAATATTCTACTTTTATAGAAATGACCAAACTAGTGAGCGTCCTAGTAATTGACACCGAAAAAAAAAATTGCTAATAGTACCTGGTAATATTGTTCCAATAAATGCAGTTTATCAGCTGAATCAGCTGTCTCCCCTAACAGTTATTATATCCTTTGAAACTTCAAACTGAATGCAGCTCTGTATCAGACCATCAAACATAATTTAGTCTAAGTTTTTCTGTTGAAAAAAGCATTTCAAAATAATCCTCCAGGATCTATTATTCTCCTCCATAGGACTTAAAGTGTTCCAACTACACATCATCTGTTTGGGAAGCACTAATTAAGAAATGCAAATAAAAACTTTTTTTTTTAATGAATGTGCAAATTATAACTCTTTTTCTAGCAAATATTTCTTTTAGATGGGGTTATCTGGAATTCTTACCATAGTTTCGTCTCTTTTCCTAAAAAACAGTATTGGAAGCCATAAATATGTTTTGTACTGTCATTTATAAACTGAAAATAGAAGCAATGCTCTAGGAAACAAATCTGTCCCACAGAAAATCATGATATTATTATTAGAAGTCTGCAATGGACTAAACATACTAGATAACATTTAGCATAAATAGACTCCTGAAAAAAGATCCAATTTCATAGGAGCGTTGATTGTTTTCCCATAAAGTTTGTGAAGATCAATATACAAAGTTGGCAAAATAATTATCATAGTTATTTTTTTAAATTTATTGGAGGGCCCAAAAGATTTTAAACTCCCAATAAGAGGCAGATTTTGCTTTATCTGTTCAGCCTGAAAAATGCTTATTTCACAATGTAAGCAGAAACAATGCCATTATTATTTGTGCTAATATAGCTTCTGTCAGCACAGGGCATGAGCATAAGACAGTACTTAAATGTATTAAGCTTCTCAGAATCTAGCCTTAGCCATCTTTAATTACATAAAAACATAATGAAGTCGCTTCTGCCATGAAATAATCCATGGTTCAAAAGATTACTGCTATATAGATATTCTTCATGAACATGTTAATTAATACTTTAAATTCACATGTTCTTTTCGCAGTACCATTTGTTTGACCTGTTTTATTTTTATTTCCTTATATCCATATCCAATTTCTAGGGTCTCTATGTTTGTTTCTTTTCTATCTACATTTGGCACTACATCTACATTTGGCTCTTCTCCTAGCTCTGCTGATTGTGCACATCCCATCTAGTACCCCTCAGCTGCAGCCTACTCACTGCTCATACACTTGCTTCTTCTCAGATTCATCGTCACTTCCCTTTCCCTCATTCAAATCCTTCACAGGCTCAGTTCTTTGAACTGTCTATAACAACCTTAGCAACTTTAGTAACAGTATTAAGTGTTTAAAACCCAAAACGGTTACCCGCTCACTGTTTCCTTTTCTCACTGTCTCCATTTAGTGTCTTTTCCCCGGAGTAAATTTCTGCAACTCAAGGACTATGCTTTGTGCCGAGCACATGGTAGAACAAGTCTCTTAAAAAGGAAAATAATGACAATTAACACAAGCAAAGGAATGTGATGATGAGCAGATTGGCAAAATGCACTAAATTTTGTCAAAAGATGGAACAACCATTCTTGCCTCCCTGCCATACCGATGAACGTGATAGTAGAGAAATGACCTGGAATCGTCCAGATATGCAGTGATCTAATGAACCTTGCCATTGTCCTCTTGGTCTTCTGCTATATCTACATCTATCTACCACTTTATTTTTCAGTGCTGCAGTATAGACATTGCAAATACTACTCCCAAAGCTATGTGTTTCATATAACGGTTTTTGATTATCATGTGGATATTTGATCACAAAAGAGCCTACGAAAATCTTCTTATAGCACCAGGCCTCTAGCTCCTGATTCTCTGTCAGAATGGTTCTCTGTAAAATCAAATTTTGTACCATGAAGTCATACGCCTCAGTTTTAGACTTGTCTTTTCCTCAGTTAACCTCATGCCCTGAATGCAAGCTTTTCCCTAAGGCTATCTCTTCAGTTAGCCTGTCAACACAAATTTATTAGGACTTGGGAAATGGACATCATCTCCTTTTAGCAGTCTTCACTAGACAAATCTTCTTAGTTCTTTACAGAATTCTTCACACCCTTTGTTTCCTGAATTGGCCATAGACACTATGATTGGCACTACAAGTGATAAAGTGCTTTAACACTCTAAATCCATGGCTCTCTCCCTACGTTTTCAGCAACGCTTACAATCCAATATTGCTGGACAGAACAAGGTAGCTCTGTCACAATGTTCTCCTCACTTGGTTTTGTAATAAACAAATGTCATTATGAAAAGGGCATACATCTAACATTCATTGTGAATGTCTGTTTTTCAGTCAAGCTCTGCCCTGCTTGTTACAGAATGGCCCTTTCTGCAAACAAAAGGAGTGAAGGAACTCTTCAAAGGCTCAGCTCAGAGGTTCCGGCGCCTGATTCAAGGCCTAGGCTGCTACAGCACAGCTGAGACTCAGCTCAGTTTTACTGAGAAAAAGGCTGCTGAGAAAATTAAAAAAAAAAAGAGTAAAACCACGTAGTGTCACAGGGAGAAAAATTCAGGAAAAAATATACTGACATGAAGAGATACAAACCCAAAAGGAAAATACAGAGAAGTGGATGGTAATAACTCAGCAAGAGCAGCGGTTGGCTGGTGTGTTGCAAGGAGGTGGAGAAGTCGATGCTCGCTGACCTGACTGGTTGACTGTCTGGCCAGCAGACACTATCCAAGGGCCTCCCTGAGGTGGTGAGTATGTTAATATTAACAACTCTTCATTGGTATCTGTCTGCTGTGTGTGTATTCATCCACAAATCGCTCCGCACTCCTCTAGTCTGTACATGTTCCTTGCTGTGTCCCTCCGCCTGTGGTAGACATTCCTGAACAAAACAATGCAGAGAGGGAACGCTACATTCCCGTCCCCAGAATGGGAATGCTGGCCTCAGCATTTCTTTGGGATGTGTGATCTACAAATTTAAATCCCACAGAAACTGAGGACTTAGATCTCCTACCTCTAGAAGAAATATTCAAATTGCTAGATGTACATATAAAAAAGTTACCACCGATGTCGCATAGATTGATAGAGAAACACAAATATTCAGAGCATGACCACCAAATCAGACAGTAGATCTGGCAGAAGAAAAAAAATACAAAAATAAAATACTAAAATATCACATTTTCTCTATCCAAACAGTGTCAGGCAGGCAGGAGGTAACTGTCTAAATGAAGCCAGTTTGGCAGAGACAGAGTCCACAGTGGAGCCTCTACGGCATCCAGAATTAGAAAAAATGCAGAAAGGTTTTTACGGATACAGTGTCTGTGGAGGTCACAGGCAGATTTTCAGGCTCATTCTCCTGAATTTATATATACATTTTGTCTAAAATGTCACTTACGAACAAAAATTTATTTTTGGATTCCACCCCAAGTGGAGAAATGATGTGCAAACAAATGCTTAGTCAGATGGCTGATTTTTGGAGAAAAGGTTAGAAAAATGTGGCTAATTTAACCTAGGGAAATGAATCTCAAAAATATGACTTTTATGGGAGGAAAGGTATATTGGCTGCAAACCAAATGGATATTAATTGTCCATGGAAAAAATTAGCTTTGAAATTAGAACACCTTCCTTGCCATTAGTGACTTAAAGTTTGGAGTATGACACCATAGGAGTGTGGTACAGAGAAACAGTTAATTTCAATATATGATGCGATTGCCAACAAAATCACTCAATGGTTCATGAAATCCTACCAGTTTTAAAAACTGCATTTCTGTAATGGTACTCACAAGCAGAATGCATTATATCATTAGTATTTAATAGATTCAGAGAATTTAGTTGACTTTAAACATCAAGATGTCTTTTAGCCACCAAAGGGAGATCATAGAAATCCCCAAAAAGTGGTTCAGATAAATTTAAAGCATCACGTTAGAAAAAACACCTGTAAATATCCCTGCAGAATAAAGAAGTTTGTCAACAGGAGGAGGAAGGGATTATCTTTTTAGTTTAAGAATGCTTTTTTAATTTGCTCAAGTTGCAACCAAGATGAGATTGTTATCTAAACAATGCAAAACAAAATACCACCCTTTCTCTTTTTCTCAGATAAAGAGTTTCAGTATGTGACTGAGGAAGACCAAGTTATCTCAGCCTGTCATTATTGTTACTAATTGATATGTTTAGTTATAAGCCATCACAACTATGAAATCTAATAAGTTATTTTCAACTTATCTCTTTTGCTTCCACACCAAGTGATAAAGGAAGAGAGTTGTAAACACTGCAGCAGACTACCAGAAAAGTACAGAGGAATCGGTGTTTCTCCCATGTGTCAGGAATTATCTGCTCCTCAACTTTGATAGGGTTGGGACTGCTGAATATTTCATTCAGTTATGTACAGACGAAATACAGAATATGACAATACAAAGATGACCTACTTCTTCAAGTGATGACAAATCTGAAATGTGTATACCCTTACCTTACTTCAAGATATATCTTAGCACCTTCAGAAAAAGCTCAAATTCTGTGTATTTTCAGCAACTGCTCTGTTGTATGGGAATTTTTATTTTAGCAATTAAATTTAATAGATAATGTGATTTTTATGTGTATCGTGTCTGTGTATACTTTAATTTCCTTTAGTTATTTTGCTGAAGCCCCTTAGAGGCTTAGAATTACGCTGTCAATGCACATGTATCCCTAGTGTATATATACACCATCACAGATGCAAAAGAACCAAAACTGTGAAAAAAATAACTGTTTTTTTATTGCGGAGGGGGGAACATCACTGTATTTGTTTTTACACTGCATCTAACTGCATTGTAATGCGTTTATTGCTTTTTTCCATTCATCATTGTAACAAGACAACTGAAAGTCCTCCTTTGTATTGGCAGGTTTAGCTGTAGGGGTGCTGTTGCCCAAAACAAAGGCGTGACCCTTCCTCCTCAGTCTTACACAGAGAAACTCCCACCAAGCACTTCACTACTCCAGGTGACCACTTCTGTTACCATGGCAAAAACAACCCCAGTGAAGGAAAAAACAATAAAGTCGATACGGGCATCATTCAAAGGCCAACCTTTTGTTTATTAAACATTTAAGATGTTTTTGAATATTGACTTTTACAATGAAGTACACACGAAAATCAGCTTTCTGTCCTTAAACATCAATGACAATACAATTGTCTGCTTAAGCCATCTTCTCATCTACAAAGTTCATCTCGGAGTGGTTTCAGTATTATTTTGGAATCTCATTTCACTCACAAAAGCCACTGCAGATAGAGAATTTACTTGCAGGATAAGAAGATAATAGTTATATTCATAAACATATTTCAGTGTATATCTGACAATCAGAGTCAGATAAAAATTGTTGCAGTGACATTCTCTTTCACAGGTTCTTTTAAGGGAGATTTCCAATTAGATGACTAAAACAATTTCAGTTTGCTTGCATATGTGACAAATGACTATGCTGTTGTGCATTAATGAATAGCAGCATAAGACCTCTATTAATGCTATTCTTAACTTGCATTGATAAAATTGTAGTTCTTAAAGATCTCTGTAGATCATATAGACCAAAGAAATATAAGGTTGTGTTAGTGTCTGAAGTCATAATTTTATGGTAAAAACACAGTTTTATTAAATAGTTATTTTATAAACCAGTTTAATCAGAGCTAGTCTATTGTAATCCTTCCTGGCTATATGTAGGTGTTGAGAAGCCTCACTGTGCTCCTCTGTACCCTTTACTACAACAGTCTCAAAGAATAACTGTTTTCTGTGCCTCCTAGCAGCTGAATCACTATTCCCCACACAACTGGTCAGCAGAATACGTGAGTATTCCCATCCCATCATTGCTATTATTTGTTCCGAACTGACAAAATGTCTAGTGTCACAGACGGCCCTAAAACAACAAACACCACCATTCCCTGAAGAGTTTGTGGTCTATTCAATTCTGTGTTCAATGCTGACCTTTTACAGACAGTCTGGAGAAAACTGTTTTTGTTCAAAAACTAGAGCTTAGCTATGAACTAGGTTCTGTAGCAAAAAGGAGAACTGTTCTTTTTATTACATCTCACAATTTAAACTACAAATGAAACCTTTCTATCTGAACCTTAATGGATCATATATACAAATACCTTAACCATTCTTTGTAAAAACTTTTTATTTTGGTCATCCCCAACAGAAATACAGAGACAACTGATACATGTCATTGCTCTCAAAAGTCATTTTGCATTTTGTTTGCTCTTGCAAATCAGATAATCCTAAAACTAACATGTGCAGTTCACCCCAACAAGATGCTTTGCAAAACCAAAAATCTCTGCTAAGACAGATTGAAATCTCTCTGTCTTTTGTCTCCATTTTACCTAGTGACACATTAATTGTTTTATGAAGAGGGATCTGCACGCTTCAAGTGAAATGCTATGAACAAAGATGTAAATACTTAAAGAATAAAAGGTGTTTTTAAATTTTTTTTCTTCTTAAACTCCTAGCTCCATCCAGTCTCATCTAGCCTAAATTTTAAATACTTAACTGAGGAGGTAAAGTTATGACCCTGGCTACTGAAATTCACTCAGCAGGCTATGAGATGTTCTCTCCAGATAAGAACAGTGTTGGTGGTCTGACTATTTTATCTATTCCTGATTAGGCAGAGAGCCTGCAGCAAACTGTGCTCCAGACCTCACTTCAAGGATGAATTCGAGATGTCCTCAGAGCCTACACTAAAGTCCAAAGACAAACCTTTCTTAAAATAGTAGCCTGAAGAAAAGACCTAAATCTGTATTCTGATACTTAAATAAACGGTCTGATAGTAGAAAGCTCTAAATACCTGAAGACATTTCCACTGACTCTTTTCCACTTTTCAGTTCATCTCTTCTGTTTGAATCTTTTAAATCAGAATCACAGTGTATATATCTGTTTTATCAATTATGTTTATTTCACATGGCTTTATAATTTCAGATAATTAGCAATGATTTATGTACAATGTTTGCTTTCAGTGTCATGTGAAAGATATCTGAATCCTTTAGGTGCCTGAAAATGAGGGGGAGAGGAAAACAAACAAGCAGACAAAAAAATGGGGGTTAATTCATAGTCAAGGAAACACACTATTCTTGAGGAAGAGAACACAGGTCCAGCAGAAAGTGAAGGAAAGTCCCTTACCTGGTTTTGGAAAATTATATTAATTATTAGCTACAGATACAGTAAGAAGTTTGCATGTAACCATTTTTTGATACACTGGCAGCTGCCATGGCAGTGAGGAGATAAAGGAAGTAAACAAAGGAAATAGGTATGACATTTGTGCAGAATGACCGTGGCTTTGTGCGATATGGTACGTGCTGAGAAGCACACAGGCCTTCCAGCAGCTTCTTGAGCTCTTCCCAATGGACATTTCTCCTAAACACCCAAAATGAGGAGCTGAAAACCATACTGACCTCCCTGCCATGGGCAGTGTGCAGAGACGGCAGAGCAGCAGAGCACAGAAATAGTCACTGCCTGGTTTTTTAACACATGGGGCAGAATAACACTTTATCATTGGGTGTGGCCATTTTCACTGATAAGAGGCAAATTCCCAAGCTTTGAGGCAACGCGGTACAAAGTCTAGGGAAAGGCAAGGGGAGAGATGAGGTGCAGGTGCAAAAGGGAAAAGACAAGCTTTTTAGTCTCTTGGCTTCATCCTCCTGAGGTTTCTGTTGACCAGTCCTCAGGAAGACAGTGGTGACATGTTTTAAGAGACAGTATTTTCTGTATGTCCTGCTCATTGTTTTGACCTTGCACTTTCCTGCCTACAATTTTGCCCTTGTGCCACCACACGATAGAAAATATTGGAAAGATTGTCTTAAAAAGGAATATGCCATCTAATCAGCAAGAAAATCCTGTCAAAAACTGTAACTCAAAAAAGGTGAGCATGCTATGTTCTCCCATCATTTGGCAAATATGTACAAGAAGAATTAAAAATAAAACACTTTTTTCCGGAAACTTCAGACCAATATTCATTAAAAATTCTTCTCAATATTTTGTACAGAAACATGAGTGTAATCTGTTTAAAAGTGTAACATACTGTGATGCTACAGTATGACTTAAAGCAGATGTTTTCTTGGTGCTTAATGTGCAAATAAATCCTTTATACTCCAGCAATCACGCATAATAATCTCGAGTTTACTTTAAGGAGACGCCATAAAATTATGCAAAGAAAATACCAAATAATCTAAACTGATGTAAATCTGTCCAAAACAAAAGTACTTCTAACTCTCAATATAAATATTAAACATAAGAGGAAAAGACAGATCTTAACTGCTAGGGAAAACAACAACAACAACAACAACAAACCTGTGAAATGTGGGAACTTTATTTTTCTCTCTCATTACTGTCAATGAATCTGTCATAGCTCCTTGGAAGTAAGGGCAAGGCCCCAAAATATTGAACTGCAGTAGGAGTACTCCATTTCCCAATGGACTTGCAATACAAGTAACAGACACATTATGCTTGAAAATTATTTGTTTTACCCTTCTAAAATTAAGTTTTTCACATGTCTCAAAATACACACAGTACTCCTTTAGTGATTACAAAGTGGGAAAAAACCCTACACAGATAGCAAAAAATGAAGTGCCTCCTAAATTACCTCCTTGCATTCCTGAGTTGCACTTTTACTTCTTTTGGCTATCTTCAGAAGGAAAAAGAATCCTCTCAAATCAACTAGTCAGCTCAGGTCTAATACTAATGACACAATTACTTATATAGTTTAGCTGATTC